>CAMZMU010000070.1:10499605-10643019 GCA_947311845.1 Poa pratensis
AACACAAGTAAACAGTATCATGTATATTCACATGTCATTTGTCTTTTTTATACAGGCCCATATTGTCCAATTTTTTATGAAATTTGTGGATACATGAGAAACAACATAGTCAATGTCCATGATTTATTTCTTATTTTTTGGATACTTGAAAATGCGACATGCAGAAACAGTTGTGGGTGCAACTAGTTGCAAAGTTTAGTTTCCCCGTCATATCTTTGTTTTGTCCTCTTGGAACGGATTTAGGGTTGAATAGACCGAGAAACAGTTGATGGTGCAACTAGTTTGCTGCCTTGCAGCTACTCGCTGATGGATCGCCGCAACATTGTATAAATTATTTTACTCTTTCGTGGAATGAAGAGAGCGCAAGATTTCTCGATGATGGCAAAACAAAACACATACCAACCATGCAGAGCCTCATCCATGTGATTATTTAGAATTGTATTTTTGTAAGACGAAAGTGGTTTTGGCTCATTTATAAAGCCGGCATAATGGTTACAGTTTACTCCATGCCAACTCATCTGACATCGTGTCTTTTCAAATCACATATCACTGGTTTTGGTTAGAGGATGCATGAGCCCATATAGCAGAGATGCGTAATGAAGCGAACTCTATATGTTCGATAGATTAAAGATTTGTGTGCAGGTAGGCACTTAAGCTTTATGTAAAGGTAGCAACATCGAGCTATTTCCTTGTGGACGTCATGAAAGAACCTAAAATATAGTAAAATCAACATAGCAGCATTCATCAATAAATGAACACATTGCAGAGCATTCTCAAAAGAAAAAAGCACATTGCAGAGATGATTCAGTTGTAAATACATGGCAGAAGTTAAAGAAGGATGATGCACAATGTTGTTTCACAAGCATGTACATCTCTCTCTTCCTTCCCTTGTTGAACAAATAAGAAAAAAGAATAAAAAAGGTGACTGGAAACTGCTGGTGGCTGGTAATTGCATTAGCAATCCCATCAGAGGTGGGTTTACACCATGGACTGTCAAAGTATCACGGCCTAATGTAGAGGGCTAGAGATCAGCAACCCAATCATACATACAAACTTAAGGCATCTTCACGAAGCATCGAAACAAGACACAAATTGGATCCCAATCAAGTGAATCAACCACAACAAACACCTCGCTTCATGAATGAAGCACAACATATAGATGGGCACCGGATGGGTCACATAATCATACATAGTAACATAGCACAGCAATCTCAGCTGGACGCATCAGAACAGCCTCTTCAACTCAGGCTGCGGACACCGGCGGGGTCACGACATCGTCCATGGCGCCACCGAGCTCTTCATCCTCCTCCTTCGTGGCATCGTTCTGACCATCAGTACGACGGGCACAGGCCTTGGAAACTCCACACCAGGAGGACGGACACAGCACTGGGAAGTCCACCAACATCACGTTCGGGTTGTTGGCGAACATCTTCTCCATACTCTCAGCGAAGTCCGCCCTGAGCTCCACCATGAACTCGTCGAAGCCCGGGCTGTCCCCTCCTCCCCCTCTAAATAGGTCAGCTGCCAAGGTACCTCCTCTCCTCTCCTTTTCACCGCCTTTTTCTTCTTCGGCGCCTTTTTCCTCTTCGGCGCGCTCTGATCTCCGGCCAACGCCTCCTCCGCCGCATGGGCGCAAGGCTGCAGCGAGTACTCCTCCATTGATCCGCCGGCGCTCAGATCGAGCGAAACTCCCTCTTGTGGCCATGGTAGATCGGACGCCTCGACTCGATTCGCCGAGGGATCTGACGAATTTCGAGTTCCTTGCGATTACTGCGGAGAGGATGCGGCGGCGGGGGTCGTTGTATATAGTATTGCGGAGGTATCGATCTGTTCAGATTCGGTATGGAGTCCGTCTTCGGACCGGACTCACGTTGGGATTTCACTTTCACAGGGATTACTAGCTGAGTGGCTGACAGCCCTTTCAAAACTTTTCCTGTGTCAGAAAATGCGTATTAAAAAGACGTACGAGACTACTATTGTGCGGTTTTGGAATTTGGACATGCCCTTTTCTCCTACAGATGCTAGCTTGGGGGGAGTCTAAACCCTCTAAATCCCGACTAAATGTTTCTATTTTGGTAGCTTCTATTTTTCTTATAAATTTCTGTTTCTGGTAATTCATTGTAAAGGAGCACTAACTTTCGAAAAATAGCTCCAACTTTCAGAAATTCAAACTCTTGGATTAATTGAACTTCTAGAATTTAAGTTTATGCAAACTGCACTAAAACTACGTCGTATTTTGGGCTGTAAAAAACGCAAAATTTTATATCTAAAGGGGAAAAAGTGGGTTTTGATCTCCACAATTGTCTTTTTTTGTAGATCTTGGATGATACTTTAGACTTGGTTCATAATACTAGACATGTATATGTATCCATATATTTTTCAAAATATCTTGATGTTTCAAAATGTTGCTTTCGATTTATTCATTTTAAAGGGCTCCGAAAGCACTTTTCAGTCCAGAGATAATTGAGCTGTAAAATATGACATTAGGTTAAGTGAAGAAGGTATATTTATTCACAACCATGTACATCTCTGTTGTTCAACATGTAAGAACAATAATAATATGTGCCTGGTAATTGCATTAGCAATGCTGTCGATCGGAGCATTTCTGGTGGGTTTGCACCATGAGATATCACTAAGGATGGGAATGGGTAGGATATAGGGCGGGTAGAACAATACCATACCCATACGCATGTAGTTAATGGTGCAAAATTTTACCCATACCTTAATGGGTGAAAATGAGAGAATTCCTTATTTGGCCCTTCCTTAAAATCGTCTTCCTTATTTGGCTCTAAAAAATAATGTCTTCCCAATTAGACACCTAAATTTCATTTTGTTCCTTACATGGCCTACCGTTTTGGCGTTATGTTTTGTCGTGAGTTTGTTTTTCTTTTGGACCAAAATATCCCTCCCTGACACTAACCCAGTGACGAGTCAACCACACCAGATCGATCCTGTGATTTCACGAGATAGGGTCCATGGCGCCACCGTGCTCATCCGCGCGCCACAGATGGCGCTGCTGTCGGGCTCATCCGCGAGGTCGCTGTGACGTCCATCGGAGGGCACAAGCAAGGAGGCGCTCTCCTCCCACACCCCCAGCCCGCTCTCCTCCCACTTCCTCTCGTCCCTCCTCCCTAGATCCTGCCGGCGGCGGCACGAGCAAGGAGGGCGACGTGGTCCGGCCGCCCTCTCCAGAAGATCCCCGGCAAGGAGGCGCACGGGGTCTGGCTACCCTCTCCAGATCCTCCCTGACAAGGACGGCGACCACGGCGGCCATTCTCCTTCTTGTCCCGGCGGCAGATGTGTACTCACGAAGAAGCGTGGGAACGAGCTGCCCGGCTAGGTAATACGACGACGGAGGCGTGGTCCAGAGCTCGCTGCGCTCAGCGAGGGCGTTGTCGTCGATAGGGACGACCTTTGCGCGTCGCCCGCGAGGCCGCGATCTGCACAGTATGGCCATGGCGGCCCATGGCTTGGCTTCGGGTGTGAGGGTCTTGGAGCTACAGAGGCCGGCGCCGTCGCGCGAGCAGGGAAGCCGGTGGGAGTTTAATCTCGTGGTGCCTGAGGAGATAGATGCGGGGAGGGGTGGGCCGGACGGCAAGAAAGGGCGTCGGTGAGGTCCAATGTTGTGGCGCGGCGAAGGAAAGGCCATGGTGGGGGCGGGGCGCGCCGCCGGCCTGAGGAGCAGCAGAGACTGCAACGCACGTGAACAGCTCGCTGGCCTGAGGAACAGCGGTAGCAGAGACTGCAACGTCTAGTGCCTGCAGCACCTTCCGGGCGAACTCCGGCGAGGTGACCACGATGACAAGGAACCGGCGAGGCGGAGGTACAGCAGCCTGTCGTACTGTTCCGCCAGCTAGTCCGCGATAGTCATGTTGCCAATGATGGCATCTGCTTCAGGCCTGGAGGCAGCGACAAGTTGCCCGGCCGGCTCACTGTACGAATCGATCGAGCTCACCATACGGCTCATTATGGCCACGTATCGATCGAACTCACCATACGATGTGCCGGCTTTGAAGAACAGAAGTAGCTCGAGTATAGATGAGTTGGGTCCGGTCCGGCCCACTGACCCGCTGAACCGGACCTGGATTTTGCTATCATTAGGATAACCTTCCGACCCACGTAAAATTAGGGTCAATCTGGACCTAATCCATTCGAACCTGGGGAATACCCGCACCGCTCGCAATCGAACTGCAGGGCGCCGCCGCTGGCCCTGGCCGTGGGCACTGGAATAAGGTCGTTGAGCACGCCGTCGTCCCCTGCCGTCCCCGCCACCGGCCGCCGGAACGTCGGGAGTCCCGGTACGCCGCGGGAGCTGCTCGCATCCCTGCCGGGAGCGGCCAGAGCTCGCCGAGCACACCATCCCCGCTGTCGGAACGCTGCGAGAGGTGCTCAGCTTAGGGAGCGCCCAGAGCTCGCCGTCCCCGTCGCCGGAACGCTGCGAAAGGTGCTCAGCTAGGGAGCACCCAGAGCTCGCCATCCCCGCCGCCGAACGCCGCGACGAGCTCGTCAGAAATATTTAATTGGAACGCCGCGACGAGCTCGCCATCCCCGCCGCCGGAACGCCGCGACGCTGCGGGACGTGCCGCTGCGCGGCCGTGCAGGCAAGGAGCCGAAGCGTGGCTGTCGTCGAGGACGTGCCTTTCAAGTTCGGTGCCGACGCCGAGAGACGGCCTCCCGCTGCAGGCCGTAAGGAGCCCCAGCCGCAGCGCCGCGGTCGTTGGGACCAGCCTCTGATGATCCCGAAGAGCAAGTCTTGATGCCTGCACAAATAAACGGGATTAGGTTGAGACTCCAAGTGCAGAGTGTATAGTAAGTGGAAGACAGTTTTCCCCACGAGGGGTGACTCGAGGGTTTAATATCGAACTCTCGGGGAATCTGAAGTGGTAGATTTATCTTCTTATCCTTCTTTTGGTTACCTACAAAACAAGGTTAGATGTTTTGGTCCTCAACCTCACCTGTGGTTGTCAAGCACAAGGTGTAAGAATGATATCAGGATAGTTATGCAATGCAAACAAGAAATAAATATGCAATGATGGTGGATGCAATGATAAATGATATTTTTGGGTTTTTGAATGATGTATGCAAGATGAAAAGTATTTTTGTATTTTCGGATTTAATGATGGCTGAAAATAGAAAAGTGGTATATGGTGTTGGAAAGGTGTTTCTTATGATTAAAAATGGACTGGGGTTCATGGTTTCACAAATGCACTCTCTCTTTATAAAGTGGTAGACAATGGAACACACAGTTAACATATGAGATTGCAACACAGGGTTTGATAACAAGTTACTTAGATATATGGGCATCACGTCCTAACATAGAGATCTTTTGGTTATTAACCTCTCTTATACTCCACCAAGATGCGAACTAAATCATAACACCTCAGTAATTAAGATAACTCAGAGTATAGCATTAAGTATCATGACATGAAGTGAAAATAAGAACATGCTAGATCTAGTCATGGAGTAGTGGCAATGGTCACGCCCACATCCCCGGTAGCATGGTATTTTAGTTTATCCCTAGTGAGGTAACAAAGTAAGGTAAAGATACCAAAGTGGATCGCAGAACTTTCTCTCACGTTCACTGCACTAGCCACCCCCCGTTACTCCAACTAATGCACACGTTCCCCCACACACGCTCTCATAAACATGCTTGATCAAAACAAGTAGACAAGAACGGGGTACATAATATGCATCTATACTCATAACTGAAACAAACATTGCAATCTCAAACATATATTAACTCATAAAGATCCACCACAAAGGTATTACAACGGTGACCGTAATCATGTTCAGCAGCTCATACGGTGCTAATTAGTGAAGCTCAAGAGAGAGAGATACATAAGTTACTTCCACAAACCCATAGTCCAGAGGTGGACTACTCCCTCTTCATCATGGAGACGGTGGAGAAGTCGATGGAGAAGATGGAGACCACGCCGGCAGCGCCCCGCCGGAGTTTTCCCCCTCCAATCTGCAGCTCCTGATCTCCGTTTCGGTGTTTCTGTGTTTGTGCGGCGCTCCTTCCAGAGAACGTCGGGGGACCTTTTTTATAGGCGTTTTTAGGTCAAGACGATGTCGGTGGAGAAGATCGAAGGCAACGGAGCCACGAGGCCCAAATGGGTGGGTCCCACGCGGCTACAGTACCTGGCCGCGTGGGCCCCCCTCGTTTGGCCCTCGGCCTCCGTTTGCTCGCTTCCTTCGCCCACAGGTCTTCTTCCTTCCAAATATTGACGCCCGTAAATTTCCAGGTGATTTCGTTGACGTTTGGGTCCCTGAAACATTAAAATAAGAAAACGGGGTTTTCTGCCTGTGCAGGGTTAATTCCATAAAAATAGGAAATAAATGAATATTCCCAAAATCATTATAAAACATTGATATAACCCTTATATGATGCAAATATGATTGGAATATAAGCAATTAAAGTGCAAAGTTCATGTATGCATTTTACATGCATCAACATCCCCAAGCTTAATCCATGCTCGTCCTCGAGTATGAAGATGATAAAACTAACATGGACTTTGCAATTTAATACTTAACAATGAATATCAAAGATGATTACTATTGCTACATATAGTCAAATGATTCATTCTTCAAAGGAGTAGCAATATGCAAATAGTTTATGAAGTGATATCAAGTATTCAAGACAAGGATGTTCATTGATAGTTCACAAAGTGTAACATGGTAGCAAGTAATATGGAACACATGTATGCATAATGATAAGTAGAACATCCTACAATGGTCATAGAGTGTAGATGAAAATCTGAATATGATAGGTGTACACTTTGGAAAGATGTATATGTGAGTAGAGGTAAAGCATGCATAAGTTTCATCCAACTTCCAAACTCTTCTACTTAAGTTAATGATTGCAATAAGGTATTCATTGGTGTCAAGCTCTCATTGCCCCTATCATAGCATCTTGAATGATTAAGGTTAAAGTGAAAGCAAATATGAGTAGTGTGCTTGATAAAGAATGGGTTGAATGTCTCATGCCCCTTGAATACAAGTACTTACACCATGTGTTACTCAACTTGGGAAACAAAGCAAGTTCAATTAAATATCATTGTAAGCATAATAGTATCATCAAGAGCGTCAACTGGGGTACCTCTTGTCCCAAGATATGGAACAAGCCCATATCAAAATGACAAGACAAACAAACAAAATGAACAATCTCAACACCCTTTTTATTTACCATTTGGAATAGTTTTTTATTGCAAGGTGTATCACAGAAGGTTCACCATAGTATGTAAGTAAATTTCCACCATGAATGATGCATGGCTTAGATTAGCGGCCCAGGCGTCTCTCTAACCATTTACACAAACTCATTTAAACTCACTTATTTCCACATTTATTTCAACATGATAAGCATCCATAGACAAAAGCACATGATATCAACTAAATGAGATGAAGAGCGTGTTGAAAGCTTGCCATGTGACAGCACATATGGGCTAACTTCCAACCCAAAACATTCATCAAGCCACAAACATCATAATCTTAATCACAATGGGTCAAGTTTTATTATGCAAATAAAAGAACATTGTGCATCAAGTTCGTGAGAGCTATATAACCAATTTTTTTCCATTGCAATCAATAACATAAACATTTTCATTCAGAGGTAAGATAACACAAACAACATGTTAAACATACTCGGAATAGCATAAAGCCAATAGGTAGATATGGTGGACTCACTGGAATAACTTTGGTTGAAGGTGTTGGAAACAAGTTTTTGCTTGTTGGAGTTTTTGGGCTAGCAAAAGGGAGAAAGTTGACCATCTAGATGCATGCATGAGTGTCCATAGAACTAACTAATCCATGTTAAACCAAGTAAAATAACAATCAGCACCAAAACATGAATAAGTGATAGCTCTACAAAAAGAATTTGCAAACTATTACTCATAAACAAGCTCATGAATCATGCAACTATATGTATCATTAAAAATCAAGTCAAACATCCCTTTTCCCAATCTTATAAAAGCATCCAACATATTTCAACCCATATTTCCAGTAGCTCTCTCATATATAATTGATAGTGTGGTGGTCTCTCAAGACTCAAACAAAAACAAAAACGACGCTCCAAGTTTATGCGATAAAGTGTTTCGATCGAAAAACAGAAGTTGGACGTGTGCAAACCGAGAGTGTGTAGGTCCAGCGGGGTTGTCTTCACATCCCCAAGCTTATGGTCTTCACCATCCTTGGATAGCTCTTGGTGCATCTCCTCCAATCCCTGTGAAAAAACTTCAAAACACCGTTTCTCCCATCTCTTTTCTGTGGGGTGCATTAATAGTGATAAACAAATAGGTTCCTTGCTGCATATAATCCTTGAACAAAAATTCATATGACATGTCCAGAAAGTATATAATGTTGTATGCCTACTCATAAACTCAATTGGATCAAAAAGATTCAACTTAAAAGCTCAAAGCATGCATCAAACAAAATGGGACAGAATCTGTCCAGAAAAACAGCAGCAGCAAAACGTATTTTTCTACCCTACCAAACTTTCTCGAAAAATTCCGAAAAAATTCATGCATACAGAGGATGAAAAGTTGCAACTACAGTTCAAATATGAGCTCATTCGGAGTTACAGAATAAGAATTAAAAATCATACCGTGCACTGATTCGTGCAGGAATAAAATCTCCGAACGCTATAAGCAACTTTTTCAAACCAAAAAGGGTAAAACTTGGCACTTTATTAAAACTCCAGAACCTAACTAGACACAAAATCTCTTGTTACAGCAAGAGGACACAAAGAAAAATCACACAAATAACCGGGTTGCCTCCCGCAAAGCGCTTTCTTTATAGCCATATAGCTAGGCTTCTTACTTGTTGTTTTATTGTGGACGAAGCTCATGAGGGAGCTTGAACTTTGGTGGTTCCCTCTTCCTTGGAAAGTGTTCCATGCACTTCTTGTGTGGAAACTGAAACTTTACATTCCCTTCCTTTGAATCAATGATAGCACCTGTGGTACGAAGAAAAGGTCTTCCAAGAATAATAGGACTAGAGGTTTTACTCCCCATGTCCATGATTAGAAAATCCACAGGCACAAAAGTCATATGTAACTCTACCATAACATCACTTACTTTTCCCAAAGCATGTTTAATAGAGTCATCAGCAAGTGCTAGTTCAATAGAGCATTTTTCAAGATTTTTCAATTCAAGCACTTCATATAGTTCTTTAGATAAAACAGAGACACTAGATCCTAGATCAAGTATGGCATGGTGTGTCTCTTTTCCAATAGTTACTAGTACCTTAGGTATCCACATATCCCCAAGCTTAGGTGGTATCATAGCCTCTTGGTTGTACCTAGCAATCTTTTCTTTCAAGACATGATTAGCAATATAAGAACCAAAACCTGCTTGGTTAGTGTTGATGGAAGGATCACTTGCAAATTTTTGTAAGATAGATATTAATTCATGCAAGCTACAATTTTCTAAGTCAAGCAAAGGATCCTTGACTTCATTAAGCATTTTAACTTCCTCAACTTCTTCCCAAGCAAGATTCTCATTCCTTTTCTTTAAAGCAAGATTCAAGGCTATTTGGAGGTCATCCTCCTCTTCAACATGATTCTTAATATCCCTATCTAAAGGTTCCAGCATAGAAGATATTCTTTCATTCAATTCCCTAGTCAACTTCTTTTTAGACTTGGCATAGTTCAATATTGTTTCCATTTTCAAAGAGATTCCAGAAAGAGTGTTATTTGTCTTTTTCATCCTAGACTTGGTATGAAGGATAAATGAATGCAAATCATTTTTAGTAGGATAGTCCTCCACATAAGTTTGTAGACATAAAGTTGACCTATCCATAGAAGCTTTTAGTTGTTTGATCCCAGTTTCATATTTGGATTCTATAGAATTCCCAAATAAATTTTCCATCAAATTATTAGCATGTGAGGGATTTCCAGAAGCAAATTTTCCACTAGTCAATGAGTCTAGAAAACATTTCGACCAGCCATCTATACCTTTATAGAAGTTTCTTATCACAGTGGCAGGAGTATATTTAATGACACCATTTTTACTAGTGTCCTTAATTCTATACCAAGCATCCATCAATGACTCTCCATAGTATTGACCAAAGTTGTTCATTTCAGCACTAGGATTCATTTTAGCAAGTTTTTTTTGGTATTTTTAATTTTTTATGCAAAACTGAAATAAATATGATATGATATGCAATGACACTAAAAAACAAATAAATTGCTTTGTAAGTAAAGATGGATAAGATGGTGCTCACGTAGGTGCAACCTCCCCAAGCTTAGGTGTTAGCACAAGTTGGTGACGTTGACTTTGTTGTGAGATGAATGCGATGATGCACACCCTTGGATAAATCTCTCAGCTACGATTCCCCGGCAACGGCGCCAGAAAACGTCTTGATGATCCCGAAGAGCAAGTCTTGATGCCTGCACAAATAAACGGGATTAGGTTGAGACTCCAAGTGCAGAGTGTATAGTAAGTGGAAGACAGTTTTCCCCACGAGGGGTGACTCGAGGGTTTAATATCGAACTCTCGGGGAATCTGAAGTGGTAGATTTATCTTCTTATCCTTCTTTTGGTTACCTACAAAACAAGGTTAGATGTTTTGGTCCTCAACCTCACCTGTGGTTGTCAAGCACAAGGTGTAAGAATGATATCAGGATAGTTATGCAATGCAAACAAGAAATAAATATGCAATGATGGTGGATGCAATGATAAATGATATTTTTGGGTTTTTGAATGATGTATGCAAGATGAAAAGTATTTTTGTATTTTCGGATTTAATGATGGCTGAAAATAGAAAAGTGGTATATGGTGTTGGAAAGGTGTTTCTTATGATTAAAAATGGACTGGGGTTCATGGTTTCACAAATGCACTCTCTCTTTATAAAGTGGTAGACAATGGAACACACACAGTTAACATATGAGATTGCAACACAGGGTTTGATAACAAGTTACTTAGATATATGGGCATCACGTCCTAACATAGAGATCTTTTGGTTATTAACCTCTCTTATACTCCACCAAGATGCGAACTAAATCATAACACCTCAGTAATTAAGATAACTCAGAGTATAGCATTAAGTATCATGACATGAAGTGAAAATAAGAACATGCTAGATCTAGTCATGGAGTAGTGGCAATGGTCACGCCCACATCCCCGGTAGCATGGTATTTTAGTTTATCCCTAGTGAGGTAACAAAGTAAGGTAAAGATACCAAAGTGGATCGCAGAACTTTCTCTCACGTTCACTGCACTAGCCACCCCCCGTTACTCCAACTAATGCACACGTTCCCCCACACACGCTCTCATAAACATGCTTGATCAAAACAAGTAGACAAGAACGGGGTACATAATATGCATCTATACTCATAACTGAAACAAACATTGCAATCTCAAACATATATTAACTCATAAAGATCCACCACAAAGGTATTACAACGGTGACCGTAATCATGTTCAGCAGCTCATACGGTGCTAATTAGTGAAGCTCAAGAGAGGAGAGATACATAAGTTACTTCCACAAACCCATAGTCCAGAGGTGGACTACTCCCTCTTCATCATGGAGACGGTGGAGAAGTCGATGGAGAAGATGGAGACCACGCCGGCAGCGCCCCGCCGGAGTTTTCCCCCTCCAATCTGCAGCTCCTGATCTCCGTTTCGGTGTTTCTGTGTTTGTGCGGCGCTCCTTCCAGAGAACGTCGGGGGACCTTTTTTATAGGCGTTTTTAGGTCAAGACGATGTCGGTGGAGAAAGATCGAAGGCAACGGAGCCACGAGGCCCAAACGGGTGGGTCCCACGCGGCTACAGTACCTGGCCGCGTGGGCCCCCCTCGTTTGGCCCTCGAGCCTCCGTTTGCTCGCTTCCTTCGCCCACAGGTCTTCTTCCTTCCAAATATTGACGCCCGTAAATTTCCAGGTGATTTCGTTGACGTTTGGGTCCCTGAAACATTAAAATAAGAAAACGGGGTTTTCTGCCTGTGCAGGGTTAATTCCATAAAAATAGGAAATAAATGAATATTCCCAAAAATCATTATAAAACATTGATATAACCCTTATATGATGCAAATATGATTGGAATATAAGCAATTAAAGTGCAAAGTTCATGTATGCATTTTACATGCATCAACATCCCCAAGCTTAATCCATGCTCGTCCTCGAGTATGAAGATGATAAAACTAACATGGACTTTGCAATTTAATACTTAACAATGAATATCAAAGATGATTACTATTGCTACATATAGTCAAATGATTCATTCTTCAAAGGAGTAGCAATATGCAAATAGTTTATGAAGTGATATCAAGTATTCAAGACAAGGATGTTCATTGATAGTTCACAAAGTGTAACATGGTAGCAAGTAATATGGAACACATGTATGCATAATGATAAGTAGAACATCCTACAATGGTCATAGAGTGTAGATGAAAATCTGAATATGATAGGTGTACACTTTGGAAAGATGTATATGTGAGTAGAGGTAAAGCATGCATAAGTTTCATCCAACTTCCAAACTCTTCTACTTAAGTTAATGATTGCAATAAGGTATTCATTGGTGTCAAGCTCTCATTGCCCCTATCATAGCATCTTGAATGATTAAGGTTAAAGTGAAAGCAAATATGAGTAGTGTGCTTGATAAAGAATGGGTTGAATGTCTCATGCCCCTTGAATACAAGTACTTACACCATGTGTTACTCAACTTGGGAAACAAAGCAAGTTCAATTAAATATCATTGTAAGCATAATAGTATCATCAAGAGCGTCAACTGGGGTACCTCTTGTCCCAAGATATGGAACAAGCCCATATCAAAATGACAAGACAAACAAACAAAATGAACAATCTCAACACCCTTTTTATTTACCATTTGGAATAGTTTTTTATTGCAAGGTGTATCACAGAAGGTTCACCATAGTATGTAAGTAAATTTCCACCATGAATGATGCATGGCTTAGATTAGCGGCCCAGGCGTCTCTCTAACCATTTACACAAACTCATTTAAACTCACTTATTTCCACATTTATTTCAACATGATAAGCATCCATAGACAAAAGCACATGATATCAACTAAATGAGATGAAGAGCGTGTTGAAAGCTTGCCATGTGACAGCACATATGGGCTAACTTCCAACCCAAAACATTCATCAAGCCACAAACATCATAATCTTAATCACAATGGGTCAAGTTTTATTATGCAAATAAAAGAACATTGTGCATCAAGTTCGTGAGAGCTATATAACCAATTTTTTCCATTGCAATCAATAACATAAACATTTTCATTCAGAGGTAAGATAACACAAACAACATGTTAAACATACTCGGAATAGCATAAAGCCAATAGGTAGATATGGTGGACTCACTGGAATAACTTTGGTTGAAGGTGTTGGAAACAAGTTTTTGCTTGTTGGAGTTTTTGGGCTAGCAAAAGGGAGAAAGTTGACCATCTAGATGCATGCATGAGTGTCCATAGAACTAACTAATCCATGTTAAACCAAGTAAATAACAATCAGCACCAAAACATGAATAAGTGATAGCTCTACAAAAAGAATTTGCAAACTATTACTCATAAACAAGCTCATGAATCATGCAACTATATGTATCATTAAAAATCAAGTCAAACATCCCTTTTCCCAATCTTATAAAAGCATCCAACATATTTCAACCCATATTTCCAGTAGCTCTCTCATATATAATTGATAGTGTGGTGGTCTCTCAAGACTCAAACAAAAACAAAAACGACGCTCCAAGTTTATGCGATAAAGTGTTTCGATCGAAAAACAGAAGTTGGACGTGTGCAAACCGAGAGTGTGTAGGTCCAGCGGGGTTGTCTTCACATCCCCAAGCTTATGGTCTTCACCATCCTTGGATAGCTCTTGGTGCATCTCCTCCAATCCCTGTGAAAAAACTTCAAAACACCGTTTCTCCCATCTCTTTTCTGTGGGGTGCATTAATAGTGATAAACAAATAGGTTCCTTGCTGCATATAATCCTTGAACAAAAATTCATATGACATGTCCAGAAAGTATAATGTTGTATGCCTACTCATAAACTCAATTGGATCAAAAAGATTCAACTTAAAAGCTCAAAGCATGCATCAAACAAAATGGGACAGAATCTGTCCAGAAAAACAGCAGCAGCAAAACGTATTTTTCTACCCTACCAAACTTTCTCGAAAAATTCCGAAAAATTCATGCATACAGAGGATGAAAAGTTGCAACTACAGTTCAAATATGAGCTCATTCGGAGTTACAGAATAAGAATTAAAAATCATACCGTGCACTGATTCGTGCAGGAATAAAATCTCCGAACGCTATAAGCAACTTTTTCAAACCAAAAAGGGTAAAACTTGGCACTTTACAGTGCAAAGTTTATATATGCATTTTACATGCATCACCTCCCGCCGCAAATGAGCCGTAGCCGCACATCACCAGGAAAGCCGCAGTCGGCGTCGTGCACCGAGGCGAACCTACCGCCGCCGTCAAGAGGAAATCTGCGGTCGGTGTCGTGCACGGAGGCTAGCTAGCTAGGCGACCGGCCGGCCGGTGCACGCAATGGCAACACCATGCTGCTGCTGTTATTGAAAGGTCCAACTTCATGTACAAAGAAGGGGGCCGAACCTAGGAGTATCCATGAACCTGGATCGGGAGGTGCGAGGAAAACCTGAACCTAAAATTTGTTTCCTAGGTTCGGAGGTCCAATATCAGGTCCGAACCAGACCGAACCTAACACATCTTGAAGCTCGAGGCGACGTCATGTCCCTGTTCCACGTATCGATCGAGCTCACCATACGCGGTGCGGGCGGACGGTTTGACCGCTTTCAAACCAAATTGTGTCGGGCTTAATTATTTCACGTCATATAGCGCATGCGTAGCTGCGCTCTTAAGTATTTGGGCATAAATATATCCGGTATATATTCTTGCCAGTGAATTTTTTTTGTCACATAATTTATCGGGGGCAAAAGAGTCATTTCACGTTCCTGTTTACCAATGTTAGTGCTCAAAATGCACTGAAGGGTCATGTAAGGAAAGAAATGAAATTTAGATGTCAAATTGGTAAGAAATTATTTTTAGGATCAAATAGGGAAGAAGATTTTAAGAAAGGGCCAAATAAGGAATTATCTCATGAAACTTTACCCTTACCCATACCCGGTGGATACCCATACCATTGGGTACCCAACAGGTAGATCAAATAGTACACAAGCTATACATAATTTTATATTCATCGATAAACATTTGATAAAATAAAATATTTATCTCAACTCAATAACATATATTTTGAGTACGTGACAATTTTATCTCAACTCAAATTAACAATTGATGAAAATTTAACATAGGTTCACAAGCTCAGGAAAATGAATATTGAACCTCTACGGGTAAGGTATATAAATGGACAGGGTGTGCGTATACCCACGGGTACGAGGTTATATTCATGCCCTACCCATGACATAACGGGTAGGATACGGGTACAACCCATAGGTTTAAAATTGTGTCCATACCTTACCCATGCGGGTACGGTACCCGTGGTACATGTACCCGCGGATAAATTGTCATCCTTAAATATCACGGCCTAATTGCCATCCACCATAGATTGCACAAGGAATAGCAAAAATCCAATTGATGAAAGGGCTCCTTGGACGCTTGCCATTCACAAAATATATTGATAAGGTATTAGCAATTATATGGGGAGGGAAGACCCCCTAATAATCCACTAAATAAACTTTAAAAAATGAAATATTTACTCTACGAATGTTACCATGTGAATAACTTGGTGTAGATATCATGCTCTCGAATGTACACATGCATGTATCATCCTGGTATGCATGCAAGGAGAAGGACAAGCTTGTGAGTTCATCCAAGAGGACAAGCTTTTAAGTTTGTGCACTAAAGAGACCAAGCATGCAAGTTTGTGCATGGAATAGTCCAAGCATGCAAGTTTGTGCAGCAAGGACAAAGATATGAGTCCACACATGAGAGCCAAAGGTGTGAGTATGTGCATGGCTGGTTTAGGCATGGATTCTTGAAGCAACGTGTTAGAAGCTGGAGGAACCGGCACATACAAGAGCTGGCAATGGAGCATCCCAGGTTTCAGCAGAATAAAGCACGCATGAGCCCTCTCCCTGCTATATAAGGGGCATCCAGGAGCACGCTTGAGGCACCAGGAGCTGAAGCTGTGAGCATACTGTTTAATGAGGGTATAAACAATTTGGTATTATCCTAGCTCATCCAGATTTGAATTTCTAAATTTTGGTATTAGAAACAATCGTGCATAATATTAAGCATGATATTCTCCCTGCTGTTTGAGGTATAAACAAGCTGGCAATATCTATCTTTGGTATACAAAATATTTGGTGAGAATACAAGTAAAGAAACAAATATTTTGTTCAAAAGATAGATATTCTCAAACAGCATATACTGTTCCCCAATCCAAAGGGAAACAAATCTCTGCAAATCAAGAGGAAGAATATTTTTTATCCTTCAGGACCTGCCTCATAGAAAGTTATTTGTACATTAAAAAAATACAAAATTGAAAATTTAAAGCTAAGGCGTAAGTAACCTTCGCTACCATGATTTCAAGGTACCTCTGCAAATTTCAAATCACCCTGCAATATTAAGCATCATCAGGGAGAAGACAGCAGAAGAAAAGGCACTTAAAGTACTGTAGTTATATAGATACATGAATGAATGTCCACTTAAAGCATGTTGGGTTCACAACAGTATATCTTTGATTATGTTATACTGTACTGAAAGTATGCTTAACCAAATGGTAAAAACGGAAAGTATAATTGTAGCTGCAAACTGGTGGTGACGTAACCTTGGGCAGTCACAGTTCCTTCAGTGATTGCAGTGCCAGCCAAAAATAGCTCGCACTTGAGGCATCACCTTTGACATCTGAACCCACAACCTATTGAGACCAACAAGATGTGATCAGCACACACCTATTACTCATACCATATAACCAAGGAGGATTAAATTTTAGAGCAATTGCATTGGGGGCAATCTGAGACTGAATTGCATTCCTAACCATCATGTGGTTACATCATAAGAAAGATCTCACCTGATTGATGTGTGCCGCCTCCTTGCCCAACTCCAGTGGACGCTTCTGCGAGTTGAGCACATCCTCCACCCTCTCCAAGTTCACATCCATCATGTTACACCGTTACTTCAAACAAAAACACAAAATCTGAATCAATCCACATGAAGACGTACTGATGCTGAGCGGATTCAGGCGTCGTCGTCAAATTCCGCAGATGATGGCTGTAAAAGGCATGGTTTATGGAATCATATTTCCATTAAATTTAACCGAGAGATTATTTAGCAATTCGCTAGGAAAGAGTTATTTAAGCCGGTACTTATAGCTGCTAGATAAAGTTCCTGTCATCCATTTATACTTATCCGAATTACAGTCTTCAGATTAGATGGTTTTTAAGCCTTGACTTAGAAATACTCGGTTGATTTCCATTCACATGAGAAAAACTCAAACTGTCAAATATAACAAAACTCAAACTGTCAAATATGAAAACACAGATCGATGCAAACACCATGCCAGACAGCGATTCACACAGAAAGATTGCTAGGAAGGGCGACGCTTGCTCTTACCTTCTCCTGCTGTTCTTCCGAAGACGGAGCTTCACTCCTGGGCTTCTTCGTTATCAGGTAACTCATGGCTTCTGAATGCTGGCTAGTGGCAGCGCCACACACCGCAGGTTGCCGACGGTTCCCTCACGACAGCCTCTGCACCCTGACCATTCCCGGACTACTCTCCGCCCCGCCCCGAGTCGCCGGCCGACGATGCCCTCGCGCGCCGCCTCGCGCTGCCCCTGCTCGCCTCCCACCCCAACCTCACCAGCCTCCTCGTCCCGCTCCTCCTCCTCTTCCCCTCCCGACCCCACCCCCATCCCCACCTCCTCCAATGCTTCGCCATCGCTGCACATCTCGCCGTCCGCGTCCCCTTCACCGCGCGTGCTATCCTCGTACGCGCCCTCCGCTTCCCTTCTCCTCATCGGCATTTCGTCAAGCAGTTCATCTTCACATACAAGGCCTTCTCATCGGACCCCGCCTCCTTCGACTTCCTCCTCCTGTGTTTTTTCTCTTCGTCGAGCCAGGGGGACTACTCCTCTGGGACACCAGCGTCGTGGAGGCACCTCGGCATCTCCAGACGGTACACCTCCAGCTTGTGGCGTTGCTGCTGCTTCCACGACGAGACCGGCGGCGTCGAGCCGTCGACCCACCTTAGTCTCCACCGCTCACAGATCTCATCTTCCTCATCCGCCATAATCATACCACAGCCCAGCCTCCATCTCCTCGATCTCCCTCTCGCTCGGCTACGGGGATGCTGGATTGGGGCGAGGAAAGTACACGGGCGTGGGGGCTTCCGGCAGCGGGGTGATTGCAATATGGGGAGGCCGGCGTCCTCCTTTCTAGCCCAGTTGCCGGGTAGATTGGCTGCAGGGGCGGCACCGAAGCAGTCAGCCATCGCCAGGCGGCGGCGGAGAGGGGAAAGGGAGATGCGTGGCTTTTTTCTATTGGTGAAAATAAAACGTTTCGTGAAGTTTAGTTGGAGTGCGGGTTAATTTCACATAACCTGGGGGGCTATACAGCAAAACAACCAAAAAACTAATTCGAATCTTTTTTTCACTTATTGGTGGCATGGTGGGTAATTTGTACAATATAGGGAGGGTAAAATTGGCAATTTAAAAAACGCACCAACCATCAACTGAAGGCATATTATATGGAGTAGTAGAGATATGAGTACGTAATTAACACATTAACAATAAAATAATGGTGTACTGGAGTAGTTGCAACTTATTAAAGAGTTAATGGCACCAGCGGTCACACAACTCGTCGTCGATGTGCACTTAAGTCACACTTCTCCAGAACATGATTATTTGGTCACACAACTCGACAAGTGCGTGCACGCAGGTCACTGACCCCACTTGTCAGTCCGTTTTGGACGGTAAATTTTCAGAAAACCCCCTGGAGTAATATTAATTTTACAAAATGGTCCTCCTAATTTTATAAAATGGTCCTTCTAATTTTACAAATGGTCCTCCTAATTTACAAAATGGTCCTTTTAATTTTACAAATGGTCCTCTAGGGGAACCATTTTGTAAAATTAATATTACTCCAGGGGGTTTTTGAAAATTTACCGTCCAAAACGGACTGACAAGTGGGGTCAGTGACCTGCGTGCACGCACTTGTCAAGTTGTGTGACCAAATAATCACGTTCTGAAGAAGTGTGACTTAAGTGTACATTAGCGTCGAGTTGTGTGACCGCGGGTGCCATTAACTACTTATTAAAGGTGGATGAATAACATTTAGATGGGCACTGCGTGCTGGGTGGGTTACATGGAAATATGGTAAATACTATACATCGTGGTCCGATATGGAAGAGAATCGTCGGACCTCTCGCACGCCGTCGATCCTGTTTCAATCGGACCATTCGCGTTTCCTTTTTTCTCACAAAAAATTAAGCCCATACTTGTTTCCCGTAACTGTCGCACAGAAATTAAATGAGCACAGTAACCCCGTTCCCCATCCCCTCGCCTCGTATTGCTCCGCGAGAAACTCGCTCCGCTCCTCCGTTCTTCCGCCACCGACCTGATCCCCTACCATTACCGTCGATTCCTGCAGAGTCACTCGTCTCTGCGCTCCCGGCTCCGTTCGTATGGCGCTCCGCGGCGTGGAGACCTCGCCGGATTGACTGGCGGCCGGCTGGCGGAAGTAGGCGTCGGAGGCGGCTCATCTGTGGCAAGCGACGATAGTTTGCGGTCGTAGCATCGGTCGTTGGCTGCTTCGACGCTCGTGTGAGCCATCTTGACCGTGTACAGGCACAACCAGCTCCCGGCCAAACTAGGTAATAGGCAAAACCAGCTCCCGTTTTGTGTACTATTGTTTTCTGAATTTTCCCAGGCGTTAAATCCATGTATCCATCAGTCATCGGATATTTTAGGGTTGGAAAAACAAGGCACGGCCGATGCATGATCTAGGAAAGGTTTGCATATTGAATTTTTTAATTCCCAATACATGATTTCTGCCACCCCATGCGTGCTATTTTCTTGCGTTTACTGTACTCTTATGCTGGTCAGAGTGATATTCATCAAAACTGCTTCAATTCCCCCTAGGATATTTATTCAGTTCTCGATCTAGCAGACGTTTTTTTTTACTTTATATACATACATATTGGTGGCAACCATTGAAACATTCAGATTTTCAAATATGAATGCTTCTACACAGTTTTTGTTATGTTTTGCATGAAGAAATATTATGCTTCTGCTTCCCCATCAGTATCTATTTGTACAGACCTGTCACATGTGTTTCCCTCCCGATTGTTTAGTGATGATGATGAAATATATTTCATATAGAAATGCATATATCTACTTTACAATTTTGTATGCATCTACTAGTTTTGTTTATTTTTGTGTGTGAACAAATAAAATGATTGGGTACTATATATGCAGTTTTAAAATCAATTTTCTGCTGTAGGAAGCACGGCCACCATCCGTATGAAGCACAATTACCATCTGAATGAAGCCACGAGCCCACGACCACCAAGGAAGTATGGTCGAAATTGGCCAGTGCGTCTGAAGTAGCAGAATAGCAGTATGAAGGAAGCACGAGTGCACGACTACTGTTGGAAGGACGCATGCCGCAATTGGAAAGAAGCACGACTACCATCAGAAGGAAGAATATCGTCACCATCGCTGGTGGTGTGTGCATTGCGGTTAGATGACACAAATCTAAACCTCAATGCCACTTTTTGTTGTATGGAAGCAAACAAAGAGAACAGGAAGAAAACAGCATAGTCCATGGAGGCATGCATAGAAGCATGGTGCTGGTCCAAGAAGAAAGTAGACATTTGTTATTACTGATCATTTGTAACACATGTAATTTCAAATTAATTTGTGCATGGAAGCAAATCTTCATTTCATGGAAGCAAATATTTATTTCTTTAGAAGCACCTCACAGTTCATTTGAAGCATGAATAATTACGACAATGAAAATAATTTTGTTAGCGCTGGAAAATATATTCATGTCATGTTGGAAGCACAAGTTTGGTCTATAGAAGGGGTACTATGATGCTTCTGAAACATTTTTTTTTTTTGCGTTCACCATGGAATCAGAATTGTAACCTGATTCGTTTGATCTAAGACAGAAAACTTGATCTTATCGACGCACCTTTCAATCGCACAGGAAGCAAACTCTAATAGTGTTGGAAACAAATTTGCTTTCCTAAGAAGCATAATGCATATATGAAATTAGCTAGAGTAATTTAATGGTCTTAAAATCCTGAAACAATTTCCTAAATATCGGAACAAATATGGAGTAAATACTAACATATTCCACTTAATTAGCGTTTGCAATTAAATCGGACGTGATTTAGGGAGTAGTTTTAGGAAGCAGATCGTGCAAACTGGCAACCCACGCACATGCATGCTTCAGTGGGCCATGATCGCTCGGTTCAGATTAGAAGGATCCTACAGTGCTAGTCTGGTCCGATGGGAAGCTAGAAATCGGCATCCGATTCCTAGTGCTTGGAAATATGCTCCCTCCGTCTCATATTGCTTCGTACATTAAATTTGGTCAAAGGGGAAGTAGCAATGTGATGTATGAGCACTAAATAACACGTAACTAAAAATTTAGGTTGGACTTTTTTTATTTAACTATTTACTCCCATATTACATCAAGATTTCTGGATAGTTGCATCATATAATTGTTTTGATGATGCGTGATAATATATAAAAATCTTGATCTTAAATGACAAGTATCATATACAAGGATGATTACCGTGTAGCGTGCGTGCAGATACAACATGTCGGCTTCGATTATCGTGAGTTCCCGGTTAAGGGCGAACTGATTGGCGGGCAGAGTGCCAGCGTGGGCTAGAGACCATTGTCGAACGACATAGTGAATGATGCGTGATGTGTCGGTGTGGGCTCCTGAATTACGTGAGGCGTCTACGTCCTGATCCATTCGTGCTCCTAGCTAGCATCACCAGATGGATCGAACACAGATAGCGATAACAGATGCTTAGACGTGTAGGGTTTTTTTTTGTCTTAGTGCTATAACCGATGGGACGACCTAATGGACGGTCTCTTACCCAACTAGTTTTGACTAAAGATAATCCATGTACTGCCTCATGTTAATGCCACTAGAGGCGAAAAGACTGATGAAAACTAAATCAAAATAACCTAAAAAATGGATAATACATGAAGTTATCTCGAAAACGATTGATGGTATGGACAATATGACAACTAAGGGAAACCATCTTAAACAAAAATGAAAACGAGTCAAAGTAAACTAGGAGTCAAAAGGTCATATTAGTAAGATCAACTAGCTCAAAGATTTTGGCATTAAGTTTTGATAACAAGCCCTTAGCCTCTATAGTCAGGTGAGTGATTAGTGGCACGAGTGGTGTATTGTCTTATCTTCTCACTAACCTCAGTGATTTTAGCCCTCGTATATTGAGTTCACGAGAAGATATCCTACAATGTCGCCCATCCTATATTGTAATATTTTTAGTTTGTTTTAGGAGGACGGTCAAGTACGGAAATGATTGGTCCATGTAAATTGTTGGCAGCAGGCTAAGTCAAAATAAATGTTAACACTAATCATGACTTGCACATGTTTTCGAGTCTGTAACACGTATGTGTGTGTGTGTGTCCCGGTGGCGCGTGAGTCTAGGCTCGCGTTCGTGTCCACTGTATAGGTCCAGGTCGAGTCGTAGGCCGTTGGTGATCTGTTGGAGGCTAGTCGCGTTGTGCGTGTTGGAGCGTATCGTGCGCGCAGCCGGAGCGTGCGGATCGAGCGGCAGAGAGTGAGTGCATGCGTGGGGTTAGTGGCCGAGAGTGGGCAGCGTCGTGTGTGCGCGCCTGTGTTAGCCCGGGTATAAAACCCCCCGTGTACTGCTTGTTGATATATTGGGGTGAGCCTAGTTTGAGCTGAATATAGCTGTATGTGCAGCAGAGGAGTTCGTCGCCGAGAGAAAAAATCTCATGTCTTGTGTGTTCTTCTTCTTTTACCTCCGTCCGTGAGTGAGAGAGAGAGCGAGCTAGCTAGGCTTGGAAACAACAATAAATACACTTATTTATACTAAGCTTTGAAATTTTATTATAACTCGTTTTTGCCAATTCGCACACATAATAAATATGTTGTGCTGAATTCAATCCACGTTATATAACAAAAAAGTACATCATTTTTACATTGCGCCTTAGGAAAATATTTAAACAAAATCCCTCAAATGCGAGAAAATAATAAAGATCATCTCACATGTAGTCTTCTTAGATTAAATTCTGTTACCCGCATGAATATAGTGTATATACATGTGTGTGTATCCTAAGATACCGTTAAATTGTATGCTTAAGAATATCTTGACAGTGGTTTCGTGTTTACGATTGGGTTTAATGAAATAGAAAAAACTAGAGTATGTGCAGGTAGCAACACTGAGCTTTATGTGCAGGTAGCAACATTGAGCTGTTTCCTTCTGGACCGCATGAAAGAACCAAACATATTACTACTAGTAAATTAACATGGCAGCATTCATCAATGAATAAACAAATAAATAAAGAGATAATTCAGTTGTAAATAGTATATGGTATAGAAGCGAAGGAATCATGATATAAATGATTGGCTTGTTCAACACAGAAGCGAAGGGGGAAAAGGTGGCTGAAAACTGCATCAGCAATCCTATCAGAGCATTTCTGGTGGTTTTTTTTACCATGGTCCGTCAAAAGTATCACGGCGCAACGAAGATCAGCAACCCAATCATACATTCAGACTGAAGGCACTCATGAAGACACGAAAATTGGATCCCAATCAACCACAACAAAAGAAATACCTCGCTTAATAAAGCACAACATGAGTCAGCATAAATACATTGCAGAAGAACAACAACGGCAGCTTGTTGTGTCAGGGTAACTACATAATCTAATTGGACAGAAGAGTTGCAACTTGGTACTAGAAAGTGGATGGATAACATATACTCCCTCCGTTCCAAATTAATTGACCTGGTTTTGTGCAAATATGGATGTATCTATATTTGTATGATGTCTAGATACATCCATGTGTAACCAAATGTGTGTCAATTAAATCCGAACGGAGGGAGTAGGTGGTGAGCGACTGGGTTACATAGACATATAAAGGCATAGCATAAGGACACCGGCGACTTACTCAGGCGGACACCGGCGGAGTCACGGCGTCTTCCTCCTCCTTGGCGGCATCATTGTTCTGGCCATACGGACGACGGTCAGAGGGCTAGGGGAAGTAGACCCCAGGAGGACAGACACATCAGTCGGGGAAGTCCACCAACTCCATGTTCAGGTTGTTGCCAAACAGCTCCTGCATGTGCGCAGCATACCTCGCTTTGATGACCTCACCGGACTCGTGGAAGTCCGAGTCGTCGTCGTCGTCCTCCCCTTCCAGCAAAGCTTCCTCCTCTCCCCTCCTTTTCGAGGCGCACCCATCAAGACCGGCGCCGGCGCCTTCCTCTTCGGCGCGCTCTCCTGATCTCCAGCGAACGCCTCCGCCGCCGCCTTAGCGCAGGGCTCAAGCGAAAAGACCATGCTTTTCGGCTGGGTGCAGGGCTGCAGCGAAAACTCCTCGCCGCCGTCCGTCCGTACGCTTGATCCACCAGCACCCAGATCGAGCGGAAACCCCTCCTTGTCGGCCATCGGTAGATTGGACGTTTGCCTCAACACACCAAGAAATCTGAACTTCGAGCTGGTTGCGGATTGCTGCGGGAGGAGGCGGCGGCGGTCGCTGTTTATATAGGCGGAGGGATCTGTAATTATTTTTTTATTTTTTCTTGTTTGAGGGAAGGAGGGATCTGTAATTCGAACCGGTATATACGGAATCGGTCTTAGGACCGGTTTCACGTTGGGATTTCACAATCTAAAAACAAAAACGTTGGGCTTCTTATACCTTTAGACGCGGTTGGTAGACTGCAGGCTACAGCTGTGCAGCAGCTCCAAATTAACAGCCTGCCGTATGTGAAATGGGTTGATTGGTTGGTTCCATTTGGCCTACGTTTTGGCTGGCACAGCTCATTAATACACCCCTGAGCCAGTCCCGTTGGGAACAGGTGAATCGGTAATTTTTGTGGAGTGAGGCCTTAGGGCTGCAGAAAGGGTATGTCGTGGTGTGCGTGTGGAAGCTGCACAGGGATGGCGGGAGATGGCAAAATTCCAACTCCGTTTCACGCCACACATAGCTCACACCTTCTCCCCGTTCGGTCACCTCCCATTTTTCCAGTCTACACCGGCTCTGAGAAAAATAGTGGCTTTTGATACAATATTACTGATATCTAGACTCTTCGCTTGTACTACAACCATAGTTGTTACAGGAAGGAGTGAGAGTAGAAGCAGCAAAAACAATTCACATAGAACAAAAAAATAAAAAATATAATGCATGTTGAAGGTCGATACTTCCACAAACAAAATTTATTTGGCATAATCAACTGTGAATATTGTACTTCACATGTATAGTATACAAACATATATATGTACCATTGCACCAGATGTACAACCATCAACATCAAATTTCTCCTGAATTACTCTATGGAAAAAGGGCAACAAGTCCCTAGGTTGGGTTTATTATAAGGAAACAAGACACACAAGAGTAACATATGATGCGAGAGAAACAACTACTATAATTATTCGTAGAGTACAAATACATTCATGACTCACAGTTACAAACACTAGAATGACACATGTGTCATTTATTTTATAGCTTATGGTGCTTATATTGTAAGAAAGTAAAGCAAGCCGTTCACACAAATAGATCTACAATGATGGTCAACCAAATTCTGAGTTAGTAGTGGTTGTTCTCCCAGAACTGAGCCTGGAGCCAGTCTATTGTCTTCTTTTCCACTTGGAACGCCTTGGCAAGAACATCATCTGAGATTGGTGGCTTTGATCCAAACACCGCATTGGCAATGGTGATAGCCCCTGGGTTCTGGCTACTGAGTGCAACAATTGCAACCGCTGGCTTGTGTGGATTGGGGCTGAATTGGAAGTTGATGAGTCCCACAGGGAAGACAAACACATCTCCTTTGTTGAGCATCGTGGAGAGGAACTTGTTCTCCGGATTGGACGTGACAAAGCCAACGTACAATGTACCATCGAGCACCGTAAGGAAAAGTCGTGAAGTAAATAATACCTGGGGAATTCTTATCGATGACACAAAAGTCTTGGAGTGGGCTAGGATCGGAGGCTATGGCCTGCCATGAGACCAAGGCAAGAAGAGCAGTGATGAGAAGGAAGGAAGAAGAGGAGGCCATTTGGTTTTAGGCTTTTTGGTTATGTTTCTCTTGTGTTGCTGCTTGTGTGTTTGAGAGTGGTTGATGCTTTTAAGATGCAGGGGGTGGATGCTTATATAGCTGCATCCAGTAGCGTGGCCACAAGAGAGCAGCAAGTCCCTAGGTTGGGTTGAATTGGAAGTGGATGAGTCCCACAGGGAAGACAAACACATCTCCTTTGTTGAGCATCGTGGAGAGAACCTGTTCTCTGGATTGGACGTGACAAAGCCAACGTACAATGTGCCTTCGAGCACTGTAAGGATCTCGAAGTATCTTTCTCTTTGATATTCTTTTGCAACTTTGATATTCTTTTGCTTCTTTCGTCAAAGTATCTTTCTCTTTGATATTCTTTTGCAACTTTTGGATTCTCGATATAGTTTGATCTCACTTCATCTATTCATCATTGGATATGTGCATTTGATTTCACTCATATTATGAGAAATGCACACTTTATGGGGGAGCTCTTATTATATTGGCCTTCTAGATTTTTCCTCCCATTTTGGCAATCGATGCCAATGGGGGAGAAGCTTAGAGGGTTTAAGGGAATATGGTTTTGTTCTTTGTTCTCTTGCATCCTTGTCTTTGTGTTGCATGGTTGCTTAATTCAGTATATAAACCCCCGTAAAAGGGATTGTCATCAATTACCAAAATGGGGGAGATTGAAAGGGCATGTGTTGCCCCATGCGTGGTTTTGGTAATTAATGACAATCCTTATGGACTAATGTTTGCATTGAGATATCTTTATAGATCTTGTCCATGAAGAAGTTTGGAGTTCATGTGTTGGACTCTAGAAGATTATATGATGACCAAGGTTCTATCCAATGGGTTTATATGAAGAATGGTCATGTGTAGAGTGGAGCATATTGCAAGTATGTCTTGAAGGATTCAAGACATCATCTTTGTGAAACGGAGCTTAGCGAGGCTCTCCCATAATGGAGTATGGGGGAGTATTTGGAGAAGTCTTCATCAAGCATGTGCTAGCAAGCACAATCAAGAAAGGTGTTCCAACTTGAGAGAGTCAAGATCGTCATCATCGAGCTCAAGTGGAATGCGCAAGGCAAAGGTATGATCTTGATAGGGTTTCTATTTTACCGGTCTCATGTTGTTAGTTTGGAGATCGGGTTATAGGATAGACGGCGTACTATCAAGAGGGGCTCTCAAGTGAGTAACTTGATCGCATGTTTGTGGAGAGCTCAAAACTTTGCATACTTGGCATATCATCTTTCTTGGTTCTTATTTGGCTTTTATCCATGTGAGAATTTAGAGCTTGTGTTCATCTCCATACCAAGTTCTACTTCATCAAAAACGGATTTCATATGCATATCTTGTGGCGTTTTTGATATTGGAGGTTTTACCGGCTTATCTTTTCTAGAGAGGTCAAACTCTCTCCTTGTGGTTTACTCCTCACATGATGGACTATGATGTGTATATGCATGATCTTGTAGTGCTTGTGAGTATCTTCTAACAAGCCAAAGATCATAGAAAACGGAGTCCGGATGAGAAACTTATTGCGGTTTTGGTTTGGAGGTTTTATCGGTTGTTCTTTTATCGAGAGGTCTAATCATTCCCCATTTGATTTGATCCTCCATTGTTGGACTATGATGTTTCTCTGCATGATCTTATAAAGCTCTTCGTTGTGATTCCAACGAGACCAAGAACATCGAAAACGGAGTCCGGATGATCAAGATATGATCGTTTTCGTGTTGACCTTTTTTCTGTTTTTTGTTGGCCGGCCCCAGGGCCGGCGGGCTCTGTTGGGCGCCCAGCCTAGGCCGGCTGTAGGGCCGGCCGGCTCTGTGAGGCGCCCGGCCTCCTGCCCAGCCTAGGGCGGCCTCCAGGCCGGCCCTCGCGAAAAATGGCCCCAACGGGCAGTTTTCTGCTGCCCCTTTTAAGGGGTCTTCTTCCCCAAAGAGACCCCAACTTTCCTAGCTCGTTCTTCCTCCTTTCTCCACCATTGTTGACTTTGGAAAGCTTGCTTCTCTCCCAATTCCTCCCATGATTCTTGCATATCTTTGAGAGAAATGAGAGGAGATCTAGATCTACATTTCCACCAATCTTGAAATTCCATTTGTTGTGTTCTTCTTTGTTCTTCCTCTCTTCTCCCCCCATAAGCATTAGTTGCTTGTGGTGGGATTTGAGAGTGAAGGATTTGAGCACTTGTGCTCTTGTCATTGCTTCGTTGCATCAGTTTGTGCTCTCCACGAGGATTCGTGGAAGTTGAAAGTTTGTGAACTTGTTACTCTTGGGTATTTGGACCCTAGACGCCCGTGAGGTGGTTGAGACCCTTGTGTGGTCACTTGTAGCTGTTCGGGAGCTCCCAATCCCGTTGTGGGTTGTGCCCCGGATCGTTGTTGAAAGGCTCCGGATTTCCGCCTCGAAGGATTCCGATAGTGGAAGGTGAGCCAAACCTTTGTGGTGCGGTTCATCGGAGAAGAAGGTGAAACCTTTGTGGTTGTTGAACCATTGTGTTGGTTCACACCTCTCCAACGAGACATACACCCTTAACAAGGAGGAACTCGGGAATACATCCTCGTCTCCGCGTGCCTCGGTTATTTCTATACCCGAGCTTTTACTTATGCACTTTACATTGTGATAGCCTTCGTGCTTGCGGTATTCTATATTGCTATCACCTTGTTGCTTGTCTTGCTTAGCATAAGTTGTTGGTGCACATAGGTGAGCCTAGTTTATTTAGGTTGTTGGCTTGTTAAATTAAACACATAATTTTATTCCGCAATTATCAAGCCTAAACCGGCAAAGTTTTAATCGCCTATTCACCCCCCCCCCCTCTAGGCGACATCCTTGTCCTTTCACCATGACAAGATCAAGAGTCCAAGCACTTCATGAAAAGGTGACCTCGCTCCTCTCTATGTGTGATTTCGACACCCCTTTGGATGGTATGCTACTTCATTCCACAACCTTGTGTATCCTCAGGCATGACCCTCACGAAGATCACCAAGGACGTGTCGAGGTTGGACAAGAAGACGGACGAGAAGATGGACAAGACAAAGAAGAAGAAGAGAAGAAACTGCCAGGAGCGGTACTACCGCCGGATGCCCAGCGGTACTACCGCCCCGTCACCGAAGCCCCCGCATCGCCGGCACTACCGCCGCCACTTCCGCATAAGAAGGTCTTCGAGCGCCATCAGCGGTACTACCGCCGAGTCGTCGGTACTACCGCCGAGGTGGAAGCGAGCCAGGTCCGCACCGGCGGTACTACCGCCGCCACTTCCGCATAAAACGGCTTCGGCGCGCAGTAGCGGTACTACCGCTGTCGGGCGGTGTCGTGGGTTTGTCACGTCAGGTGTCATAGATGACTTCGTAGGTGTGGGATTACGCGAGTCAAGCATCTCCGAGCTTGGGATCGCAGGAACAAAGATCAACACAGATTTACCCAGGTTCGGCCCCCTCAATGTGAGGTAAAAGACCTACTTCCTGCCTACCCTAGATTGGTATTGATATGATAATCGAGGTGTTACAATGGAGGCGATCCGATCTGGTACTCGCCGTATGAGCTAGGGTTTAGGGCTTGATAGCTTGACCCGCTCTAAGTCCTGCGAGTCCTCTTTATATACACAGAGGCTCGCTAGGTTACAAAAGGAAACTTCCCCATAAGGAATACATCCACAGAGGCCTACTCGGAGACTACTTGGTCTTCACGTCCTCCGGGATATGTCTTCTAGATCTTTCCCCTTATGGCGGTTCAATATTGGGCTTGCTCCCAAGTGGGCCTTTGTCAGTAAGTAAGTCGCACTGGGCCGCGGGTTAATCCAGAAAGTATTCCCCCGACATTAGCCCCCAAGCGTGGCCTGAACTTCATAGTATTTCTTGATCTTGAATGTTAGGCCGCGCTTTTCCTTGTTTCGCGACTTATAATTGTGCAGTTTGGCCTTGACTCGCACCTGGAAGATCATCTGACTTCGTGAGCTTCTTTGTTAGAGTATCCTGATAGCTTCAGAACTTGATGACGATCATCTTCAAATTTTTGATGATAATATGATGTAGCCCCCAAGGATTGAGAGGATGTATGTGGTAATCATCTCAATTCTTCTCAGAGAACTCTGAAGGTCATCACCTGTAACTTGATATCATGAATAAAACAATTGTTAAGTTACAAGTAATTGTAATTGGTGTTGCCGTACTATAAGCAGTACATCGACCTCTAGTTAGGCCATCTGAATCCTTAAGTGGGCACTCGCGCGACTCAGTATTTCCTAGGAACATGTGTGTTCAGGGTCGAGAGCGGCCATGATAGGCAATCAAGCTCGATTGACGCCACACCCCAGTACTTTGGCCACATAATGCGAGTAGCAATCCAACTTAAGGTAAATTTGATAATTGCCAATAAATGGCTGTTTCAGGGTAACAAAGACCCCAAGAAACATAATGATATTGCCATGATAGGCTAAGCTATGATAAGCTTTGATTATGATGACACATAAGGTCGCGCCTAGGTGGCAACCGAGTGTTATACATAGGGTTGGATCGCGCGTAGGTGGCGATCCATGGTGATACATGGGGTCGGTCGCGCCTAGGTGGCGACCAGAGATGATACAAAGTTTACGGCCGCGCCTAGGTGGCAGCCGGTTTCTGATACAAGGGTCGATCGCGCCTGGGTGGCGATCAGATGTTGCATAGGTCGCGCCTAGGTGGCGACCAAAGTTGAAGTTCTAGCCCTGAGTGGCTGTGATGATGATGCTTGGCTCTGATTAGCCTTTTCTTATGTATAGTACGGTCGCAGGTGTGCGACGTTCCAAGGGCGAGGTGCCTCGAGACGATCCTCGAAATCATGGCGTTCGCTGCTTTCTTCCCTTACATCCAGCAGGTAGTACGACCCATTGTTTAGCTTCTTGCTGATGATGTAGGGTCCTTCCCATGGAGAGGACAGCTTATGCATTCCCTTGTGATCTTGTTTAAGTCGCAGTACTAGGTCGCCTTCTTGAAAGGTGCGGGTTTTGATGCGTCTGGCATGATAGCGTCGCAAGTCTTGTTGATATACTGCTGACCTTGATGCTGCCAAGTCTCTAACCTCTTCTAATGTGTCCACCGAGTCTTGCCGAGCTATCTCATTATCTGTCTCGATGTAAGCCGCAACTCTTGGTGAATCATGTATGATATCGCTGGGCATGACTGCTTCTGCTCCATAGACCATGAAATATGGTGTAAATCCTGTGGATCTGTTAGGGGTTGTTCTTAAGCTCCACAGTACTGCTGGCAGTTCTTCCACCCAACATCCTGGAGATGCTTCGACCTTTTCAATAAGGCGCGGCTTAATTCCATGGAGAATTTCCTGGTTAGCTCGCTCAGCTTGTCCATTGCTCTGCGGGTGTGCTACTGACGTGAGGTCCAATCTTATCCCATTGTCTGCGCAAAATATCTGTGTAGCCCCTTCAGAGGTGTTGCTCCCATTGTCTGTAATGATACTATGGGGGTACCGAAGCGGAATATGACCTTCTTCAAGAACTTGACTGCTGTTTCAGCCTCGCAATCTCCCACAGGTTCTGCTTCTATCCACTTTGTGAATTTGTCCACCATGACTAGAGGTGAGTTTTTCCGTTTGAAGACCGTCTGAAGGCCCTACCATGTCAAAACCCCATACGGCAAAAGGCCATGTGATGGGTATTGTGCGAAGTGCTTGGCTGGCATATGATCTTGCCTAGCGTATCTTTGACATCCATCGCACACTCTGACAATTTGCTCTGCATCTGCTAATGCTGTTAACCAGAAGAATCCATGTCGGAACGCCTTTGCCACCAAAGATCTTGACGAAGCATGATGGCCACAATCGCCTGAATGAATTTCGTGCAAGATTTTTCGTCCCTCTTCTGGTGAGACACATCTTTGGAATGCTCCTGACACGCTGCGCTTGTATAATTCGTTGTTGATGATTGTATAGGCCTTTGATCGTCGTATGATTTTGCGCGCCTCAATTTCATCGTCCGGCAGCACTCCGCGACTTAAATATGCCATGTATGGCTCTGTCCATCCTGGCTGTTCATGCAGGGCTGCGACTAAAGTTGAATCATCCTCTGGCTCTGCAATGTCAATCTCTGCTGGAGGTTTGACTGATGGATTGTGCAGTTCATCCAGGAAAACATTGGGTGGGACTGACTGTCTGTTGGATCCAAGCCGAGACAGGGCATCTGCAGCTTCATTTTGTCTCCGATCAATATGTTCAACTTGGTATCCAGTGAAATGTCCAGCAATTCTGTCCACCTCTCTTCTATATGCAGCCATGTTCGCATCCTTGCTGTCCCACGTTCCAGAGACCTGCTGTGCCACCAAGTCTGAATCGCCAAAACAGCGTATGCGACTGATGTTCATCTCCTTTGCTATACGTAGACCATGAAGCAGTGCCTCGTACTCCGCCACGTTATTTGTGCAGTTGAAGTGTATCTGTAACACATACCGCAGCTTGTCTCCCTTGGGAGATGTTAGAACAACTCCAGCCCCCGAGCCTTGCAACTGTCTTGACCCATCAAAATGCATGGTCCAGTATTTGGTTTCTGCCATGCTAGGAGCGACTTGGATTTCTGTCCAATCGTTAATAAAATCTGCAAGGGCTTGCGACTTAATTGATGTGCGCGGCTCGTAGCTGATGTGATGTGGTCCCAACTCGATCGCCCACTTAGCGACTCTTCCAGTAGCTTCTCGATTACGAATGATATCTGCCAATGGTGCTGAACTAACCACAGTTATTGGATGCTCTTGGAAGTAGTGCTTCAGCTTGCGACTCGCCATGAACACTCCAAACACCAACTTCTGCCACTGTGGGTAACGCTGTTTGGAAGCTGTGAGGACTTCGCTCACGTAGTATACTGGTCTCTGGACAGGGTATTCCTTTCCGTTTCTTGTCTCTCCACAACCATGACAGCGCTCACAGCGCGGGAATTTGCCGCTATGTATAGTAGCATTGGCTCTTTATCCTTTGGAGCCGCCAGAACTGGAGCATTTGTCAATTGATGTTTCAAGGCTGTCAGAGCTTCGTCGGCCTCTGCGTCCCAAACGAAGGTGTCTGATTTTTTCAACAGTCTGTACAAAGGTAGTGCTTTCTCTCCCAATCTTGATATAAAGCGACTCAAAGCTGCTACGCAACCGTAAGTCGCTGTACATCTTTTATCTTTTCTGGCTTTTGGAGATCCATCACGGCCTTTATCTTGTCAGGATTGGCCTCAATGCCTCTTTCTGATACTATGAATCCCAATAGCTTTCCTGCTGGTACTCCAAAGACGCACTTTGTGGGGTTGAGCTTCATGTTGTATTTTCTGAGATTTGTGAATGTCTCTGCCAGATCACCAATAAGATCCTGGCTAACTTGCGACTTAACCACAATATCATCCACGTAGGCGTGAACGTTGCGACCTATTTGCTCATGTAGGCAATTCTGAATGCATCTTTGGTAAGTCGCACCTGCGTTCTTCAACCCAAAGGGCATGCTGACATAACAAAAAGCTCCGAAGGGTGTGATGAAGGACGTCTTTTCTTGGTCCTCCCTCTTCATCTTGATTTGATGGTAGCCTGAATAGGCGTCCAAAAAGCATAACAGCTCGCACCCAGCAGTTGAATCAATTACTTGGTCGATTCGCGGCAAAGCAAATGGATCCTTTGGACAAGCTTTGTTAAGACTGGTGTAATCAACGCACATTCGCCACGTACCGTTCTTTTTCATAACCAATACTGGGTTTGCCACCCATTCCGGATGGTATACCTCCGTGATGAATCCTGCAGCCAGCAAGCGAGCTATTTCCTCTCCTATTGCCTTTCTCCTGTCATCATGGAAACGCCGTAGTGGCTGCTTCACTGGTTTAGCCGCAGGGTTCACTTTGAGGCTATGTTCTGCTAATTCTCTTGGTACCCCTGGCATATCTGACGGCTTCCATGCGAAGATGTCCTTATTTTCCTGGAGAAAAGCGACGAGGGCCTTCTCCTGCTCTTCTTCCATGTGTGCTCCAATGCTGTTTGCTTGGATGAGTCGCCAGGAACAAGATTTATCTGCTTAGTGTCCTGGGCCGCTTTGAATTTCATTGGTGGCTCGGCAGATGGCGTGGTAACCACACTCATGTCGTTTGGGTCCACCTGCGACTTATAACCTTTTAGTTCTTCCGCGGCACAGGCGGATTCTGCGAAGCCGCATCTCCTTTTCACATTCTATTGCTTTTTCTCTATCTCCGTACACTGTGATGACCCCTTTTGGTCCTGGTATCTTCAACTGTAGGTACACGTAGCATGGCCTGGCCATAAACTTAGCAAAGGCCGTTCTTCCAAACAAGGCGTGATATGGGCTTTGGAATTTTACCACTTCGAAGCTTAGGAATTCGCTTCTAAAGTTCTCTTCTGTTCCAAAAGTTACCCCTAGGGTTATTTTCCCCACTGGCCGTGCGGACCTTCCTGGGACAATGCCGTGAAATACTGTTGACGTGGGCTGCAGGCTGGAATCCTTGAGTCCTAGACGCTGGAACGTATCGTAGTACAAGATATTAATGCTGCTTCCTCCATCCATAAGCACTTTGGTCAGCTTGTATCCTGCAACGTATGGTGCCACAACCAGTGCCAACTTGCCAGGTTCCCGTACTGTGGCGGGTGATCGTCGCGACTCCAGGTTACGCGTATTCTGACCACCTTAACCAATTGGGTGTTGCTGGTATCACGGCGTTCACCTGCTGACTTCTGCGGCTCAATTTCTCTTCCCTTTTGGAGGTATCGATAACTATTGTGTGATACTGCCCCGTTGCCTGGGGTTACTCGCGCCGTGCTGCCCAATATTTGTGTTATGAGCCGCACTAGGGTTTCCTTCATGGGAATTCCCCCCGTTGTGTTGGCTCTCTTCTTTCCACTTTTGTAATAGTGGCATTGCGCCTTGGTATGGTCCGCTGGCCGTCCATCACCTGTCGCATGAAGGTCGCATGGCCGGTTGAAAACTTCTTGCATATTGATTGGACGGGAGCCGTATCCTCGACCCCTTCCACGCTGGCCTCTGAATCCTCCACGCGCATTGGCGACGAGCCCTGAGTGACCATCTTCGTTTTGCGTTTGTTTTGATTCGTTGTTGTGGCTCGTTTGCTGCTGCTGGGGCTTGTTGGAGTTTTTCTTTCCTTTGCAGCAACCTCCTCTTCTTCTCCGTCTGACGCGTCTCTGGTTTTATCTGAGCTGGCATATTTGTTAGCCGCAGCCATCACCTCGCTGAGGCTCTTGACTTTATCCTTCATGCGACCCAGCTTATGAATCAGCGGCTCAAACTTGCAGTTTTTCTCCATCACCAGGACGGCTGAGCTTGGTGGTATATTATCTGAGGAGTGTATTATTTCTGCCACCCTTTTCATCCAATGGCGACTTGACTCGCCTTCCTTCTGGACACAACGCTCTAGATCTTCTATATTGCAGAGTCGTTTGCAAGTTCCTTGGAAGTTCTTAACGAAGGCATCCTTCAGTTCCTCCCAAGTATTTATAGAGTTGGGAGGCAAATTTTGCAGCCATATGTGCGCTGCACCTTCTAGCATCATGTTGAGGTACTTGCACATATTTCTCTGAGGCGTTCAATGCTCATCCCCATCTCGTAATTGTTGAGCCAGTGGTTGGATCCATGCTGGCGTTGTAGTTTGCCACCTTGCGTGGCCCTTTGAAATCTTCAGGAAAAGGTTCCGATCTGATCCTTTCAGTGAAACACGCCGGTCCCTTGAGTCGCGAGGACAGGGCTGTGGGCGCGCCTGCGGGGTTATCTGCGGGCCGCGTTTGCACCACTGGCATATTCGCCTGCGCTTCTGCGACTTGCTCCTGCTGCCTCTGTGCGACTCCTGATACGTTCTCTGGTGGCCTGCTTTGGACGCTTCTTTCTGCTGCAATCCTGTGATTGGCTGGTACGAGGGGCAGCTGTGCTTCGGCTTCCGCCCTATTGGCTTGTTGCAGGACTGCCGTACTTAGCATCTGAATCGCGCGCCGCGCCTCAGCATTGACCGGGTCATCGCCTGTTGGTACCATCTGAGTCAAGATATTAGCCGCAGCATACATATTATCGACAGGGTTCTGGTAATGGCCCTGCGGGTGTGAAACCTCCTTGGTTGTTGCTGGGTCTCTTGATTTGTTGGTACCCTTCCTTCCGCAGTCGTCTGGATTCCCGTCCCGCGGCTGGAGTGAGCGGGATTTCCACTGTTGGTTGAGTCGCGCGCAGTGTGTTTGCGGGTCAACCTGTCGTTGAGTCGCAGCCAGCGCGGCTACTCTCTGCCGCTCCTGTTGGATTCCTTGGTTTATCTGATCGAGCCTGCGGCGCTCTTCTTCCATCCTTCGAACCTCATACAGGAGCTCGGCCCTGGCGGCCTCAATTTCTGTTGCACGGAGGGCGGCGTTCGTGGCTGACACGGGACAAGAAGTGGGTTGCTTGGGGGTGCCGATGCCTCGGTTTCTCCAGCAGTTCCTGATGCGCCTGCTCCTCCGGCCATGTAAACCGCGACTTGCGCCATCTCTTGATCTGGTGATGATGTGATTTCTGGTGGGTAACCCCAGCAACTTTCTTCAAAGGCAGGTATATGGACCCAAACTCTTGCGAGTCCATGCTTTCCACGGATTCTTCCCCATCATCGGCGACTTCTTCTACTGAATCGCCTTCTTGGACCGATCTAACGGACCTGCCACCGATGAAGCCGACGAAGACGTTGATGGATCCAACGGGATGACGTGGCCGGTCTCCAAGTAATCTGCTTCCGGCCCCCAGCTTGAATCGTCGATGAGGGGTGTGCCATTGACCGTGATGATACGGCCAACAACAAGATCTTCAGCTCCCTTCATGGATCCTGCGCGGAACGTGACGCTCTTGACCGCAGGCCCCACGGTGGGCGCCAACTGTCGTGGGTTTGTCACGTCAGGTGTCATAGATGACTTCGTAGGTGTGGGATTACGCGAGTCAAGCATCTCCGAGCTTGGGATCGCAGGAACAAAGATCAACACAGATTTACCCAGGTTCGGCCCCCTCAATGTGAGGTAAAAGACCTACTTCCTGCCTACCCTAGATTGGTATTGATATGATAATCGAGGTGTTACAATGGAGGCGATCCGATCTGGTACTCGCCGTATGAGCTAGGGTTTAGGGCTTGATAGCTTGACCCGCTCTAAGTCCTGCGAGTCCTCTTTATATACACAGAGGCTCGCTAGGTTACAAAAGGAAACTTCCCCATAAGGAATACGTCCACAGAGGCCTACTCGGAGACTACTTGGTCTTCACGTCCTCCGGGATATGTCTTCTAGATCTTTCCCCTTATGGCGGTTCAATATTGGGCTTGCTCCCAAGTGGGCCTTTGTCTGTGTGAGTAAGTCGCACTGGGCCGCGGGTTAATCCAGAAAGTATTCCCCCGACAGGCGGTACTACCGCCGAGGTGGAGCGAGCCAAATCCAGACCCGCACCAGCGGTACTACCGCCGCCTGACCAGCGGTACTACCGCTGCTGCGGGCACATCTCAGGCATGTGAGCCTTGTATCTCTCACCTACCCCCACCTACCTTGTTCCCCTTTGACTTTGGACTATAAATAGGAACTCTCCATCTAAATCTAGGGATAGATTGAGATTAGACTTGAATTGAGCTTTGCTCCTTACCACCCATGTTGGTGTTGCCTCCTTTGGAGATGAATCAAGGCCTCCCCTTGTGGAGAAGATCCCTCTAGTAGATTTCAAGGCCTCTTCTTATAGTTGCGATTACTTGCCAATCATTTATCCTCGGGTGATTCTATTGGGACGTTGGGTTGACCGTTGAGAAAGAATCCTAAGAGTAAGGTGTGTTTGGAGAAGGAGAATCGGGGGCTGCCCTTGGGGAATTGTTACCGGTTGACTTTTTCCGAATTGTGCTTTGCTAGTTATCTTTACTTGCCTTTTCCCCCTTTTGTGTGTGTTCTTCGTGTTCATCATCGCGTTCGTCGTTCATCCGACCTCAATCCGTGAAAATCGGGACCCTACCCGCATCATATGGTATCAGAGCTTGGTTGACACGGATTGATTTGTGTTTCCATCCCAAATCCACCAAATTTTTCTTTGATTTTGAGAAATTCGAAAATTTCCACCAAAAATAGCTTTTCTTGGATTCGAGCCGATCTGTCGATTTGTTGTGTTTTTGGTACTTTTGGTCCACAGATCTGTTGCTTTTGGACCCCCTCCACCTTTGTTTACGTTTCCAAGCCTCAATTTTGCCAATTCCCCACGAAATCGAGGAATTTTCGACCCACTTTTCCGCCCAAATCGTGAAACGAAGAACACCAGGAAGTTGACCAGCGGTACTACCGCCAGGTCAGCGGTACTACCGCCACAGCAGTACTACCGGGCAGGAACAGCGGTACTACCGCCAGGGCCGATTTTTGCAGAAATTTTTCTTTTTCCTCGGTTCGTTTTGGCATTTCCTCTTTGTTGTTTGAGTACCTTGTTGAGGTGAGCCACGCGTCCGACATCGACAAGCTTCCGCAAGCGACTACAACGCCAAGCGACGACGACTCCAAGGACTCATTATCCCCGTCATTGTAATCCGTTGTGAGCCCTTCTTCCTTTCGTGTACCTTAACCTATCGGACTAGCTCTTTGATATTGCGAGGCATTGCACTTGTCGAGTGATTGTCTTCAAGTATTGGCGAGTGTGTATCGTTAGAGATCTTGGCATGGCAAAAGAAGAAGCAATCATCATCAAAAAGAGAAGAGAAAAGAAAAGACATGAGTAGTGCCAAGTATCATCTCTTGTAGGTTGCGAGAAAGCTAAAACCGCCAAAGTGAGTGTGAGTGTTTAACACTTGTGCAAATCCGTTGCCCACCAAAAAGCAATTGAGCTAGTGTCCGTCTTGTGTTGGTGTGACACTTGAGCACGTAGTCTTCGTTAGGTTGCATATCTTCAAGTGCTCGCCCAACCCCATCATTCGCTTTTGTGTGTGTTTCCTCCTCATTTGTGGTTGGTGTTTCTTTGGTAATTTGGTCATTGTGGATTTTCTCTACCTTGGACAATACACTTTTCGTCGGGTTTGCTTGTTTCTTTTGACACTTCATACCTTCCTATCCTCATAAGTGTGTGTGTTGGGTGTGAGAACCGGATTCTCTTTCTTCAAACCACTTTAAACTTTGGATATAGTTTCTCTTGGTTCATTCATTTCAACACATTTCACCTGTTCTTGAGATCATGTTTAGGGGAAGTACAAACGGAAGCTCAAGCTCGGATGATGATATCCACGAAGGAATTCAAAGTGCCATTGGCTATGTCACGCACAACGAGTTCGTGGGCCCTCCAAGAGCTCCTACACCATCCACTCAAACTACTCAACCTTTCAAGAAGGCACCTCCCTCTAGCAACACACCTCAAAGATCTTCCGCCGGCACAAGAGGATTGCAATGTTTCAAGTGTGGAGGACAAGGACCCAAATCCTTTATTGTTGTCATGGTTGTCAACGACATGGGAGAATATGAGTCGATGAGTGAAGATGAATACCATGCTATGAACCAAGCCACCGCAACACAACATGTTGAAGAAGAATCAAATGACATCTATTGTGATGGTGATAACAACCCCTCATTAGTTGTGGCCAGAGCATTGACCGCCAATGTCCAAGTAGAAGAAGACCAAAGATGCAATTTGTTCCAAACAAGAGCGGGAATCAATGGAAAGTCTATCAAGGTCATCATCGATGGTGGAAGTTGTCACAACTTGGCTAGTAAAGAGCTTTGCGATAAGCTCAACTTGAAGTTTAAGAAACATCCACACCCATACCATGTGCAATGGTTGAGTGAGTCCGGATCCGTCAAGATCCAACACATGGTACAAGTGTCCTTCAAGATTGGAGCTTATGAAGATACCGTTGTTGTGATGTGGTGCCTATGTCCGTTTGTCACTTGCTTCTTGAACGTCCATGGCAATATGACAAGGGTGCAATGCATGATGGAAGGACCAATTACTATAGCTTCAAGAGCAATAACAAGAACTTTGTCCTCCGCCCTATGACACCAAGCCAAGTAATTGCCGACAACGCCAAGACTATAGCAAGAGCACAATAAGAGAAAGCTTCTAGTGAGAAGAGTGGAGAGAGAGATCCACCCAAATGTGAGTGAGAGCCACAAGCCAAATGAGAGTGCACATACTAAGAGAGTTCCACAAGGCATGTCCTTGCTTGCCACCAAAAGAGAGATGAGAGAGTTAAGAGAAAACCCATCAACCCTCCACTATGTCCTCATATGAAAGGGAGAGGTTTCTTTAACTAACAACTTCACAAACCTTCCTACGTCTTTGATGTCTCTTTTGCAGGAATTTGAAGACGTGTTTCCACAAGAAGTGCCACCGGGACTACCTCCTCTACGCGGCATTGAGCACCGCATCGACCTCATCCCCGGCGCCCCTCTACCAAACCGCGCCCAATACCGCACCAACCCCGAAGAAACCAAGGAAATCGAACGTCAAATACAAGAACTTATTTCCATGGGTCACATTCGAGAGAGCTTGAGTCCGTGTGCCGTACCGGTCATTCTTGTTCCCAAGGCCGACAACACGCTTCGTCTATGCATGGATTGTCGCCCCATCAACGCCATAACCGTACGGTATCGCCACCCTATCCCTCGCCTCGATGATATGTTGGATGAGCTTAGTGGTGCTTGCATCTTTTCCAAAATTGATCTTAAAAGTGGATACCACCAAATATGAATGAGTGAAGGTGACGAATGGAAGACCGCTTTCAAAACTAAACTTGGTCTTTATGAATGGTTAGTCATGCCATTTGGTCTTTCCAATGCACCTTCCACATTTATGCGTCTTATGAACCATGTTTTGCGACCTTTCAATGGAAAATTTGTTGTGGTATACTTTGATGACATCTTGATCTATAGCAAGTCTTTGGATGAGCACACTTCACATGTTGCTCAAGTTTTGTTGGCTCTTCGAAATGAATGGCTTTACGCCAATCTTTCCAAATGCACCTTTGCGACCAACAAGCTTGTTTTCTTAGGTTTTGTTGTTTCTTCCGAGGGAGTTGAAGTGGATGAAACAAAAATCAACGCAATTCGCAATTGTCCATTTCCTATGTCACTTGCCGAGTTGAGATGTTTTCTTGGATTTGCAGGATTCTATCGCCGCTTTATTGAGAACGTTTCCACCATTGCTTGCCCTCTTCATGAACTTACAAGAAAAATGTACCATTCGTTTGGGGCCATGAGCAAGATTTTGCTTTCAATGAGCTCAAAAGGTTGTTAACCGAAGCTCCCTTCTTGCTTTTCCGGATTTTTCGAAAACATTTGAAATTCATTGTGATGCTACTGGTTTAGGCATTGGAGCTGTGCTTATGCAAAATGGTAGACCAATTGCTTACCATAGCGAAAAACTTGATGGAGCACGTTTGAATTACCACATCTATGACAAGGAATTGTTTGCTTTGATTCGAGCTTTAGATGTTTGGCAACACTACCTTCGTCCTAAGGAGTTTGTCATCCACTCCGACCATGAGTCCTTGAAGTTTTTGAAAACTCAAACAAGTTTAAACAAACGACATGCTAAGTGGGTTGAGTTCATCGAATCCTTTCCTATGTCATCAAGTACAAAAAGGGCAAAGAGAATGTTGTCGCGGATGCTTTATCCCGCAAAACAAACTTACTTACGCATCTTGAAATCAATGTTTTGGGTTTGGAAGAGATCAAGAATCTATATGCCACGGACACTTTCTTTGGTCCAATTTTTGCAATGTGCACGGAACATAAGGGCATTGATGATTTCTATTTGCACAAAGGATTTTTGTTCAAGGCTAACAAACTATGTATACTCGAGTCTTCGGTTCGTTTGGTCCTTTTGAAAGAATCACATAGTGGATCACTCATGGGACACTTTGGTCGCGACAAGACATACACCATGCTCACCACCAACTACTATTGGCCACAAATGAAGCGTGACGTGGAACGCCTAGTGCGGAGATGTTCGACATGCCTCAACGCTAAGTCTACTCTAAACTCTCATGGCTTATATACACCATTGCCTATTCCACATCACCCATGGTCCGACATCGCTATGGATTTCGTCTTAGGACTCCACGAACTAAAACAAACAAGGATTCAATATTTGTTGTCATTGATCGTTTCTCTAAGATGGCACACTACATACCATGCAACAAGACCGACGATGCTTCACATATTGCTACTTTGTTTTTTAGGGAAATCGTCCGTCTTCATGGAGCGCCAAAGACCATTGTGTCGGATCGTGACGTCAAGTTCGTGAGTTACTTTTGGAAGACTTTGATGGCCAAGATGGGAATCAAGCAACTATTCTCCACCGCATACCACCCTCAAACCGATGGTCAAACCGAAGTGGTGAACCGAAACCTATCCACACTCCTTCTTGTGTTGATCAAGCCCAACTTGAAGAATGGGGAAGAGTGCATCCCACACGCCGAGTTCGCCTACAATCGAGCACTACACCGCGCAACAAAGAGAACACCCTTCGAGGTCGTCTAAGGCTCCAACCCCTACACCGCGCTAGACATGCTACCACTTCCACTCCGTGAGCAAGTCAACATGGACTTCGACAAGCGCGCCGCTTACATGAAAAAGTTACATGAAGACACAAGATCGACACTTGAGAAGCACAATGAACTCCATGCCAACAGATGAACAAGAACAAGCACCCCATGATTGATGACGTGAAAGCACACGTTCGTTGGGAGACCCCAAGAGGAAGGTATGAAGCAGTGCAGCAGCAAGTTTTCCCTCAGTAAGATACCAAGGTTGTCAGAAAGGCACCTCTGAAGGTTGTTGGTGGCGCCGTTTACTAGATCACCAACGTGGAACCTGCACACAACACAATCAAACTACTTTGCCCCAACGACACAGTGAGGTTTTCAATCTCACCGGCTTGCTGTAAACAAAGGATTAAACGTATGGTGTGGAAAATAGTGTTTAATTGCAGAGAATGAAAATGAACATGATTGCAGTTGGTTGTATATCTATGTAAAGAAATGGACGGGGTCCACAGTTCACTTGTGGTGTTTCTCCATAAAAGATAACTAACAACTGGGTAAACAAATTACAGCTGGGCAATTGATGAATAGAGAGCGCATGACAATGCATATATATGACAAGATGACTACTATGATATTCAATTGGGCATTACAACAAGATACATAGACAGTTATCCAACATCATCTATGACTAATAATCCATCTTCAGGTTGACATCCGTGTTCCCCGTTGATATTTAGTTGCAAGCAACAGATTATTGCATTAAGTAAAGTGCATAATGTAAACAATACATTATCCTTAGACAAAGCATTGCTGTTTTACCCTAGTGCAACGGCACATCCACAACCTTAGACGTTTCTGTCACTCGCCCAGATTACAGAAGGCATGAACTCACTATCTAGCATAAATACCCCCTCTTGGAGTTACAAGCATCTACTTGGCCAAAGCATCTACTAGTAACGGAAAGCATGCAAGATCATAAATAACATATAAGATAGATTGATAATCAATTTGATCATAGTATCAATATTCATCGGATCCCAGCAAACACAACATGTAGCATTATAATAAGATGATCTTGATCATGATAGGCAGCTCACAAGAACTAAAACATGATAGCACAAGGAGGAGAGACAACCATCTAGCTACTGCTATGGACCCGTAGTCCAAGGATGAACTACTCACGCATCACTCCGGAGGCAGGCATGGTGATGTAGAGCCCTCCGGTGATGATTCCCCTCTCCGGTAGGGTGCCGGGAAGAGTTTCAGAACCCTCCGAACTAGGGTTGACGACGGCGGCTACGGAACTTTTCGTGGATGGAGGCTCGGGTATCTAGGGTTTTCTGGACGAAGGCATTATATAGGCGAAAGGGCGGCGTCTCGAGGCACCCGAGGGGGTCACGCCACCCCCCGGCACGGCAGGAGGTGGGGCCGCGCCGGCCCCTGGCGTGGCTGCCTCCTCCGTCGCCTCCGTCTCTCCTTTGGACTCCGTGTACGTGTCGGGAAAATAGAAGGTTCTGTCCAAGTTTCGTCCAATTCCGAGAATATTTCCAGAATAGCTTTTCTGGAATACAAAAACAGCAGAAAACAGGAACTGGCACTGTGGCATCTTGTTAATAGGTTAGTCCCAGAAAATGCATAAAAATGCTATGAAGTGTATATAAAACATGTAACAATTAGTATAATATCAACGTGGAACATCAGAAATTATAGATACGTTTGAGACGTATCAAGCATCCCCAAGCTTAGTTCTACTCGTCCTCGAGTAGGTAAAACGATAAAAACAAAATAATTTCTGAGGTGACATGCTACCATCATAATCTTGATCAAATAGTATTGTAAAGCACATGTTATGATGAAGTGATCCAGGTCAATGGTATATAGTTTGCTAACAAATAGATAATGAGCAAACAACTGAATCATATAAGCAAAAACTTTTCATGAATAGTACTTTCGAGACAAGCATCAAAAAGTTTTGCATAAGAGTTAACTCAAAAAGCAATAGATTCTAAATAAAAGGTATTTAACCAACACAAAGGAAGATTTAAGTTTCAGCAATTGCTTTCAACTTTCAACATATATCTCATGGATATTTGTCAACACAAAGCAATATAATAAGTACAATATACTAGCATATAAAAAATTGTTTCACCAAAGTTGACACTAGTGTTTACTCTGAGATAGAAAGAAGTAGGAAAACTGACTCAACATAAAAGTAAAAGAAAGGCCCTTCGCAGAGGGAAGCAGAGATTAAATCATGTGCTAGAGCTTTTTAAGTTTTTGAAATCATATAGAGAGTAAAAATATAAGTTTTGAGTGATGGTTGTTAATTGTCAACGAATCAGAAAATGGAAAAGTACAATGTGACCCCTGCAAACCAGACTTTTAAGAGCGGCTCCCATGAAGGACGTTATTTCTACCAGCAAGGCAGATCATCCCTCTTTTCTCTTTTGTTTACACATGCAGATATTTCACTGGTATCATTGCTTGTCTGATAAATCAGGGCAAAAATGTGAAGAGAATTAAGCGGTTAAAGTTGTAATTAATTGGGACTGGGCACCCCATTTACCAGCTCTTTTTGCAAAATTAATGGATAAGCGGATGTATATGCAGCTAGTCCGGTGGTAAAGTCTGTTTGACAGGTGACATAAAGACTTCCACCCCGTCCTCATGAGCTTGGTAAACATTGACACAAAAAGGAGTAATAAAAGTTTTGAATAGTTTAAAGGTAGCGCATGAAAAATTTACTTGGAGTGGCAAGGAAATACCACATATAGGTAGTTATGGTGGACACAAATGGCATGGATTTTGGCTCAAGGTTTTGGATGCACGAGAAGCATTCCCTCTCAGTACAGAGTTTAGGCTAGCAAGGTTATTTGAAGCAAACACAGGATATCAACCGGTACAATAAGACTCATATGAAAACATATTGCAAGCATTATAAGACTCTACACTGTCTTCCTTGTTAACCAAACCCTTTTACTAGAAAATATCTAGACCTTAGAGATACCAATTATACAAACCAAATTTCAACAAACTTTACGGTAGTTCTTCACTAATAGGTTTTAACCACATGATACAAAAGCCTAAACATGAACTACTTGATAACTCAAAACAATTAGCAAGTATCAAATTATCCAAGACAGTGATCTACAAGAATATGTAAGTCTTTTCTTTATACCATCTACCACATGCAGCATTTTCTGTTCCAACCAAACACCAATCAATTTATTTCAACACAAACTCTCCAAACAATTATAAGTGAAGCAAGAGAGTACTTTCTCTAAAAGAACTAACAGCTCTGAACAAGAGATGCATGAAAAACAGGAGCTAAAAGCAAAGCAGTAGCTAGACAAGAATACTCAACAAGTATAAGTGAAGAATAGGAGTATTCAAATGAAAAAGCGGAGCATGTCTCTCTCCCAAACAAGATTGCTAGGATCCAACAAGTTGATCTCAGAAAATAAAATAACAATGCGAAAAATAAAAAGCACACAGACGCTCCAAGTAAAGCACATACGATGTGAAAGAATTAAAATATAGTTTCACTAGAGATGACCTGATAGTTGTTGATGAAGAAGGGGATGCCTTGGGCATCCCCAAGCTTAGACGCTTGAGTCTTCTTGAAATATGCTGGGGTGATCCATGGGAGCATCCCCAAGCTTAAGCTCTTCACTCTTCTTGATCACATTATATCATCCTTCTCTCTTGACCCTTGAAAACTTCCGCCACACCAAACTGAGAGTAATTCTCATTAGAGGGTTAGTGCACAATCAAAAACTCACATGTTCTATAAGGACACAAACATGACCATTACTTTTTAAACATTAGCTACTGCCACTGATGTTATGTGAAGCTCTTCCACCCAAAAAAGAATTCCACTCAACACTAGTAAAAGAGAGAATGCAAAATAAAAGACAGAATCTGTCTAAAACGGAACAGTGCGTGAATACGAATTTTTTCGAGGCACTTGCGTTGCTCAGATCGAAAAACTCAAAACTAACGAAAGATTCATACATATCTGAGGATCACGCACAAAAATTTGCAGATTTTTTCAATTTTCTGGCAATTTTATAAGAACAAAACGGTGAACAGCAAAAATCTGTTCCTGCGCAGAAATCCAAATCTAGCATCATCTTTCTATTAGATGCTCTACTTGGCACAACAATTCGAAAAAGTAAAGACACAAAGGGATTGTTACAGAAGTAAACAGCTCCTTGACTCAAAAAAAAATTTGCAGAAATAAAACAATGGGTTGTCTCCCATAAGCGCTTTTCTTTAACGCCTTTCAGCTAGGCACAGAAAGCAAGAATCAAGTGTTTCCAAGGACATTGAAATCTCCCAATCTTTCGGAGGGGTCATCTTTTTGATTGGGAAGAAAAACCTTCGATTAATAGGAGTATTGAATTTCATAAACCCATACTTCGCATTGATAAAACCCCCATTACTCTTTAAAAAGGACCTCCCTAGAACAATATGGTTAGGAGATTTGCAAGAATCATGAAATTCACAGGGATGGTCTTATTTTGAACAGTGACCTTAACATCATTAATAATCCCTATGCTTTTGTGATTGTTCCATCAGCATGAAAATGAAAAACAGGGTAATCAACCATATTATCATAATTTAATAGATCATAAACCATTTTGGGCATGATGGACATTGTTGAACCAAGGTCACAGTAGGCAAGAAACTTCTCACTACCAATATTAATCTCAATGAATGGTTCCCAATCATTTTTAACTCAATTAAGGGTTGTTCCTTATGATTATTGCTCAAAGTTAATTCATCAATTGATTTCTCTATCCTGTCTAATTTGGCGAATATCACTGATTCATCTATCATAGGGAAAATCATCAATCCATTCAAAATTTTATAAGCTTTTGCTGCATCATACTCAGAAAAAGTTTCCCCTACCATGGCATCTAGGGAACTTTGATATAGAGAAAATAAACCATAGTAGAAATTTTTTATGAGAACCCTCAAATCCATCTTAGGTTGCACTTTCTTATGCAACTCCAACATTCTCCCCCAGGCCTTTTTAAAAGGTTCCCCGTGTTTTTGTTTAAAAGTAATGACTTCTCCTACAGGGGTACTATGGTAACAGGGCTAGACATGATAACAAGACTGAAAATAAACTACATGCAAGTAACTAACTTTTTTTTGTGTTTTTGATAAATAAGCAAACAAGACAAGATAAAAATAAACTAAGCAAGACAATAACAAAGTAAAGAGATTGGAACCGTGAGATTCCCATTGCAGAAATCCTCTTACTCCCCGGCAACGGCGCCAGAAAAAGTTCGCTTGATGACGTGAAAGCACACGTTCGTTGGGAGACCCCAAGAGGAAGGTATGAAGCAGTGCAGCAGCAAGTTTTCTCTCAGTAAGATACCAAGGTTGTCCGATCCAGTAGGAGTAAAAGGCACATCTGAAGGTTGGTGGTGGCGCCGTTTACTCGATCACCAACGTGGAACCTGCACACAACACAATCAAACTACTTTGCCCCAACGAAACAGTGAGGTTGTCAATCTCGCCGGCTTGCTGTAAACAAAGGATTAAACGTATGGTGTGGAAAATAATGTTTAATTGCAGAGAATGAAAAGGAACAATGGTTGCAGTTGGTTGTATTATCAGTGTAAAGAAATGGACCGGGGTCCACAGTTCATTAGTGGTGTCTCTCCATAAAAGATAACTAACATGCTGGGTAAACAAATTACAGCTGGGCAATTGATGAATAGAGAGCGCGTGACAATGCATATATATGACAAGATGACTACTATGATATTCAATTGGGCATTACAACAAGATACATAGACAGTTATCCAGCAGCATCTATGACTAATAATCCACCTTCAGGTTGACATCTGTGTTCCCCGTTGGTATTAAGTTGCAAGCAACAGATTATTGCATTAAGTAAATGCATAATGTAAACAATACATTTATCCTTAGACAAAGCATTGCTGTTTTACCCCTAGTGGCAACAGCACATCCACAACCTTAGACGTTGCTGTCACTCGCCCAGATTACCGGAGGCATGAACCCACTATCTACTATAATAATCCCTCTTGGAGTTACAAGCATCTACTTGGCCAAAACATCTACTAGTAACGGAAAGCATGCAAGATCATAAATAACATATAAGATAGATTGATAATCAACTTGATCATAGTATCAATATTCATCAGATCCCAGCAAACACAACATGTAGCATTACAATAAGATGATCTTGATCATGATAGGCAGCTCACAAGATCTAAACATGATAGCACAAGGAGGAGAGACAACCATCTAGCTACTGCTATGGACCCGTAGTCCAAGGATGAACAACTCACGCATCACTCCGGAGGCAGGCATGGTGATGTAGAGCCCTCCGGTGATGATTCCCCTCTCCGGCAGGGTGCCGGGAAGAGCTTCAGAACCCTCCCGAACAAGGGTTGATGACGGCGGCGGCTACGGAACTTTTCGTGGATGGAGGCTCGGGTATCTAGGGTTTTCTGGACGAAGGCATTATATAGGCGAAAGGGCGGCGTCTGGAGGCACCCGAGGGGTCACGCCACCCCTAGCGCGGCAGGAGGTGGGGCCGCGCCGGCCCCTGGCGTGGCTGCCTCCTCGGTCGCCTTCGTCTCTCCTTTGGACTCCGTGTACGTGTCGGGAAAATAGAAGGTTTTGTCCAAGTTTCGTCCAATTCCGAGAATATTTCCAGAACAACTTTTCTGGAATACAAAAATAGCAGAAAACAGGAACTGGAACTGTGGCATCTTGTTAATAGGTTAGTCCCAGAAAATGTATAAAAATGCTATGAAGTGTATATAAAACATGTAACAATTGGTATAATATCAACAAGGAATATCAGAAATTATAGATACGTTTGAGACGTATCAATGATCTTTGAAGAAGGTGATCTAGTTTGGCTACATCTACGCAAAGACCGCTTCCCTGACGAGAGAAAGTCCAAGCTAGCACCAAGAGGAAATGGACCGTTCAAGGTCATCAAGCACATCAACGATAATGCCTACAAGCTCGACATTCCCAAGTCCAAGTACGGCATACATGACACCTTCAACGTCGCCGACATCTCGCCTTACCATGGGAATTCAAGTGATGATGAGAGTGAAGAGTCGAGGACGACTCTTTCCCAAGGGGGGGGGAGATGATGTAGCCCAACCTAGTACACCTACAACGTCAACACCCAATGGTCCCATGACAAGATCAAGAGTCCAAGCACTTCATGAAAAGGTGACCTCGCTCCTCTCTATGTGTGATTTTGACACCCCTTTGGATGGTATGCTACTTCATTCCACCACCTTGTGTATCCTCAGGCATGACCCTCACGAAGATCACCAAGGACGTGTCGAGGTTGGACAAGAAGACGGACGAGAAGATGGACAACAGAAAGAAGAAGAAGAAGAGAAGAAACTGCCAGGACCGGTACTACCGCCGGATGCCCAGCGGTACTACTGCCCCGTCACCGAAGCCCCCGCATCGCCAGCACTACCGCCGCCACTTCCGCATAAGAAGGTCTTCGGGCGCCATCAGCGGTACTACCGCCGAGTCGCCGTACTACCGCCGAGGTGGAAGCGAGCCAGGTCCGCATCGGCGGTACTACCGCCCCCACTTTCGCATAAAACGGCTTCGGCGCGTGATGCATGTAAAATGCATACATGAACTTTGCATTATATTACTTATATTTCAATCATATTTGCATCATATAGGGTTATATCATTGTTTTATATTGATTTTGGGAATATTTCATTGTTTTCTTATTTTTCTGGAATTAACCCTGCACAGGCAGAAAACCCTATTTTCTATATTTTGATGTTTCAGGGACCCAAACGACGTCCAAATGACCTGGAAATTTACGAGCATCAGTTTTTGGAAGGAACAAAGCGTGGGAGCGAAGGAAGCGAACAAGTGGAGGCCCGAGGGCCAAGATGAGTGGGCCACGCGGCCAGATTCCTTGGCCGTGGGACCCATCATCTGGGCCTCGTGGCTCCGTTGCCGTCGATCTTTTTTCCCGAGCCTCCGTCTTGACCTAAAAACGACTATAAAAATAGTCCCCGACGCACTTCGGAAAGGAGCGCCGCAGAAACACAGAAACCACGAAACAGAGACCTGGAGTTGCAGATTGGAGGGGGAAAACTCGGCGGGGCGCTGCCGGCGTGGTCTCCATCTTCTCCAACGACTTCTCCACCGTCTCCATGATGAAGAGGGAGTAGTCCACCCCTGGACTATGGGTTTGTGGAAGTAACTTATGTATCTCTCCTCTCTTGAGCTTCACTAATTAGTACCGTATGAGCTGCTGAACATGATTACGGTCATCTATGTAATACCTTTGTGGTGGATCTTTTATATGAGTTAATATATGTTTGAGATTGCAATAGTTTTGTTTCAGTTATGAAAGTAGATGCATATTATGTACCCCGTTCTTGTTTACTTGTTATGATCAAGCATGTGTATGAGAGCGTGTGAGGGGGAACGTGTGCATTAGTTGGAGTAACGGGGGGTGGCTAGTGCGGTGAACGTGAGAGAAAGTTCCGCGATCCACTTGGGTTTTTACCTTACTTTGTTGCCTCACTAGGGATAAAGAAAAATACCTTGCTACCGGAGATGTGGGTGTGACCATTGCCACTACTCCATGACTAGATCTAGCATGTTCTTATTTTAACTTCATGTCATGAACTTAATGCTATGCTCTGATTTATCTTAATTACTAAGGTGTTATGATTTAGTTCGCATCTTGGTGGAGTATAAGAGAGATTAATAAACAAAAGATCTCTATGTTAGGACGTGATGCCCATATAATTAGTAACTTGTCATGAAACCTTTTTGTTGCAATCTCATATGTCAATTCTAGTGTTCCATTGTCTACCACTTTATTAAAGAGAGAGTGCATTTGTGAAACCATGAACCCCGGTCCATTTTTAATCATAAGAAACACCTTTCCAACAACTTTTATCCACTTTACATTTTCTGCCATTTAAAAATCCGAAAATACAAAAACACTTTTACATCTTGCATTCACAATACAAAACCCAAAAATATCATCCATCATTGTTTCCACCATCCTTGCATATTTATTTATCATCATTGCATATTTATTTACTGTTTTGCATTCATTTTATTTTGATATCATTCTCACACCTTGTGCTTGACAACCACTTGGTGAGGTTGAGGGCACAAAACAATTTACTTTGTTTTGTAGGTTTTCAAGAGAAGGATAAGAAGATAAATCTTTCACTACTGATTCCCCGAGAGTTCGATATTAAACCCTCGAGTCACCCCTCGTGGGGAAAACCGTCTTTCCTATACTATACACTCTGCACTTGGAGTCTCAACCTAACCCATATTCTTTTGACGCAGGTAACTACGTCAAGGGCCATCAAGACAGTTTTCTGGCGCCGTTGCCGGGGAATCATTGCTGTAAAGGTTTATCCAAGGGTATCTCACAACAAAGTCAACTTCATCACCAACTTGTGCAAACACCTAAGCTTGGGAGGTTGCACCTACGTGAGCATCATCTTATCCATCTTTACCTTCAAAGCATTTTATTTTGTTTTGTTATTGTCTTGCATATCATATTTATATTTCGGTTTGCATTTTTATTTTCAGTTTTGCATTTTGTGTTGCATTTGTTATTTCGGTTTGCATTGTTTAGTATCATTTTATTTTCAGTTTTGCATAAAAAATTAAAAAAACATAAAAACTTGCAAAAATGGGAGAAAGAACTAAGTTGTGTGATTACACAAACACTCCAAATGATCAATTTATTGCTAGGCCCATTGCCACACCTGAGATAAAAGCTGATAGTTATGAAGTAAGTCCTAGTTTGTTGAACTTGATAACTAGGGAACAATTTGGCGGTAGTGCTATGGAGGATGCCTCTATGCATCTTCATGATTTTGTTGAAATATGTGACATGCAAAAGTTTAAAAATGTGGAAAGTGATATTCTAAAACTGAAGTTATTTCCTTTCTCACTTAGAGGAAAAGCTAAAGAGTGGTTGCATTCATTACCTACTGGTAGCATTAATTCTTGGGATGATCTAAAAGAAGCTTTCATTAAGAAATATATCCTCCTGTTAAAATTTTGCAAAATAGAAACAATATTCTTTCTTTTAGGCAAAATGAAAATGAACATGTTGCCATGGCTTGGGATAGGATAAAACTTATGCTTAGAACTTGTCCATCACATGGGGTTAACGAATGGACCATATTACACTCTTTTTACAATGGTCTAAATTACATGTCTAGAAATATTCTTGATTCCGCTGCTGGAGGGGCTTTTATGGGAAAAACTATAGTAGAAGCTAAGAACATATTGGAAAGTATTTTGCAAAACTATAGTCAATGGCATACTGATAGAGCACCTAATCCATCTAAGAAAGTAAACTCCATAGAAGAAACAAATGATTTGTCATCTAAAATGGACACTATTCTTGCTTTCATTAATAAACAAAATATTGAAAATGTGCCTTTGCAAGAACTAGTTGGTAATAATCCTGAAAATGTTGATGTTAACTTCATTAGGAACTATGGTAATAATGGGTATGGTAACAACAATTATAATTCCTATAATAAACCCCCATATGTGCCAAACAAATATGCCACTAGTGTAATGTTTCTAGTGATTTGGAAAACACCATTAGATCATTTATATCTACTCAAAAGGAGCTTAATAAGGAATTTATATCTAAGTTTGAAAAACAAGACTCTTTGTTTGAAAGGGTAGATCAGCTCACTAAGGAAGTTTCCTCATTAAAGAACACCATTATAGCTCAAAAACATGAGGAAACAATTAAATATTGTCAAGAGGTTATAAATAAATCTTGGGAACATATTCATGAGCAAGAGAGAATTGCTAAGGAAACTATTATGGTAATGAAAGAGAGAAAAGTTGAGGAAGTTAAAATGCTTAGTGAAGTCAAGGAACCATTGCTTGACTTAGAGAATTGTAGCTTGCATGAATTAATATCTATCTTACAAAAATTTGCAAGTGATCCTTCCATCAATGTTAACCAAGCAGGTTTTGGTTCTTATATTGCTAATCATGTTTTAAAAGAAAAGATTGCTAGGTACAACCAAGAAGCTATGATACCACCTAAGCTTGGGGATATATGGATTCCCAAAGTACTAGTAACCATTGGAAAAGAGACACACCATGCTATATTAGATCTAGGATCTAGTGTCTCTGTTTTATCTAAAGAATTATATGAAGTACTTGAATTAAAGAATCTTGAAAAATGCTCTATTGAACTTGCACTTGCTGATGATTCCATTAAACATGCTTTAGGAAAAGTAAGTGATGTTATGGTAGAGTTGCATATGACATTTGTACCTGTTGATTTTCTAATCATGGATATGGGGAATAAAACCTCTAGTCCAATTATTCTTGGAAGACCTTTTCTTCGTACCACAGGTGCTATCATTGATTCAAAAGAAGGGAATGTGAAGTTTCAGTTTCCACACAAGAAGTGCATGGAACACTTCCCAAGGAAGAGGGACACATCAAAGTTCAAGCTCCCTCATGAGCTTCGTCCACAATAAATATCAAGTAAGAAGCCTAGCTACATGGCTATAAAGAAAGCGCTTTACGGGAGGCAACCCGGTTGTTTTTATTTTTGATTTTCTTTGTGTCCTCTTGCTGTAACAAGAGACTTAGTTTTTAGTTTTGTTTCTGGAATTTTTAATAAAGTGCCAAGTTTTACCTATTTTGGTTTGAAAAAGTTGCTATTTGCATTCGGAGATTTTATTCCAGCACGAATCTGTGCACGGTATGATTTTTAATTCCTATTCTGTAACTCCGAATGAGCTGATATTTGAACTGTAGTTGCAACTTTTCATCCTCTATAAGCATGAATTTTTCAGAATTTTTGACATATTTAAGTAGGGTAGAAAAATACGTTTTGCTGCTGCTGTTTTTCTGGACAGATTCTGTCCCATTTTGTTTGATGCATTCTTTGAACTTTTAACTTGAATCTTTTTGATCCAATTGAGTTTATAAGTAGGCATACAACATTATACACTTTCTGGACATTCATATGAATTTTTGTTTAAGGATTTTATGCAGCAAGTAATTCATTTGTCTATCACTACTAATGTCACCCCACAGAAAAGAAATGGGAGAAACGGTGTTTTGAAGTTTTTTCACAGGGATTAGAGGAGATGCACCAAGAGCTATCCAAGGATGGTGAAGACCATAAGCTTGGGGATGTGAAGACAACCCCACTGGACCAACACACTCTCGGTTTGCACACGTCTAACTTCTGTTTTTCGATCAATGCACTTTATCGCATAAACTTGGAGCGTCTTTTATTTGCTTTTTATTTCGGTTTGATTTTTGTTTGTCTTGAGACCACCACTATCATTTATATATGAGAGAGCTACTGGAAATTTGGGTTGAATTAAGTTGGATGCTATTAAAAAGATTGGGAAAGGGATGTTTGAGTTGATTCAAAAAGATACATATAGTTGCATGATTCATATGCTTTTAATGAATATTAATTTGCAAGTGTTTTATCAAGAGCTATCTTTTATTCATGTTTTGATGCTGAATGTTACTTTACTTTGTTTAACATGGATTGGTTAGTTCTATGGACACTTATGCATGCATTTAGACGGTCAACTTTCTCCCTCTTGCTAGCCCAAAAATTCCAACAAGTAAAAACTTGTTTTCCAACACCTTCAACCAAAGTTTTTCCAGTGAGTCCACCATATCTACCTATTAGCTTTATGCTATTCCGAGTATGTTTATCATGTTATTTTGTATTATCTATACTTCTGAATTAAAATGCTTATGTTATTGATTGTTATGGGAAAAGTTGGTTAAAAGCTCTCACGAACTTGATGCACACCTTACTTTTATTGCACTTAATAAACATGACCCATTGTGATTAAAATTATGAAGTTGTGAGCTTGACAAGAGTCTTGGTTGGGAGTTAGCTCATATGTGCTGTCACATGGCAAGCTTTCAACGTGCTCTTTATATTTTGTTGATATCATGTACTTTTGTTTATGGATGCTTATCATGGTGCCAAATAAATGCGGAAACTTAGTAGTTTAATGAGTTTGTATAAATGGCTAGAGAGACGCCTGGGCCGCTAATCTAAGCCATGCATCATTCATGGTGGAAATTTACTTACATGCTATGGTGAACCTTCAGTGATGCACCCCACAATAAAAAGCTATACCAATAGTAAATAAAAAGGGTGTGGAGATTGTTCATTTTGTTTGTTTGTCTTGTCATTTTGACATGGGCTTGTTCCATGTCCTGACAAGAGGTACCCCAGTTGACGCTCTTGATGACGCTATTATATTACTTACAATGACCTTAACTTGAACTTGCTTTTGTGTCCCAAGTTGAGTAACACCGTGGTGTAGGTACTCGTATTCACGGGGCATGAGACATTCAACCCATACTTTGTCAAGCATACTACTCATATTTGCTTTCACTTTAAACTTTAACCATTCAAGATGCTATGATAGGGGTAATGAGAGCTTGACACCAATACCACATTGCAAACATTAACTTAAGTAGAAGCATTTGGAAGTTAGATGAAACTTATTCATGCTTTACCTCTACTCATTTATATATCTTTCCAAAGTGTCCACCTTTTATATTCAGATTTATAAGAATACTCTATGACCATTATAGGATGTTTTTACTTTTCATTATGCATACATTTGGTCCATAGTACTTTCTTCTATGTTACACTTTGTGAATTATCATTGAACATCCTTACATTGAATATTTGATATCACTTCATAATCTATCTTGTATATTGCTACTCCTTTGAAGAATGAATCATTTGACTCTATGTAGCAATAGTAATCATCTTTGATATCCATTGATAGTATTAAATTGCAAAGTCCATGTTAGTTTTATCACCTTCATACTCGAGGACGAGTATAGGTTAAGCTTGGGGATGTTGATGCATGTAACTTTGCATTATATTACTTATATTTCAATCATATTTGCATCATATAAGGGTTATATCATTGTTTTATATTGATTTTGGGAATATTTCATTGTTTCCCTATTTTTTGGAATTAACCCTGCACAGGCAGAAAACCCTATTTTCTATATTTTGATGTTTCAGGGACCCAAACGACGTCCAAATGACCTGGAAATTTACGAGCATCAGTTTTTGGAAGGAACAAAGCGTGGGAGCGAAGGAAGCGAACAAGCGGAGGCCCGAGGGCCAAGATGAGTGGGCCCACGCGGCCAGATTCCTTGGCCGCGTGGGACCCATCATCTGGGGCCTCGTGGCTCCGTTGCCGTCGATCTTTTTTCCCGAGCCTCCGTCTTGACCTAAAAACGACTATAAAAATAGTCCCGACGCACTTCGGAAAGGAGCGCCGCAGAAACACAGAAACCACGAAACAGAGACCTGGAGTTGCAGATTGGAGGGGGAAAACTCCGGCGAGGCGCTGCTGGCGTGGTCTGCATCTTCTCCAACGACCTCTCCACCGTCTCCATGATGAAGAGGGAGTAGTCCACCCCTGGACTATGGGTGTGACCATTGCCACTACTCCATGACTAGATCTAGCATGTTCTTATTTTAACTTCATGTCATAATACTTAATGCTATGCTCTGATTTATCTTAATTACTAAGGTGTTATGATTTAGTTCGCATCTTGGTGGAGTATAAGAGAGATTAATAAACAAAAGATCTCTATGTTAGGACGTGACGCCCATATAATTAGTAACTTGTCATGAAACTTTTTGTTGCAATCTCATATGTTAATTCTAGTGTTCCATTGTCTACCACTTTATTAAAGAGAGAGTGCATTTGTGAAACCATGAACCCCGATCCATTTTTAATCATAAGAAACACCTTTCCAACAACTTTTATCCACTTTACATTTTCTGCCATTTAAAAATCCGAAAATACAAAAACACTTTTACATCTTGCATTCACAATACAAAACCCAAAAATATCATCCATCATTGTTTTCACCATCCTTGCATATTTATTTATCATCATTGCATATTTATTTACTGTTTTGCATTTATTTTATTTTGATATCATACTCACACCTTGTGCTTGACAACCACTTGGTGAGGTTGAGGGCCAAAACAATTTTTTTGTTTGTAGGTTTTCAAGAGAAGGATAAGAAGATAAATCTTTCACTACTGATTTCCCGAGAGTTCGATATTAAACCCTCGAGTCACCCCTCGTGGGAAAACCGTCTTTCCTATACTATACACTCTGCACTTGGAGTCTCAACCTAACCCATATTCTTTTGACGCAGGTAACTACGTCAAGGGCCATCAGCGCGCAATAGCGGTACTACCGCTGTCGGGCGGTACTACCGCCGAGGTGGAGCGAGCCAAATCCAGGCCCGCACCAGCGGTACTACCGCCGCCTGACCAGCGGTACTACCGCTGCTGCGGGCACATCTCAGGCCTGTGAGCCTTGTATCTCTCACCTACCCCTACCTACCTTGTTCCCCTTTGACTTTGGACTATAAATAGGAACTCACCATCTAGATCTAGGGATAGATTGATATTAGACTTGAGTTGAGCTTTGCTCCTTTCCACCCATGTTGGTGTTGCCTCCTTTGGAGATGAATCAAGGTCTCCCCTTGTGGAGATGAATCAAGACCTCCCTTGTGGAGAAGATCCCTCTAGTGGATTCCAAGGCCTCTTCTTGTTGTTGCGATTACTTGCCAATCCTTCATCCTCGGTGATTCTATTGGGACGGTTGGGTTGACCGTTGAGAGAAACAATCCTAAGAGTAAGGTGTGTTTGGAGAAGGAGAATCAGGGGCCGCCCTTGGGAATTGTTACCGGTTGACTTTTGCCGAATTGTACTTTGCTAGTTATCTTTACTTGTCTTTTCCCCCTTTTGTGTGTGTTCTTCGTGTTCATCATCGCGTTCGTCGTTCATCCGACCTCAATCCGTGAAAATCGGAACCCTACCCACATCACATATAATCCCAGAGAGTCTGTTCAATATATATATTTGGTAATAGCATGGCGAAGAAGTCGTGAAGTACATAATACCTGGGGACCTTTTATCGACGACACAAAAGTCTTGGAGTGGGCTAGGATCGGAGGCTATGGCCTGCCATGAGACCAATGCAAGAAGAGCAGTGATGACAAGGAAGGAAGAAGAGGATGTCATTTGGTTTTAGGCTTTTTGGTTATGTTTCTTGTGTTGCTGCTTGTGTGTATGAAGGTGGTTGATGCTTTGAAGTTGCAGGGACTGGATGCTTATATAGCTGCAGCCAGTAGTGTGGCCACACACGAGAGCAGCAGAATGATTCCAGTAGAACCGACCAACGGATGGAAGTGTGGTCTCTACCTGCTAAGAATTATTATAGCTCATCAACTTTTCAAGTTCCGTTGAATACGTCTAAGGCAAACTTAATTAGAAGTAAGGTAGCAGGTACGGTTCTTTCTAGCTAGCTAGGCTACTAAAGATATCTGACGACCCGGTAAAAAAGTTATCACACGACCGAGTACTACTTATTTGTTATTTCATATTTTACATTCTACCAAGTCGCCACAATGCATGGCGTGGTTCCACGAAAGGTTGCTACACATAAGATCGCGGGCAAAGAAGATTTCTTGCATGAGTAAAAGAAGTGACTGCAGATGCATGAGTACTGAAGTGGCGCCAAGTACTGTCAAGATGTAAATAATCTTGTCAGACGTGATAGTTTCCCATCTTTTAATTGTTCAGCATTTTCTTGGGGCATTGTCAAGATCAAACCTACTGCGTGGACGAAACCGTGCATTTTGGTCGGAACACGAGACGCGGTGCAATGGAACAAGTCTAAGTGAACTCTTTTTTTTTGCGGAAGCTTGGAGATGTTTATTCAACTGGACCTAGCCTAGAACAATCAGCCTGAAGGCTAACACCGAGGATTAGATTATCAAAATGGCGTAATTCTGATGCAACACTTTTTTTACATTTTTTTGGTTAAAGAAGGATTACTAGGAAAAATAATGCACCATATCGAAATCCAGTGGAGAACTCTCCTATCCTTCGTCGGGCGGCGGTCCAGCCTCAACAAAACAACTAGCTTCTGTTCATCGATTTCTTAAGTCAAGGTGTATATGGCTCCTATGTTTCTCTTTCATTATCTTTGCCTTCTCGTCTGAGACTTGCGTAATATATAAATAGTACATTACATTTAGATCCAGGTGGTTAATTAGTATTTATGTCAATGTCCTATATTGATTCTCTATGTTATATTAGAGTATATACGTAGTTAATTTGGGTTTTCCAATGCAAACTTACCTAGAGTTATTCGTTAGTTGCTCCAATCTAGAGACAAGCAGTGTCCAACTAGCTTCAACTTAGCTCTGAAAACGACACAAATTTTCAAAATATATAAATATCAATAGTTCATTAGTACGCTTCCCTCCTAACCTCTGTGTAAAAATATGCTCGTCCCTCCTTGTTTTGGGGATTAGTATGTAAATCGCTTTTGAGTATTAATATAAATTTCAGTTGGGCTTTTCGCCCTCCGTTGCTTGCTTTCAAAAAAATAGTTCATTAGTATCCGAAAAGCCAGGTTGCCCATAGGCAACACAATCTAATTTTAGGGGCCCATTATATCTTTCACATCAAGTCATTGAATTTCTAGAGACGACCCTGATCGGTTTGTTCTCATTTACTTGTTATTGTATTCCGGTATATCTGTCACTAACTTCTTAGTCACAGTACTTAGCCAGACGATGCTAGAAACTGTAATACCGAGAGGGTTTAGAGTGTATCTCTGCATCCATCATCGGAGGGGAAAATCACACTCTTGGCATATTTAGCATCACAACATACTTTCAGTGTACTCGAAAGTCCCATTTTTTTACCCGCAAAGTAACCATCCGGTATCCTGGTCTACTATAGTGTCATGGTTTAAGGGCACAAGTACGCAAACGTTAGCACATTAACATTAAAATGGTGGATCTTATGTTTTTTACTTGTTTTGCATGTTTAATGTCAAGAGATTTAAATTGATATAGGAGTCTCTTCAAGTGAACTTTTATAATAAACCGACCTCATTTTCGAAATAATAATAATACACTCATAGAAAAACAAACAGCTGTCACTCAGACCTGGGCATTTTCTAGGCCGGGATGGGCCCAAAAAGCCCGACGGGCAAAATCCAGTCCCAAACGAAAAAATCGATAATCTTGGCCCGAGCCCAGCCTGCAGAAAAATAATTTTATGAGAACTGGTCTACAAATTCACCCACGTGGACCAACTCTATCAACTGACACGTGGCATGCGTGGTCTCATATAATTATTTTCCGGCCACACTTTTTGTTTCTTGTTTTTGAGATTTCTCAGGTCCACACTCCACACTCAGTCTCCCACCGTCAACAGCAGTCAAGCCGCAGTCTGGCTTCGTCTCCGTCCAATTCCTCCCACGCCGCCTCCACCGACCCAGATTCTCCTCTCCGGCCCCCTCCCACGCCGCCAGGGGACCGATCCGCGTCGCGGCCGCCAGTCTATCCGCGTCACCGACGCTGGGAAGCCAGCCGCGCTCCTCCTCCGCATCTCCGTCGGCCCGCGCTTAGGGTTTCTGCACCACTCCACCAAGTGTTCGTCCGTGGTAAGCCGTCATCCGCCTTCTTGGTTCTCAAGCTTTGCTCACTGCTCGCTGAAGAATCGTACTTATACACGCCCATCCCAACGCAGAAACGTCTGATCTGTCCGCCGCACACAAGAAACTTCCCCCTCCGATCCACTCCGCTGCCCAGCCTTCGCCGCCATGGAAGATGCCTGCATAAACTTCACCAGTGTTGCGCGCTCGGTGCGGCCTCTCAAGATCGACGGCTTCAGCTTGACCGGACCATGGGCAGCAACGAGTGCATCAGATCCAGGTGGAGCTTCGACGGGTATGACTGGGAAGTCCGCATCTACCCTGCAATGAAGTGCTCTACCGATGGAAGCCCATGCCTAGTGCTGGAGCTTTGCTTTCTCAGCAAACCCCGAAGGGGCAACGTGAGGGTGGCTCTAGGCTGCCGGCTGGTCGATCCAAGAGGGGTGTTCAAGCCGTCCAACGAATTCGGCCTGCAGCCGTGGGTGTTCAGTTGTCCTCAAGAATGCTCTTCTAAACTCGCAATCATGTCAAGACGTGAGCTTGCAGCATCTGGTTACCTCAGAGGCGACTCTTTCACTATACAGTGCACCATTACTGTTCTCAAGGAACTACCTGATACAGCACTGGAACCAGCTGAACAAGTGCCGGTGCCGTCCTCAAACCTGCACCGACACCTCGCTCAACTCCTGCAGAGCGAGACGGGAGCGGACGTCACGTTTCTCGTGTCCGGCGAGACCTTTGCAGCGCATAAGAACATACTGGCCGTGAGATCTCCGGTTTTCATGGCCCAGTTCTTTGGAGACATGAAGGAGAAGTGCTCGCGGGGTGTGGAGATCAGGGACATGGAGGCTGCGGTGTTCAAGGCGCTGCTTCACTTTATCTACACCGATACCGTGGCGGAGTTCGATGAGAATGATGAGGCGGCGACAGTGATGGCTCAGCACTTGCTTGCAGCTGCTGACAGGTACGGGCTGGATAGGCTCAAGCTGATTTGCGAAGGCAAGCTCTCCGATGGCATCGATGTGGACACCGTAGCGACAACTCTGGCTTTAGCCGAGCAGCACAATTGTCCACAGCTCAAGGCCAAGTGTGTCGGGTTCATCGTTAAAAGCTCTGCAGTTCTTGATGCTGTTTTGGCCACGGAGGGGTACAAGTACCTGGAGGCAAGCTGCCCGTCGGTGCTGGCTGACCTTCTCAAGTCAAGTCTGCGCATGGGAGGAAAGAACTGATGCATAATCAGGTGCTACTTGTGATGTATGTATGTCTAGTTAACTTGTCCAACGAACTGAATCTCAGCTAGGTTTGTCTCTGTCTGTGCTTGTTGTGAATGCAAGTCTAATAGTAAATTGTGTTTCCCACCTTATGCTATGTGCAACATTACTGCTTCTAGTGCCTCTTCACTGTGATGTAATTTAGTTATAATTGTATCAAGATTTTCCATCTGTCTCATGTATGCTTGTGAGTGGCACCTGACCAGTGTGTGCAAGGCTTGGATAGAACTGATGCGTAATTAGGTGCTACTTGAAGTTCAAAATACCATCGATGCATAGGCTCTGCTTTTTGCATGTGATGTATGTAGGTCTAGTTAACTTGCCTAATGAACTGATGCTCCGCGAGAGTTTCATCTCTATATGTGCTTGTTATGCATGCATGTCTAGTAGTAACTTGTGTTTCCATGACTTGTGTTCAACGTTACTGCTTTCAGTGCCCCTTCAGTGTGCTGTAATTTAGTGCTAAATGGTTCAAAATTTTGTCGTCTTTTGTATGCTTGTCAGTGGCCAGTGTGTGCAGGGTTTGGGCAAAAACCTTCTGTTAAGAGCTGTTTAGATCCATTTTCTCAGTTGCAGGCCTGCATCCACACATTCCTGGTGCATGTTTCACTGTGCATACTGGGATTTCTTATGAACATCTTGTCACCAAATTTGGGAATAACATTACGAAATTTAATCTCACAGTGCTTGTCGCAAGGAAGATAGCTCACATCTTACACGCCGAGGGCAACATTCTGATTCTTGGATTTGTATATATTTGTGGGACATGTAACAAATTGGCAGTTGCTTCCTGTGGATATTGAAGGGAGATTTCAAATACATCAAGTTTTTTTGAAATTTTATTATAAATTTGAGAGCTCTAGTTTTCTTACCCAAGCCCATATTTTTTTAATAAAAATCCTCTAATTTTTTTTGTATGCTCTTCAAAAGATATTATGAAGCTGCCTTTGTTCTATTCATTTTTATCATCGAACGAGGACTTGGTAAGTATATATCTCATCTGCCCGATATCATGAACTATAATCCTCAACCTCCTGTTGATGGTATGTGTTGCCAAAGATGTAGAAATGGACATACTTAATGATATGTGATGATAGACCTGTAAGGTCATGGAAGGAGCAGCATATACCAGATTTGCATAGAAGTTCAGATTTGGAGGAGCACGCGAGAAAAGCTCTAGCAGATCCTGTACATGCTTTCTGAAGCATCTGTTCTCTGAACCGCAGAGAGTGCTGATACTTGTGGATACGGATGTAGACGATACCAAAGCAGCTGACATTTGTCGGAACACGATAGCGGTATAATACGCAGAAATTCACATTGCCTCCCGAGATCTAACATTTGTCGGAACACGGTAGCGGTATAATACGCGGAAATTCACATTGCCTCCCGAGATCATATGCCCCTGCTATCTAATGAATTGCATGACATGAAGTTGGGGGATTGTTTGTCAAACGCGGCCACCACTGTCACAATGTTCATGTGAGTACACTCACAATGGCGAGTAGACATAACTGCACCGTACGCACCATATACTTCATGAAAATACACATGCTATATTGCACACGTGACTCTGTCTGCTTGAAGGTACACCTAGACCCATGTTCAACGTGGTGTTTTTCCTGTTTTTACCTACTGGATAAGATAAACTGTGTAATGGTATAGGTTCTATGCAATGGCCGAGAGTATGATTCCAGCTTGTGATGTAATCCCGTTGGTGCTGGTACATTTTTCTTCTCCAGAAAATTAATAACAACTTTGTTAAGAGGTAAATTATGCGATCTAACCCAGTGTTAAAAGATTGTGAACATAATCCTACTGCAATTTTAGTCGGAAAAAGGAAGTGATACACACTGGCCATATCTTGTCAAATCACAAACTTGTGAGTTATAAACCACAAAAAGGCCATAGTTTAATCCATCAGTTTATAGATATCATAAATCAGATATCTAGAGGAGATACACTAGCCAGATCATGTCAAAGCACAAATCTGTGGGATACAAACCATACATTCCTTACCTTAACCTTAACAAAGCCTTTTGTCCCAAACAAGTTGGGGTGGCTAGATATGAAACCTTTTCACAAAGACTTCCCAGGAGGTCACCCATCCTGGTACTACTATCGCCCAAATGGGTTTCATACCCAGAGGACTGGCTAGTTTTTACGTTGGCTCGCCAAGCCTATCACAACCCTTAGATATGAAACCTTTCACGAGGACTTCCCAGGAGGTCACCCACCCTAGTACTACTCTCGTCCAAATGGTTTCATATCCATGGAACTGGCTAGTTTTTACGTTGGCTCGCCAAGCCTATCACAACCCTTAGATATGAAACCTTTCACGAGGACTTCCCAGGAGGTCACCCACCCTAATACTACTCTCATGGATTTCATATCCATGTGACTTGCTAGTTTTTACGTTGGCTCGCCAAGCCTATCACAACCCTCCTCCTTTACCCGGGTTTGGGACTGGCTATGCCTAGAAGACATAGGCGGAGTTATACAAACCATACATTGACATTGTTTAATCTATCGGTTTATACATAAGTTTACCAATGGATTTCATAGTCAGCCATTTTCAGAACCCAACATGTGGCAATACTTCAGCTCCGTTCTACGGTCACAAATCTAGGGCATTAGAAACCATGCATTCTTTCACCTTTTAGAAACCTCACTGCATTAAAAGAGCAGAGTTCCCCTGGGAGATCCTGCGCAAAATCGTTTTTCATGTAATTACATTTTATAATTGATTAACCACGAGTAAGTTACATGTCGTGCACCGAAAAATCAGCAGGTGACCGTAGAATTAGTTTACACCAAGAATCAAAAATATGAACATCTTACAACAACAAAAGTTGCAACCCTATAAAAAGCTAGGCGAGCTTAGACCGGGACGGGTGCCTGAGGGGTTGGAGGGATCTGGTTCTCGACAGGGATCTCCGTGAACTCGAAGAGAATGGCCCTGAACTCGTCGCCGCTCAGCGTCTCCTTCTCGAGGAGCACCTCCACGATCTTGTCCATCGCCACACGGTTCTCCCTGATTTGTTGCAACGCGATCTCGTAGGCCTTGTCTGACAGCTGCTTGATGGCCGAATCGATGTCCAGCGCGAGCTTCTCCGACATGGAGTTCCTCGCCATCATTCTCATGATGACATCTCCGCTCTGCTGTGAGTCCATCAGAGACCATGGACCAATGTCTGACATGCCGAATGTGACCACCATCTGAAGAAGCATCATGATCAGTACAGACCGGTGACAAAGATCAATAGTTGAGGCAAAATGTTTTGACGAAAATGCTGTAAATTATAGTAGCCTCGACAACACATGAGTGTGCAGCAGCACACTTTGTTCTCTGAATTTATTTAGTATCTAGGCATGTCAGATATTGGTGAAACCATAAACAGTTCGGAAGGAATTGCATTGTTCTTGCTACTGTTTCTACAGTGTAAAATTCGCAAAGTTCTACAGCGTACCTGCTTGGCTAAGCCAGTGATCTGCTGCAAGTCACCAGCAGCTCCAGTGGTCACCTCAGAATCTCCAAAGATGATCTCCTCAGCAGCTCTACCACCAAGGCCACCAACGATCCTGGCAAAGAGTTGCTGCCTAGAGATGAGCGTTGGGTCGTCCATTGGAATGAACCAGGTGAGACCACGAGCTTGACCCCTTGGAACCAGGGTAACCTTTTGGACGGGGTCATGGCCAGGCGTCAAAGTTCTGCAAAGAGTACAATTTTCAAATATGAACCAGGTTTACTGGAAACTTGACATGGGAGTAATGAACAAGTGCCAGCAAAAGCCTGAAACCACAACATATGATATCTTTTCAGAAAAATGATGCAGAAAAGGCCCTTAATACAACCAGTCAACATAAAAAGGACGTTTGAGAGTCTTTGCTGCATAAAATGCTCTCTAGTTTTCCCAACACCCAGACCATTTCAGACTTAGCACATTCATGTACCTTAGAAGAGTATTTAAAATGCTGAGAAATCCATTCGAATCCTAATTTACCCAATCCAATCCATAATGCAATGTTCAACAAAATAGGAGATTAGCACATATGCAGATTATCTCTTACCCGCAAACTGCATGCCCAACTTCATGGTACGCAACAAGGCTTTTGCTCTTCCCATCTGTCATGACAGTTCCTTCCATGCCAGCCACTATTCTGTCAATTGAATCATCAATCTCTTTTGAGGAAATTCCTGTCCTCCCACGACGGCCTGCTAGTATGGCTGCTTCATTCAGAAGATTTGCCAAGTCTGCTCCACTAAACCCAGGTGTTCTCATTGCTATGACCTCAAGAGAAACATCAGGATCAAACTTCTTGTTGCTACCGTGCACCTTTAGGATCTCAGTCCTTCCACGTACATCAGGAACATCAACACTCACCTGCGGGGAAAGTTAGAATGTAATGTCAAGGAGGATCCCTTGATATTTAAAAGTAGGTAACAGATGATCTAACTTTTAAATATACTGGAAGACAACTCAAGCATTGAACTAAACGCATTAGACTTGTGGTTCACCAATACAGAACAGATAGAGGTAAACAGTGTAACAGGAACTTTATGATGATAAGAATATGCAAATAAGGTTTAGAATGTGCAGATGGAATACAGACATGTTAACGGTACAAACAACTGGAATACTGGATAGGAACAAACAAACCTGTCTGTCAAAGCGTCCAGGTCTAAGCAAAGCGGAATCCAAGATGTCAGCCCTGTTGGTGGCAGCAACAACGATGATTCCAGTGTTCCCCTCAAAACCATCCATCTCAGTCAATAGCTGATTGAGAGTCTGCTCCCTTTCATCATTCCCACCACCGATACCTGTTCCTCTCTGCCTTCCAACAGCGTCAATTTCATCAACAAACACTATGCAAGGAGCATTCTCCTTGGCCTTCTTGAAAAGATCACGAACTCGGGAGGCACCAACACCAACAAACATCTCCACGAACTCAGAACCCGATATGGAGAAAAATGGCACGCCAGCTTCCCCTGCGATTGCCTTGGCAAGCAAAGTCTTACCAGTCCCAGGAGGACCAACAAGCAGCACACCCTTAGGAATGCGGGCACCAACAGCGGTGAACCTCTCTGGCTTCTTCAAGAACTCAACCACTTCCATGAAGTCCTGCTTTGCTTCATCAACACCAGCGACATCATCAAATGTAACACCGGTGTTGGGTTCCATTTGGAACTTGGCCTTAGACTGGCCAAAACCAAGAGGAAAGCCAGGACCACCCGGTCCACCCATGCCACCCGACCCTCCTCTTCTCGACAGCAAGAACAGACCGCCGATAAGGATAAGCGGGAAGGCCAAATTCCCGATAAGGTTAAACAGAAGTGAACCAGAGTCCTCCTGCTGGTTATGCGCAGCAAAATCAATGTTCTTCTCCCTCAGCTTCTGGAGAAGCTCCTGGCTCAGGCCGGGAAGCTGCACACGAACCCTCTGCACGCGGTTGCCGAGCTCGGGCGAGACCGCCTCCACGATGGCAATGGTCCCATTCTCGAACAGATCGACCTTGTTCACCCTGTCCTTGTCGAGGTACTCGAGGAACCTCGAGTAGGACATCCTCGAGGAAGAAACGCCCTGATCATCAGCGAGAGCCTTTTTAGTGCTCAACAAGGCGGGCAGCCCGACGCCTCCGAGCGCGAGCTTCAGGAGCTTCCTCTTGGAGTCGCTGATCTTGTGCTGCTCCAGGGACGCAGTCACCGACACCGGCCTGCCACTCGAAGGGAGCGCCGCGAAGGGTAGCAGCCCTTTCGCGGCAAGGCTCATGGATGGCGGCGCCATGTTTGGTTACTGTTGATAAAATGAACAACAATATCGCCAGCGTCAATCAGTGACAGGAAATAAAACTTGTTGCAAAGCAAATAAAATATGCACCCAGTCAAGTACTTGCACTAAGATAAATGCTTCGTATCATCGATTTCAGTTCAACCAAATCGACCGAGGTTACCAGCAGAAGTACCAGTAGCACTACAGTCTACAAGTTACAAAAAAACGCACAGGTCGAATCATTTTGGAATGTGTAAAAATGGTTCACAGCAATGGTACTGTCCACTAAACAATGGCTGGGTCTGAAGAATTAGAACGAAACAAGCTACAGGTGCCAGTGTGCCACCAACCATCTGATTCCTTCACTGAAGTTGAAGCGAAAACTATCCATCCCCCACCTAAAGTGCTCTCATCAGCTTGTAGCACTTGAGACTACTCTACCGATTGAGATTAAAAATCTAACGCGATTTCAGCAGCTACTACCTCCCAGCCCAAATCCGTCCCCCCAAAATCGCTCAAAGCAAAACACTACACAAACGCCTCAATACAAAACCAGAGACTGAAGAAGATTAAACAACGGAATCCCGCGGGATTAAGCAACAAGCAAACAAATCATGGGAGCCCGGCCAGGACGCGGCACGCACCTGAGATGGATCGGAGTCCGGAAGGGGAGATGGGCGTGAGGGAGGGGAGCGGGGCGAGGCGAGTGTATAAGTAGCGGGCACTGACGAGGATTTTTCTCCTCCTCCGCGAATGACTGACTGTCCTCCTCCGGTGCCGCGCGGTTGCGTGGGGATTTTGGGAGGGAGGAAAGGGAAGGGGAGGGGAGGGGAGGGGCGACGTGGGCGGCTGTGCTCCCACAGCGTCGATAAGGAAGAGATGAGCCCACATAGACGACGGGGTGTACTCACAAGACTCTCTGGTTTCAAGTGAAAATGGACAAATTTTGCCGTGTGATTTTCTCGTGGACGATGGCTCCGGCGTCGTGGATGGACTTGCGCTCACGCAAACAACTTGGACCCCTGTCCTGTCGTGTCGCAAAGGACTTGGGACTCCAGGAGGAGTGCCAGTGGCTGCAGCACGACCATAGATGAGCTCTGCCTCGAATTGCATTGTTTTTTTTTAGATTGAAAGGGCTCCGCCCCCGATTTCATTTTATTAAAACGAAACCCATAATACAAGCTGTCGTTTTTTGCGCCACCTTCACCTCACCACCTCCAACCTCTACTTTTACCAGAATTTCTACGGAAAAACACTACCAAACCAAAGCTCTTACACAACCAAACACAAGTCTCAAACCACCAGAATCCAAACTAAACCAACTAAAACAGCGTCTAGCAACGCACTACAGAACACATACAACCGTAACAACCTTCTCATTCTTGTCCACCAACAGCTTGTTACGCCTGGTACCATCTTCTCTTCTCCTCTTTTCTTAGCTCACCCAGCGATCCTTTGAGTCAACGGCGCCCAAGAGCTGCACCGCGCTGCGAAACGCCAGGCGAACGTTTGCCTTCTTATCAAATTCTATCGTCCCATCATCCTTCTAGGATCTCTCTTCCTTTCACTCTTTGGAATCACATCAGCTCTTCTTCTTTTATAAATCTTATGCAACTGAGTCTCTAAATCTTTCTAAGAAAATAATTATCCGTAGATAGGCCGAAAACTTCACACTCTCTATCTATATCATCTATAGCATCTACTAAAACTTTCTTCTACTTTTTATACAGCCACACAAAGTTCAAATTCCACCCTTTAAGAGTTTTCCTAATTTTCCTGCCTCTATTTTGCCACACAGTAATAAAATATTTATCTCTACCAGTGTAATAACCGTGCCATACTATGGTAACCACCTCTACCAAAACATCCCTTTAAAAACCAACATAATTCAAATTTGAAAGGTTTGTCTAACTTTACTGTACTCAAACCAAAATCTACCATCATAGGCGAGCGATCAGACAATACTCTAGTTAAAAAAATTCAGAAAACAAAGAGGATAAAAAAACTTACAAGACAAAGAAACAAGCACCCTATCTAGCTTCTTAAAGAAAGCTGCAAAAGATTGATTGACCACGTAAATCTTCTACCAGCTAGGTCTATCTCTCTAAACTCATAATTCTCGAATTGCATTGTGACTTTCGGAAACACTTGCCCAAGCACCTGCCGACTATACCAACAAACAATTCCCCAATCATGTTATTATGAAGGATGGGGTTCAGGTGCTGAACTCTTCTGTGATACTGTCATGTTATTCTCTATATCTGCAAGCAGTAGAGTTACAGCTTACAAGGCAAAGCTCACTGCCACCAAAAGTTTGGAAAAGTAAAAAAAAAATACAAGAAAGGTCACAGGAGCAATTACTCTGAGGATATGGGACACTAGGATCCATGTGCTTCTACAGAATTATGATTTGCAAAAATACCACACCAACCAGCAACTCTGTAATATTGTGTTATTCTCTATATCTGCAAGCAGTACAGTTACAACTTACATGCCAAAGATCGCTGTCACCAAGGGAGAAAAGGGGAAGCGGGGTCACAGGAGCACCTGCTCAGGATGTGCAATGTGGGACACTAGAATTCATGCTTTTACACACCTATGATTTGCAAAAATATCACAGCAACTCTTCCACTGGTCTAACGGGATGCGCCGGATCTTGGAGACCAGGTGGGCGGTGGGGAGGTCCAGCCCGCTCCCGCCGTCCGATTTGATCAGCTCGCGGACCTGGTCTCTTGGGGCCGAGATGCAGGCGTGGAAGGTGGAGAGGAAGGGAGGAATCGGCATCGAGAGCGCCGAGAGGACGTTGCTCAGGTACTCGATGTCCGCCGCGAGCTGCTGGGCGCCTCGGTCCGTGATGTAGTGGATCCCGTGCAGCTGCTCCATGAACATAGCCGTGGCGCCCTCGGCGACCTGAGACAGTGAAAAAGAATGTCAAGAACACAGAATTTCCAAAATGTTTAAATTCAACGAATTTGATTTCGTGTTACGTAAGTACGATACGATTTTTTACTGGGGCAGCATATTGCTCTAATAAATTGGTATGCACATATTTTAGAGAATCCAAACTTATCTAAAGAGTTTGCCAAATTAGTAGAACAATGATCAATTTTGTTGACATCCGTATTTTTACAAGTAAACAAGGCGATGGGCAGCCTTTTGTTAAAGAACTCGTAACTTCAAATATAATCATTTGATTATACCTTAGATATCCACTCTTCAGCATAGAACTCAGGCTCAATGCTGCCAGCTCCGCTGCCTGTGATACCTACATCAAGTGGTTCCAAGCAGAGCTCTGATAAAGTGAGGAGACAATCTCCCACTCTCGTCACATATTCCTGTGGGTGCGTACTGAAGCTTGGACCACCCGGTTCCTCCAGGGATGACCAGATTGGGAAGAGGGCAGTCTCACTGAGATTCTGCCTGACTTTAGACATGAGCACATCATATACAAGCTCATTTACTATCTCTGAGAAAGCCGCGACCATTTGTGATGTGGCAGGAAGAACATGGAACCTTAGATCTTTCGATTGTACAACAGAAATCATTTTCTCTCAATGAACAAAAAATAAAAGGCAAATACAACTGTGTACAAGAATTAAGCCAGATATGAATAAGATCTATGTCACCATTGCATAAACTTATAGTCATACACCAGTAAAGTAAAGTTACTGCCAAATTTCCTGTGAAGCAAGAGGCTCTCTAAAGTTTTTTTTTCGAGATTGTTCTCTAAAGTTTAACTCCATATGTTTGAAAATTATGCTGTTCAAGCGCATACTCGCTCAAGATCAGCAACAACGTAGAAAGACATATTATCAAATGATAAAGCATACATAGTTATCTAAAACAGTAATCCGTCATGTGTTAGAGGCATATGCTTACTCAGCCCAACAAGAAAATGCAATTTGGACCATCAGATAAAACATCAAATAACTCAGGACTTCCAAGTGCTACCTAAATAAGTTGGTCTATCTACCAAGTTTAGTTCAATAATAATTGCAGAACATGCATGATTTTGAAGTTCAGTCACTATCTCATTCAGGCGTACAGTTGCAGCCCAAGAGACAAGTGATGACCCCTGCATTGTAACCCTAAATGCAAGAAATTAATAAGCATATAACTTGCCTGTTCTAGTACGGTGAAGAGTTTCTCAGACTTATCTGGTAGACTGGTCAGACGAATAGTTGCAATATCCAAACTAAATCGAGATCTGGAACGAGAAAAGTACGTTCCAATTCTAGCAAGACTAGTCCTTAGAGAAGCTTCAAAAACTGAGGTTCTGCTTGTTAAGCACTCAGCAACTGTAAGACTTCGAAAAGCAATCCTGGCCAATCGTGTTGCTTCCTTTTTCTCTAATTCTGCTTCTTTTCCTGAGGCATCACAATGTGCAGTATCATCCAGCCCACATACTATTCTCAGGGACTTAAAAGTTTCTTGTAGATTAGATATGTACTGAAGCATGATGTCATCAAGAACCAGTACCAATTCATCTGCCTCTGAGCCTCCAGTGAAACTAATGCATCTCTCAACAGCTGCTTCAAGAAGTGCTATCATCTGTGGGATGGATTCATTCATTCTATGTACAGTTTCACTTAGCTCTAAACCATGTGCACCTGCACCACGAGGGATCGTCTCAGGGATATCTATACCTGCCATTGCAGCAGAAAGTACAGCGCGCTCCATCTGCCCATACCTACATCGCATGGAAAATAGTATGAACTATGTAGAGCAAATTGCTTAGTGTTATACTACAATAGCCACAATAAGTTTTCGTAAATACAGGTGACAGCAAGCTGCAAATAACTGTTTTCTTTATTTTTGCTGTCTTTATTGGATAAACGACTTGAGTGTTTACCTCATTTGGAAGGTTTCGTATGGGGAATAAATAGCTTTTATTGTATTCAGGAAGACTCTACGACCTGATTCTGAAAATATGTGTCTAATGATCCCAGCAAAAGTGCCAGTCCTGTTGTGCAGTTCGATTAGTGCAACAAGATTTGTATTCTGCAACTTGGTAGTCTTTGGTAAGTCGTCAGATAAAACATCTAACACACCTGGAGAAAGAGAAGATAAAAACCTTATTGAAGAATGAGTTAAAAGCAACAAATAAATAAAAAACTATAAACTTATCAAATAAGTAAACACATGCAATGCATACCTGCTGCAACATATCTGGTTTCAAGGACATCTCCAGTTGCTTCATTAAGATGAGAGACAAAGCTTGAATTTAACTCACTCAGGGTTTCAACAAGCACCATCGGGACCAGTGATCTGAATCCTCCAGGGAAATGGTCGAACACCTGTGAGTATTAGCATTTTAAAACATCTTCAGTTTAAAGAGTGTTTTACTAGAGCAAAGAAAGTGTTTTTTTCTGAGGCTCAAGGATAGTTAAAAACGGCTGCCAAAACCTGACTTCTGTTCAACTAATTTACACGCGACAGGTCTGTTTTAAAAATTCAGAACTAAAGAAAACAGGATCACATGGACATACCAATTCCATTCTTGTTCAAGATAAAGTACTGTCTCGTCATAGAAACTTGGCAGCCAGCTTGAGAATGAGAGACTTGACACGGACATACAACCACATTTCCTTACCACGACCCTGTTGGCTCTTTGCATTGCCTCAAAATCTTCCCAAAGTTCCTTTAGAGGCTTGACATGGATCTTAGTATCTTTCACCTTCCATGAATTAAACTTCCTAATACATGTCAATATAACACAAAGATCTTGCACAGCGTCAACCTTTCAACCAAAATTGCACAGAAACTGGTTATAAGTAAGTAAACATGTTCCATGGAATGTCTATGTAAATGAGCTGTTGAAATCACTAACTAATCTTAGAGAATATATTGGGAATCACTGATTTGTGGTACAGACTGGGGAAGAACACTCAGGTGAAGTTTCTGGAGCATCACTCCCCTTCGCACTCCTTCTCCTACTCTATACTGGTTGTTACTTTTACATTTTGGTCCCCTAGATATTACATATTTATGCCAGTACACATACATAACTCAACACTCCCCCTCAAGATGGGGCAAATGCATCGTACAACCCCATCTTGCAACAGAGACTAGAAAATGACCTATCTGGTAAGCCCTTAGTTAGGATGTCCGCAAGCTGGTTTGAGGAACTCACATACGGCATAACGATGATTCCTTGATCCAACTTTTCCTTAATGAAGTGTCGATCAATCTCAATATGTTTTGTTCGATCATGTTGTACCGGATTGTGTGCAATATCAAGTGCTGCCTTATTGTCACAATATAGCATCAATGGATTCGACTGAAATAATCCTAGTTCCATTAAAAGAATCCTCAACCACAACACTTCACATACTCCATGTGCCATGGATCTAAACTCTGCTTCAGCCGTGGACCGAGCTACAACACTTTGCTTCTTGCTGCGCCATGTAACAAGGTTACCGCCGACAAATGTACAGTAGCCGGATGTTGATCTTCTATCATCCAAAGAGCCTGCCCAATCTGCATCTGTATAACATTCTATTTGCAAATTGCCATTTGATTTGTATAGCAGACCTCGACCAGGACATCCTTTGAGATAACGAATAATTCGGATCACTGCATCCATGTGATGAGTTCGAGGATCATGCATGAACTGGCTAACAACACTCACAGCAAAAGCTATATCTGGTCGTGTATGTGATATATAAATCAGTCGTCCAACAAGCCGTTGGTATCGCTCTCGGTCTACAGGGGTCCAGACTCACCAACAAGGCGGTGGTTCTGCTCAATTGGAGTGGAGAGTGGACGACATCCGGACAGCCCAGTTTCTGACAGTAGGTCTAAAACATACTTTCTCTGAGATAGATATATACCTTTTGAGCTCGAGAGACCTCAATTCCAAGAAAATATCTTAGTTGTCCAAGGTCTTTAACCTCAAACTCTTGTGCAAGTTGCAGCTTCAGATGTTTTATTTCTTTAGCATCATCTCCTGTAATAACAATATCATCAACATAAACTATCAATATGGCTAGCCTGTTCATGTTACGCTTATAAAAGAGAGTATGATCAGCATTACTTTGCTTGTAACCCATTTGTAGTACAGTACAGCTCGCCGGAAACGGTCGAACCAAGCACGAGGTGATTGCTTTAATCCATATAAAGATCGATGCAATCTTAGGACTTTTCCCTCAGTCTGCGCAGTATTAAAACCTGGGGGTATATGCATGTAAATCTCTTCTTGAAGATCCCCATGAAGAAAGGCATTTTTTACATCTAGTTGATGCAGATCCCAACCAAGATTAGATGCGCAGGATATTAAAGCCCGTACTGAATTCATCTTAGCCACAGGCGCAAAGGTTTCTTCATAATCAACTCCATATGTTTGTGTATATCCTTTTGCCACTAGGCGAGCCTTATATCGTTCCACCTTGCCTTCAGGATTATGCTTGATGGTATATACCCACTTGCAGCCTACAGGATCCTTATCTGACGGTAGTTCTACCAGCTCCCATGTATTATTTTTCTCCAAAGCATTCATTTCCTCCAACATGGCTGCTTTCCATCTAGGATCATTCATAGCATCTCTCCAATCTTTGGGTATAGAGGTGGAGTCCAGTGAAGCAATAAATCCCTTAAATGAGGAACTGCATTTTTCATAAGAAATGAACTTTGCAAGATCATGTTCATACCCCACACAATCCTTAAGACGTGCTAGTATATCAGCATTTCTCACAGGTTTTCTTAAGGCAATAGGACAGTCATCTATTGAAGAATTGGGAGCTGCAAGAGGTGTTTCAGTACCTTCTTCGGTTGTGTCATGAGTAGGTTCATTTAATACCTTCCTTCTTCTGTAATAGACCAATGGAGGATCTGGAGGAGCAGGAGTACGTCCAATACTTTCTTCTGTTCCATCAGGGGGCACTTGTTCAAGAGTTGGTGACCTTGAACCTGTGGACAACGGTGTAGGAGGTTGCATGACTTGTTGTAGAGTAGGACTGTCACATCCCTCATGATCAGTCGAGTTGTTATTATCTTCATTAGTACTCACATTCTCCTCCCCCTGTTTTCCATGTTCTGACTGAGATGCATCTAGCATAGGAACTAGTACAGAACCACCAGAGACAGAGACAGTTCCTTCAGTAGAATTCTCCCCCTCACAACCAATATTATGAGTAGTACTGATGGACGAGGAATAAAAAGGTTCTTTCTCCCGAAATGTCACATCCATACTTACAAAGAATCGCCTTTCAGTAGGACACCAACAACGATAGCCCTTCTGAGTAGGAGAATACCCAACAAAGATGCATCTGACAGCACGAGGATCAAGTTTTCCGACAGAGTTCCTGTAATCACGAACAAAACAAGTACAACCAAAAACCTTTGGTGGTACAATGAAAGAATTAGCACCACTCAGACATTCAATTGGGGTTTTGTAATTTAGAACCCTTGATGGCATACGATTTATCAAGTATGCTGCTGTTTTAACAGCTTCACCCCAAAGAAACTTTGGCACATTCATTGTAAACATTAGGGACCGAGCAACCTCCAATAAATGCCTATTTTTTCGTTCAGCGACTCCATTTTGAGCGGCTGTGTTTACGCATGTAGTTTGATGTATAATGCCATTTGAAGATAAAAACTCATCAAAGTTCTTGTTGACAAACTCAGTTCCATTGTCTGAGCGGAATATTTTCACTTTGGCATTATACTGATTGCAAATCAAAGCATAGAAATCTTTAAAAGCCGACAGAACATCACATTTCTGTTTGAGGAGATATAACCAAGTACATCGGCTAAAGCCATCAATAAAAGTCACATACCAACGCTCTCCTAACAGAGAGGTTACAACCGAGGGACCCCAAACATCTGAGTGCACAACCTCAAAAGGGTTTTGACTTCTCTCACTACTGCTAGGATAAGTAGCCCGTGTATGCTTAGCTAGTTCACACACATCACATACAAGCTTATCCTTGCAGCAAGAGGCAAAATGTGAGGAAACTTACGGCCTAGAGCCTGAAAAGAAAGATGCCCAAGTCTATAGTGGAGTAATAAGAACTCATCTGTAGATGAGGTACATGTTGCATTAAACGCAAGTGGAGCTGCAGCACCATCAAGGTAATATAGGCCATCATGTTCAGTTCCAGTCCCAAGTATTTTTCCTGACTTCAGTTCCTGAAATACACAGAATTTAGGCTCGAACCAAGCTCCGCAATTAAGTGACTTCGTGATCGAACTGATAGACAGGAGGTTCACAGGAAAATTAGGAACATGTAAAACAGGATTTAAAGGTAAATTCGGTGAACAACTGATTGTCCCACAACCCATTACAGGAGCTGAAGACCCATCAGCTATACGAACCCTATCCTTTCCTGAACGAGGCATATATGATGAAAATTCTTTTGGTGAACCAGTCATATGATTAGTAGCACCTGAATCAATGATCCAGGGGGTAAATGAGTGGTTCACACCTTGAGCAGCATGCAAACTGGAAGTGGATTCAGCAGGTAGTTCTGTAGTGGCAGCCATGAGATTGGCCTTGAACTTTTCAAGTGCTTGCGCAGAGGCAGATGGCAGCTCTCCTGTAGATGATGTGAAATTAACATGGTCCTGCTTTCTTTCACGGTTTTCACCAATAGTGAGCCTATTATATTGTCTTCGCTGCCAGCCAGGGGGATATCCAACTAGCTCAAAGCAGTCCTTCTTCGTGTGATTTGGTCTTTTGCAATGACCACAAACCACCCTGGGTTTCCTCTTGTAATCAAACTTGGTTGCATTTGCTTGATCACCTTTAGGAACAATAGAGGACTGGACATGAGTAAGTGAAGATAGAGCAGCTCGAGTATCAACGCTTGAGTGTGGAGCTGTAGCCTGATTGGATATACGAGTTTCTTCCTCAAGGATACTTGCAACAGTCTCTTCCAAGGTAGGCCACGTCGTTGTTGCCATTATCAGCTGAGACCGTAGGTGGAACTCCTGATTAAGGCCATCCAGAAAAGTTTGCACGAGTATTGGCTCAAACCATTCTCGGAGTAGCAGGTCTCTTGGATCATGTGGTTTAAATGGCCTGAAAAATTCCAAGTCTCTGTACAATTTCTTGAGTTCACCTGCATATTCAGTTACCGACTTTTGCTCCTGCTTAATGTGTCTCATTTCTTGCAGAATTCTGGAGACCTGCATTTTATTCGACTTGCCCGAGAATTGTTTCTCAATATCCTTCCACACTTCAGCTGCATTCTGAAAATTTTCAACTTGCTCTCTAACTGCCTTTTCCATAGAACCGAGCAGCCAAACCATAACACGTTTTTGATTTTGTTCCCACTGTTCTTGTGACATGTCCCCTGGTTTCTTACCATCTTCTTCCAGGAAATTCTGCAGACCATGTGCTCCAAGAATCAAAGTGGCATTGCGTGCCCAGCTGAAATAATCACCTGGACCAGACAGTTTAACTGGATTTGGTTCCAGACTGATCTTCCATACATCTGGCACACTGCTTGATTTTGTATGTGCTTGATCCATTAACTGAGATAGCATGCGCTGCATGCTCTCACAAAATTTCTCAATACTGGCCTCGTTACCAGATTCTCCCATATCCACTGAACAATTTCTTCAAAAAACTGAACACGTACAACTGCTACACACTAGATTCAGCAAACAAAATAATCCAAATTCCTCTCCACAGAGTTCCCACAGATCAACAATATTCGCTCCACCACGAGCCTTGGGACTGAACAGATTGTACCTGAGATAGTCACGATTGGATCGAGTGCAGCTGCAACCTCGTTCAACACCGGAACGGCTTCAGACCCGCACAACACGACGACGACAGTGAGGCGGCACAAAGGCGACTTCACGCAGCACTAGGACGACGACGACGCGGCACAACGGCGGCGCCGCACTGCACGGGGACGGCGACCTTGACGAAGACGGCTGCCGCGCCGGCGGCCACGACCACCAAATCCCAGAAAACGCAGCACGAATCAGGCCAAATCCGAGTGAAGGAAACGTCTCCAGACCGATTGCTCTGATACCATGTTGAAATCACCAACTAATCTTAGAGAATATATTGGGAATCACTGATTTGTGGTACAGACTGGGAAGAACACTCAGGTGAAGTTTCTGGAGCATCACTCCCCTTCGCACTCCTTCTCCTACTCTATACTGGTTGTTACTTTTACATTTTGGTCCCCTAGATATTACATATTTATGCCAGTACACATACATAACTCAACATGAGCTAATTTTGCGACATAGAAACCTTGTGGCTAGAAAGGGCACCAGATAAATGGGGCTGAACCATTTCATCTAGCCTTTCTTCCAATTCTTCTAGTTGTTTTCTCATGTTAGCGAACTCTGCAACCTGAAAGCATCATTGTATAAGCTAAATGAACAGGTACTGTATAGCTTCTAGATTAGCAGGAGGAGGGAGAGTACAATACCTCGCTACCACAGCAATGTCTCATGGTTGCTAGGGTTTCTGCAGCTTCTGGAAGATCGCCAATTGAAAACACATCCTCAACACTTTGGCTCAACTGAGCTAGCCCAGCTGCATTCTGCAATTCCATCCAACAAACTCTTACAAAACTAGAACAAAAAGATGCTTCAGTGGCATGCTTCCTGGTCCACATACGTACCTGCAATGCGCGTATGTGGCTTCCATACCTTGTTTCACAGAATCAATTGGTACTGCTAACGCAGTTGTCGATTCACCAGATGAGCCCTCAGCCTGGTTGGAGAAGTCACCGTCAATACTTGGTTAACAGCCACATTTCTGAAATGAAGCTGGAACTGTGTGCAAAATGTGTTTATGGATACATGCACATGCGCATGCAATTTCATCAATGGAGTACTTCTCAATGTTGCCATCAGATATAAGGAATCAATAACTCCACAGAATCTGAACCCGAAATAGTTCAGCCTTTTGTTGCAAGCACATCCATGTCATTTGACTCTGCTTATATCAAGTCTACACGCAGATTACCAGGTTCATAGAGCATATATATGCATCATTCAATAAATTCACTACCTCAGTTCTTCCTCATCATGAAACTCAGTGCTTCCTTATCAATTCTTAATAATTAGAGAAACAGAGAGTAAGCATGCAAAATACAATGATGCAAACAAATATTGCCTAATTACCTATCAGTATACGTCTTTATGCAAATCACAATAAGTATTTAGGCAAAATTCTTATTAGATGATATTGTTACTGCACTGAGACTGAGGTGGTGCAAACGAAAAGCTCAAGTCGACTACAAAACAAAAACATCATGTTACTCACAAGAAAAGATGCAAGATGACGATGACCCTTATGAGCAGCAAGTTCTGCAGGAGTTAAACCAGCATTGTCTTTCAACATCAAGTCATCCTTTGTGCCAGCCTGAACTAGCAAATTGCATGCCTCCATATTCCCCCTGATAGCAGCCCAGTGTAAAGGGGTACAACCTGAGGCAGCAGTTGGAATAAAGAGAATAAATCCCAAGCTCCAGAGTGATGCAATATAATTGTGGTATGTGTTCACACATGCATAGGCCTGGTTGTGTCCGTATCCGTGCATGTGCAGGCAATAAGAGTAGTGAGTAAACTTTGAGTGCCACTACCCAAAAACCGCATTTTAAAATGTCAAAAAATTACAAACAAAATGCTGGCCGTCCATTCAGATGTTCTATGTCCGCACAAAAAGTTTCACGGAAAAAAGATATTTTTGTGGGCTGTGTAAAAATGACAAGATTTTCACGAAACTTTTGTGCGAGCATACAATGTCCGGATGTACACCAGAAATTTTTGTTTGTAATTTTTTAACAGTTTGAAATATATTTAAAATGTATTTTCATAACAGGTGCATCTACACACGCGAGCCCAAACACAGTCCGTAAATTTAGAAAGTACCTTCCTTATCTTGCCGCACCCTATAAGCATCCAAATACAAAAGGAGACGTATAGAACGTGCAAACCCCTTGTATGCAGCCCTACAAGGTAAATAGGTAATACATAAAAAATGTAAATGTAAAGGGAGATGTGAAAGTTCCATGCTGACATATGTTACATATGCACCAGAAGACCCTATCAATATGCTAACGACCAATACAAGATCACATAGTACAAACCAGTGCAATGGGCTTCTTCCATCGTTATCAAGGACATCTGGATTGGCATTCCAATTTTCAACAACATGATAAATAAATGCTGTCTGACCATACTGCGCTGCAACATGTGTGGCCTGCAAAGAGCGGTATATTGATTAAAAGAGTTGTAACTAATTCGATGCCACACGAGTGAATGCCGTTGATTATTGACTTTTTTTACGCCAATGTTCAAAATATCGGCCATAAGCTGATAAATCGGACGATTTATCGCTTATTGGGCCGGACTATTAGTAGTATTCTTAGTTGTGGTATCTAAGAGAATATAGTTGGCTATTAGATGGAGCTAGCTTAGCCATTAAGTATCCACGGTATGTAGCAGTCCTAGTGGAAGTAAAAGTCTACAGTTCTGTAGTAATTTCTAGAGTACTCTAACCGACTTGCAGTAACCGACCTAGAAAGCCTATATAAATATGTACCCTTTGTAAGAAAACCACGCTTGTAAGGCAAGAAGTAGCATCAAGCATATGTATGAAACATATGGACCATATATGTATATGTCATATATACAGATGTGTTAATGTGTGTGAAGCAGAACCGAATTGGAAGGGAGCTAAGTGATTTAGCTCCAATAATTGGTATCAGAGCCTCAAGATCTGAGGGTGGTGGCCATGGAGTCCATACGATGTGGAGGACGATCGCGTGAGGTGGAGGTTGTTGGCGGTGCGATGCCGCTAGCTGCTGGTTGCTGCGCGATGCCGCTAAGAGGAGAAGGCGGTGTGATGCTGCCAAGAGAACCGATGGCGGTTGTGCGATGTCATCGTCATCATGGAGAGTTAGTGTGAGGCAAGACGACGTGGTGACTGGCACCGTGAAGCGCCATCCACGACAAGCTGAAGTCACCGCGTGAGGCATGATGGTGTGGTGGTCTTGGAGCTCTGAAGGCAACATTGTGAAGCTACTGCATGCAGCAAGTAGGTTAATCCAAGGGAGCACCGGGATATGGAAAGTGAGGAAATCCCAAAGAAGAGGGAGTCGATGATAAGCCAGCACTCCTATGAGAGGGGTGTTCATAGTGCACGTCCAACGGTGTGATACTGTTGGAGACTGCGCACAGGCGGTGGTGTGATACCATCGTCTTACAGGGCGTCAGTGTGATGCCGACCACTATGGTGTGATGTCATTGTCTACGGAAAAGTTGGTGTGAGGCCAATGACGTTGGTGTGATGTCATCGTCAAGTGGAAGAGTCGGTGTGAGGCCGACAACTGTGGTGGGATGCCACTGGCACATGGAAGGTCGGTGTGAGACTGACATCGGTTTAGTGTGAGGCTGACAAGCATGGTGTGATGCCATTGCTAGACGTGAGACTGACATCGGTGTGATCTGCATTAGAAGCTCTAGTTGATATGAAAAGATTAAGGGGGAGAATGTTAGTACTAATCTTGTCATCATATCATAGTTGTGGCATCTAAGATAATATAGATGGAGCTAGCATAGCCATGAAGTATCCAGAGTATGTAGGAGTCCTAGTAGAAGTAAAAGTCTGGAGTTTTGTAGTAGTTTCTAGACTACTGTAACCGACTTACTATTCAGTGAACAGTAACCGACCTATCATAGTGTCATATATGCATGTGTTAGTGTGTGTGAAGCACAACTGAATTGGAAGGGAGCGAAGTGATTTAGCTCCAACACGGACTGCTAAGATAAGTGCATACCAGCCAGGTTTACCGTTCTGGGCGATTTATCGGGATTTTTCCGATATATCGGGCGGAGACCTAGCTGTCTGAAATCATCAAAATAGCTACCCCGCCGTCTGATGAGTAGAAGCAGCAGTGCAGCTGCAGCAGATTATTGCTTCAAATTTTTATTTTTGTTCAGTTTTGTAGTCTGATACATGGCTGCTGCCTTCTATTTGTGTAGATGGCTGCTGCATCCGGTACATCTCAGAAGCCATGTCATTTCTTAAGAAAAATTCGGATGACATGGCTTAGGATTTTGCCATGTTGATTGATCCTGATGATTTGCAAAGGCTAAAGTGCAAGCTTTGTGGAAAAGTAATGTCGAGAGGGGTGACTATGATGAAGCAGTACATTGCTCAGATCAAAGGTGGTGTGACAATAGTTGTATGCAAGCTACACAAAATTAGATTGCCTGGGCTTTTGCGGCACATGAGGCACCAAAGAAGAAGAGGGAAAAGCAAAAGCAATAAGAAGAAGTTAGAGCTGGGGTGACCATAGAGATCAACAAGCATGATCAAGAACAGCTTAATGAAGTTGGTAAAGGTGATCCAAAGAAGGGGCCCATGGATCAATATGTTGCTCCAATTGATCCTTCGATTCCATTGAACTCAAAAAATATCAACGGGGTATAAATGATAGTGTTGATACGGAAAGAAATTACAAAGTTGTCGCCTTTGATAATATTTGGCTAGATGGATGTACAAGAAAAATGTACCATTCAGTGGTATCAATGATGGCGACTTCAAACATTTTTGTGAGGCTCTTGGTGCGCTGTGGTCCTGATTGGAAGCAACCTTCACAATATACGATCTGAAAGAAGATGTGGTTGCAGGAGGTGGAAAGGACTAGGGATTTGTTGAAGCCACATGATGTTGAGAGGGCGGATACCGGGTACTCTGTCATGGGTGATGCTTGGACGAACAAGAAAAAGAGGAGCATCATGAACTTGTGTGTGCATTGCAAGTTGGGATCTGTTTTTCTTGGATAAAAGGAGGCGTCGGCCGATGCACACACAAGTCTATACATCTTCAATTATGTGGATGAGTGCATGCATTGAGAAAATTGGTATTAAGCATCTTCAACTTGCTCTTTGCTTTTCAAGTTTTCATCATGTGGATTGTATGCTGAATTTTATTGTTTGCTTATTGTGTTTTCCATTGGTGTTTTGTAAATGCTGAAAATGTTGTGCAAGTAGTCGCGGATAATGCTTCAAACAACATGGGAGCAAAGGAGATGTTGAAAAATAAAAGGCCCAAAATATTTTGGACCTCATGTGCAACTCACACCAGCCATCAACTTGATGATAGAAGCAATTGGAAAGTTGAAGCATTTATGCAGAAAAATTATATGAGAAGTAAGTTTTTTTAGTGTATATCTCTAATCCTGTAACTTGCATTTAACAGGATGAGAATAATTGATCAATTGGTCAGACAAATATTCAACAAAACATAGTTGTCTCGGTTCAGCCGTGAACCAATGTTGGACAACCAAAAGTAAACACAAGGACCAAAGACACAAAAGAGAAGTCAGTATGCAAACCTGATAACCGTATAAATCAGGAGCATCCAACTTAGCTCCTTCTTGCAGAAGTAGGTCAGCAACTTGTACATGACCACGTACAGAGCTCCAGTGAAGTGCTGTCTGCCCAGTGTGATCGACAGCATTTACATCTGCACCATGCTGTCCAAGACCACAAAGTCGTCATCAGACAAAAAAGTGCATTTACACAAGGCGGTTGATAGCACAAGGAAACACCAAAGAAAAAACAGATATACATGTCCCTCAAGGATGTGCAGAATCCTCGTTACGCCAGTAAACAACAATGTGCAGAATCGGAGCGGCCAGGAAAAAGACCTCAAGGATGTATTGCGCAACAGCGGTGCGGTTATTGAGGGCGGCCCACTGGAGGGCGTGGTAGCCGAGGTCGTCGGGCTCCACAACCAGCCGGCCCACCTCCCACCAGCCGCTGCAGTTTCTCCAGATCGCCGTACGCAGCCGCCGTGTACACATCATCCTTCAGCGCCTCCTCCTCCGCATCATCCTCCTATACATAAAAGACGGAAGGATCGCTGCCTCTTCCAGCCCTCCACGTCGTGGGCAATCCACGGCCGTCCGATCCGCGCGACGGACGGCCGTGATCGAGCCACGTCGCCCCCAAACCCGCGATCCACTGTTCATCGCCATTTTTGGCCAATCACAACGCGCCACGTCAGCCGGTCACCGGCCGGTCGCCCACCAGTCAGCCGGTCGCCCACCCGGTCTCCCGTTTTTTTTTGCAAAAAAGCCCGCCCGCTTTCCAATATTCGCATGGATTCGACGGCTTCCACTGCGGGAGGGTCTTTCTGTAATTCTTCTAAAAGCCAGGGGCTTCTTTGCAAAACGACCACCGAGATCCCCTCTCGCTCACGCGACGCCGCGGTCGCCGCCGCCGGCCGCCGCGCCACGCCGCTGCTCCGGCCATCCCCGTCCAAATCGAAGGATACGGGGAGGTGCGCCGCGCCGCTCTCCACCACCTCGCCAAGCGCGCCGTGCCGGGAGGCCGCCGCTACGCCGGAATCGACGCGCCGCGGTCGCCGTCGTCCGCCGCGTCCGCGCGCCGTCCTGGCCGCTCCGGCGACCATTCGCGGGCGGCGCCGCCACCTCCAGGGGCGCCGCGACGGGCCGCGTCCGACGCGCCCACGCGAGCGTGCCGGAGCGCACCGGCGCGCCGCCGGCGAGCCCACCGCCGCCGCGGGCGAGTGGAGCTAGGGTTCCCCACTGTGATGTCAGCACAACGTCACAGTGGGCCCACCCTGTCAGTCTTTCTTTTTTTTAAAAAAAACCCAAATTTGATTAAAATTTGATAAATCATAACTTATTCATTTAAAATTAGAAAAATAAGAATAATATACCAAAATTTTCATAAAAATGCAACCTTTCTTTTAATGCCATAATCATACCCTTCCTTTTTTTTATAATTCAAAAAAATCAAAACATCTTCAAATCAATTCAAAGCAATATCTAAAAAAAAAACAGCATTTCAAGCACTTTTGGAACTTTCAAAAATTATTTCCAATCTTAGAAAATTCAAATAATACATAAGTCCCCCTTAATAGATTTCGAAAAATAGAAGTGTTAGAAACTTTAAACTTATTGATTACAATAATGCAAAACATACATACAAATTATAATAATTCATAAACAAAAAAACAAATTATTTTTGGTAAGTTCTAACATAAAATTCAATAATTCACAAAATCAAATTCTTTAAATTTATGAAACACACAATGCACCCCATATGTAAAAAAAAAATCACAACAAAATTATTTCCCACAAAAAAAATTCTCTCCAAAATATTCATTTCCTACCTACATTCCAACATGAATTTCAAAAACTCAACAATAACTAAGAACTTTAATTTAATAATTAGAACTATGCAAACCTTGCATAAAACTAAAATGCAACCCAAAAAAAAAAACCCGAATAATTCTTCCTCCAAAAAAAAATAACCACAAATTCCAATTAGTTTCAAAATAGATTCCAAACAATATTTGTTCAATTTTTAAACAACAATATATCCCCCCCCCCCCCCCCCCCCCCCCCCCCCCCCCCCCCCCCCCCCCCCCCCCAATAAAATGTTACGCATTTTCTATAAGTTCAAAACAATTTGGACACACGATTTGTTACAAATATTTATAGGAACTAAAAATTCAAATTCCCTTAATTATAGAGTACATTTTAAAAATTCTCACAATAATACATTCCCTTTGATTACGATGGCGAAAAAAAAAATACAACAGCATGGAACTATATTTTATGGGAGAAACAATCACAATTTTAAAATACTTTATACAAACAATATATAAACAACTATACATAAAATATTGAAATTAAAAAATAGCAATTACAAAAAATACTGATATTCAAATAAAAATAAATAATACACATACCATACATATCTTCCAACATGCAATTCAAAATAACAACTATACAAAAAAAATAGGACTCAAACAAAAAAACGAATTCTTCAAATCTACATCCCAAAATAATGCGAACAATATGACAAAATTTCCTAGCTTTAACAAATTCTCAAACTTACCACACAAAAGTTATACTATACGTCCTCTAATTTTGAAACTCAAACAAATATTCCAGCAAAATACAAACATATATAACCATTTCGATTTTCTAAACATTTGACGGTCCCGTATATCATATAAAGGCACTCAAAAAAAATACTACCTATTTCACAGTGTTCCCCTTTAAAAAAAACACATTCGAAATAAATGTTCAAAGAAATGCAACACATTTGAACATTCCGAATTGCTAGAAAATTTAAAGCACTCTAAAATATAACTGATAAAATGCATTAACCCTAACTATGTAGTCAAAACAAATGGTTATGATATACTTCAAATATATCCAGACATCCCAATTTTCTAAATATCTGAAAATAATCAATATGACAAATTGCTTCTTCTACGATAAAATATATCATATTTCTCACCAAAAAAAATAAAATACATGTAGCACATTTCTAAAACTAAATTAGCTAAAAAAAAGGAAAACTCTAAAATATAAATACTTCACGTATTATCTCACACAGCCTTTAAAAAAAACTAACACATTTGAAGTAGACGTTAAAAAATACAACACATTCAAACATTTTAAATTCCTAGAAAATTAAAAACACTCGAAAATATATCTAAAAAATTCCATTCACTCTAATTATGACCTTCACACAAATTTTATGTTATATTTCAAAAGTATGCAATCATCCTAATTTTAAAAATACATAAAAATACTCGATATAACAAATTGCTCTTTCTACGATTAAATATTAGTATCACAATTCTCACAAAGAAAAAAAAAACAATACATGCGAATTGTAAAATTGTTACAGAATTAAAAACATTCTAAAATATATCTTACAAATTACATTTACCTTCATTATAAAGTTAGACCAAGAGCAACACATTTAATCATTCAAAACTGTTAAAAAAAGCAACACATTTAAGCAACCAGGTCTATAGAGTTACCTTATAAATTTATTTAAAATGCAAACATATGTGACAAATTTGCCAAGTATTTCAAAATACTGCACACGACAAATTCCGACGGAAATTAAGAAGGAAAAAAAACCATATCACAGCTTTCCAATCCAAATTTCAAAATTAATCCCTCCAAAAAAAAAAAATTCTTTCGAATCCACGGGCGCGGCGGAGCCCGCGCTTAGTCCCCTAGTCATCCTCCTAATGTATGTCAGAAAATATTTGCATATAAATAGGTCGCTATAAAAGGTAAAAAATACAAGCATCTGCAATATCAAATCAATAGACTATTTACAACACATTTGATATGTTTCGCCTTTTTATAGAGTTTTATTTATATGCAAATATATCGCAGCAAGCCAGCAACTGTAACGTTATTAGAAGCCGTTATTCTAAAAATTATGTATACAGCCAATTTCAGTAAGAAATAATATTTTATTTGTGCAAATATTGTAAGTAAGGATTTCTTCTTCTTTGTCCTAGCCATCAAAAGGAAAGATAATACAATTACATTTAACTAAAACTTCTCAGCATTGCATTTCTTAAGGGTCATATGTAGGATTGTAGGCTAGTGTAACTTGTACTGAGCACCCACCCTGATTAGGATACATTGAAATATATGTTTGAATGAACTTACAGAAAAGCCTTCTAATTGCTGCAGATTTGTCGTCTCTGTCCCCTCAGATCCTACACGTAACAGGGGTGGTGGTTGGGAAGGTGGCTCATAAACAACTGCCAAGTTGACCTTTTGCACTGCCTTGCTTGAAACTTTGTTAAAAGTATCTTCCGTGATGTTCTAAAAAACCAAAAAAAACCTAGAGCGCATACTCGCACACAGGGTTCAGGGATTACCAGAGTAGTGATTTTCTCCAAGAAAAACGGGGTGATTTATCCATGTGCTTTGCATGCGGCATCACCAATCTAGCAATTTTTTGGACCACATCTCCAAACTATCCTTCAAGTTTCATAAAATTTGTCAATTTGGACATAAGCAGAGTCAAATGTCTTGAAGTTCTGACTAATACTATTTTAAATATATTTATAGAGGAAATTCCTTATCTTTAGGTTGGATCATTGGTGTCATGCCTCCGCTGGTGCCACACTTCTACTGTTTACACTACCAAATGCCAATGCACTCAATCCTTGTAAGAATTAGAAGAATACCTCGCGCATGCAGCGGGAATCGTCTTAATAGCTTTATTGTGAATAAAAGGGTATAATATGAATGAAGCATGAAATTGTATGGATATAAGTGATTCAGTTGATATGTGTGAAACTATTGCGTATTTGACCAATTAAAATGTTGTAAAGGTTCAGGATTATAGCAGATTAATGTTGCATGCAAATTAGTTATAGTTGTCAATAAGATGGAATTAAACGGGGTGAAGTGGATAGCATGCATGAAAAGATGTCATACATATTGACACATAATATTTTTGGAAATGTCTTGAGCAGTTACATATAGAAAAGTGCATATCGTCGAATAGCAGTTAGATCATATCATTGAGTTGACCAAATTCTCTTGGTTGACTAAAATGAATAAATAAGAAACTAATTGTGATGTTCCATTTGCACATGGCTTAATTGTCCAATGCACACGGTTTAATATCATAGTATATTGAGATGGTGTGATCTCGTCAATAAAAGGATGACGTGGACAATTGGATGGCTTAAAAATGAATGAAGTGGATATATAGCATGTAGAAATAGACTATAACTAAACTACTAAAGAATGCTAGTGGGGAAGACATGGACAATTGAATGGTTGAAAGAAAAAATGATATAGATAGCTTGCATGTTGAGATAGAATATCATAAATGCATGTTAGTGGGGTTTTCTCCATAAATATATGGATTGTGTAGTGCACCCTCCTCCTCCTGTTTTTAAGCTTATATCTTGGCATGCAATAAAATGAATAAAGCATTCCGAGAAAATAACGTTCATCCTAGATATCCTAGATCCACATCAGTTTATTGCATTTTTGTGGAAGGAAATGTCGTGTCATGGAGGAGCAAGAAGCAAGATGTTGCGGGGAGGTCTACTGTAGAGGCTGAATATAGATCTATGGCCTTACGTATGAGTGAGATGTTGTGGCGACGCCATGACAGAGCTACAGAGCTCTGTTTCTCGGAAGAATGACGACTAACTGATGAAGGTGTTGGCGTTTCTCCTCGTGGGCCGCAGGCCTCCTTCTCTTCCACTTTCCCACCAAGCAGTAAGTGCCGGTTCAAATGTTAAAGTTCACTAATGAATTTGACATTTCTCAGAAAAAAAAGAAGAATTTTACCGACACTAATGAATTTGTTAGATCTTCAACAATTTTTAGATATTCAACCAAAGTTTGTGTGCTTTAGCTGGAGCACTAAACTGTAGTAGGGCATGTTGTTATCTTTCGGTAAGCATAGTAGTCAAATGTCCCATGTTGGTTTTGTCAAGTCACCGGTTGGCTATAAATGATGAATCTTATGTATTACGTTACTCTCTCTATCTACAAGCAGTACAGTACTTACATGGCAAATCTCAGTGTCTCCAAAAAGAGGAATGAAAAGGCAAGGTCGCAGGAGCAATTGCTCAGAATGCGAGACACTGGGATGCATGCTTTTACAAGGCTGTATAATTTGCAAAATGTGGGCGAAAGACCACAGCAATCAATCACTCGTCTAACGAGATGCGTCGGATCTTGGAGACCAGATGGGCGGTGGGGAGGTCCAGCCCGCTCCCGCCGTCCGATTTGATCAGGCCACGGACTTGGTCTCTCGGGGCCGAGATGCAGGCATGGAAGGTGGAGAGGAAGGGAGGGATCGGCATCGACAGCGCCGAGAGGACGTTGCTCAGGTACTCGATGTCCGCAGCGAGCTGCAGGGCGCCTCGGTCCGTGATGTACTGGATCCCGCGCAGCTGCTCCATGAACATGGCGGTGGCACCCTCAGCGACCTGAGACGTGGAAAAGAATGTCAAGAACGAAAACTAGAATTTCCAGCACATTTCAACGCATTTCCTTTGGTGTTAGGTAATTATGCTAAGATTATTAAGCACTAAAGCATTGCCATTTTGTTAGTGGCATATTTTGTAAGTAAACAGGGTCATGGTCGGTCCTGTTGTTAAAGATGCTAAATCAGGATCAAGTGACTTCGAATATGTCACTTACCTTAAATATCCACTCTGTAGCAAAGAACTGAGCCTCATCGTTACCAGTCTCACTGGCCGAGATACCTTCAGCAAGTGGCTCCAACTGTTGTGGTAAAGTGAGGAGATACTCCCCCACACTAGTCACATATGCTTGTGGGTACGCACTGAAGCTTGGAAGAGGAAGACCACCCTGTTCCTCCACGGACGACCAGATTGGGAGGCGAGCAATCTCACTGAGACGCTGCCGGACTTTAGATATGAGCACATCGTACACAAGCTCATTTACTTTGTCGGAGAAGGCTGCGACCCTTTGTGACGTGACAGGAAGAGCATGAAACCTTGGTTCTTTAGACTGTACAACAGAAAAAATATATTCAAATGAACAGAGGATCAAGGCAAATAACATTATATGTGCAAGAATTACAGTTGAACAACTTGTAGCAATACAGCAGTAAAGGAACGTTACTGACAAATTTCCTATGAAGCAGTCTTTTACTCAATATGTTCGAACTCATGATGTTCAAGAGCATGTGGACTCCCTCAAGATCAGGGACATTGCAGAAAAACATATTACCAATGATCAAGCATACATAGTGATCAAAGACAGAAATCCATCATGTGCTAGAAAATAGGCATATGCTGACTCAGCCCAATACGGGCAATCTGGACCATCAGATCAAAAGCCAAATAACTCAGGACTTCAAGTGCTACCTAAATACGAGTAGGGTTTATCTAGTATGTCTATGTTGAACTCAGTGATGACTTCATAACATGCATCATTTTGCGAGCTCAATAACTAGCTTAATCAGATGTACAGTTGCCATCAGACTATCAGAGATATAAGTGAAGACCTCTGCGCCTTAACCCTAAATGCAAGAAATTTAGAAGCATATAACTTGCCTGTTCTAGTACAGCGAAGAGTTTCTTAGACTTGTCTGGTAGATTGGTGAGACGAATGGTTGCTATATCAAGTGCTGCCCTCCCACCCTGAGGCAATCCTGAATTCTCATCAGCAGTCCCTGTGGGTGATTTATCCACGCTAGAACCAAATCCGGAAAAAGAAAAGTTTGTTCCAATCCTGGCAAGAGTAGCCCTTAAAGAAGCTTCAAAAACTGAGGTTCTGCTAGTTAAGCAATCGGCAACTGTAAGAACCTGCAAAGCACCCTGGACAATAGACCATTCTTCCTCTTCAGAAACATCCACCGACCGTGGTGCTTCCCTTTTCTCCAATCCTGCATCTTTTTTTGAGGCATCACTATGTGTGATATTATCCAGCCCACATACTGTTCTCAGGGACTTTAAAGTTTCTTGTAGATTAGATATGTACTGCAGCATGACATCATCAAGAGCCAGTACCAATTCATCTGCCTCTGATCCGCCAGTGAGACTAATGCATCTCTCAACAGCTGCTTCAAGAAGTACTATCATCTGTGGGATGGATTCCTCCATTCTACGGACAGTTTCACTTAGCTCTATACCCTGAGCACCTACACCACGAGAGATAGCCCCACGGATATCTATGCCTGCCATCGCAGCAGAAAGTACAGCACGCTCCATCTGCCCGTACCTAATACATGAAAAATAGTATGCAGAAAGTGTCATACATCAAAAGTAACAACTTGTAATAAATAGCGTGGTGACAAGATGCACATATGTTTCCCCGTTGTCTTTATTTGATATAATAACTCGAATGCTTACCTCACTTTAAAGGTTTCATATGGGGTATAAATAGCTTTTAATGTATTCATCACAACTCCAAGATCTGATTCTGAAAATAATTGCTGAATGTTCCTAGCAAAAGTGCCAGTCATGTTGTGCAATTCGATTAGTGCAACAAGATGTTTATTCTGCAACTTAGTGCTTTTTGGTAAGTCACCAGATAGCACATCCAGTACACCTGGAAATAGAGAAGATAAGATCAATTAACAAAGGAGCAAAACTAATACGACAAACAAGAAAAATACTACTACTTGTCAAATAAACAAACAAAAATGCAAGGCATACCTTTTGCAACAGATCTGGTTTCAGGAACAGCATCTCCAGTTGCTACATTAACCCGAGAGACAAAACTTGAATTCAACTCACTCATGGTCTCAACAAGTACTTTCGGGACTAGTGATCTGTATTCTTCAGGGAAAGCGGTCGAGCACCTGCAAGTATTAGCATTTACATGACTGCAGCTTAAAGACAGAGTTCAGTGGAGGCAACATTTTGTGTGTGGCACAAAGATAGTTTTACAAACTGCTGCCAAAGCCCGGCTTCTGTTCAACTAATTTACAAGCACAAGTATATGTCAACTCAGAGCAAAAAAAGAAATAGGATCCCATTGACATACCACTTCCATTCTTGTTCAAGGTAAAGTAGTGTCTCATCATAGAAACTTGGCAGCCAGCTTGAGAATGAGGTACTTATGATTTCACCACCACGCTTCTCCATCTCTATCCTGTTGGCTTTTTGCTTTAGGTCAAAATCTTCCCAAAGTTTCTTCAGAGGCTTGACATGGATCTTTGTGTATTGCACCTCCAAAGACTTAAACCTCCCAATGCGTGTCAATATACCACGAAGATCTTGCACAGCATCAACCTTTCAAGCAAAGTTGCGCAGGAACAGGTTCAAAATAAAATAAAGATGTTTCATGCAGTGTTAACATGGATGAGCTAATTTGCAGGATAGAAACCTTGCGGTTAGAAAGGGCATCCAACAAACGGGGCTGAACCATTTCATCCAGCCTTTCTTCCAATACTTCAAGCTGCTTTCTCACGTTAGCAAACTCTGCAACCTGAAAGGAACATTTAGTAAGATAAATGAACAGGTACTGCATATATGCTTGATGAGGCAGACACAGATGAGAGTACAGTACCTCCCCAACTGCTGATAAGCAATGTCTCATGGTTGCCAGGGTTTCTGCAGCTTTTGGAAGATCACCACTCGAAAACACATCCTCGACACTTTGGCTCAACTGAGCTAGTCCAGCTGCATCCTGTCATTCCATCCAACAAACTCTTACTATTATTATATAAGAACTTACCACTGAGTAAAACAGGTACTCCAGTGACATGTGTCATGTCTATCAAGGTCCAAATTTACCATTATAACATACCTGCAATGTCGTGTATGCAGCTTCCATGCGTTGCTTCACAGTATCAATTCGTGCTAGCGCGGTTATTGACTCAGCAGATGAGCCCTCAGCCTGGTTGGAGAAATTATCGTAACTACTTGGTTAACAACCATATTTCTGAAATGAAGCTGCAACTGCAAGTCAAATTTGCTTATGATACATGCATGTTTGCCTTCTCAATGTTGCCATTAGAAATAGGGAACCAAAAATCCAAATAATCTAGCATGACTTGAAATCAATTGTATTCAATAAAAGGCCAAAGAGAACGTTGTTGTAAGAGTACATTGCAGTCAGAAGTACACACTGGGAGAAGAATGCTACTTGCAGTTCTCTGTTGCATCTCTTTCCACCAGTGTAAAGCATGTAATTAACTGAAACTATAGGTCTCGGTATTTTATGCCACACCTACAGGCTTATAGACATGTAGTTTATATGGACTTCAGCTCTAAAGTTGTGAGTTGGCATGTGCTTTGTGAAGTATACTTGAGTTTCTATGTTGTGCATAAATGTGATGTACAAGTACATAACAAGGTAGCGTCCCAAACTGATATTTTCTTCTCCCTTTTTTGCAACTCAAGTCACAAAATCTAGTTGGGTTTTACTAAACCCAGGAAACTTACGGAGTCATATTACAAAAAACAACAAAGGAGACAGTATGACGAAATCAAGAAGCCAAACAGATTAAGGATCAAAGTTTCGATTGTCTATTTGGCACTAATTTGTGTATTGCTATCTAACAATATGTTATATACAAAAAACTTGAGATCTAGATCCGATTGAAAAAATGGTACTGATAGCACAGACCAAATTATAAGTATACACGAATCGAACTAAATCATGCATCCAAACTGAATCATAACCATATCATTACGCTCAATGTGAGCCATAGCTAAATCTGAATCATAACAATATCATGCGCCGATAAACTTCCAAATGCACCTCGATCTCTCGACACCACATGCCGGGAGCGGCGCGCGAGATCCAGATCCGACCAGGAACAGCAACACGGTGGGGGGCGGGAAGAGCGGGCGGGCGGGCACACCTACCTGGGAGAGGGACTGGAGGACTGTCGCGAGGTGTGAGCGCAGCGCGACGGCGTCGTCGCGGAGCCTGAGCGCGTCGCGGCAGGCGAGCGGGACGCGGCGGAGCGCGTCGGCGCTGTCCCGCTCGAGCGCGGCCCCGGCGTCGTCGGCCGCAGCGCGGAGGCGCTCCTCGGCGTCGGCAAGGAAGCGGTCGAGCGGCTCCGAGGGGTGCCGCGCGTCCAGCGCCGCGTTGATCCACCGCTTCGGGTCGAACCCCTCCGCCCCGAACTCCGCCGCGTCCACCACCACCATTCTCCCCGCGTTACCCGCGCCCCGCGGGGGTCTCCCGCTACACTACGCCTTAACCTCCTCCTCCTCGGCGGCGGCGGCGGCAAAGTCTCGCCGGAGATTTTGGTGTGGTGCTATGGCGTCTGGAGGTCGCTGGCTCGCTGCTAGTTGCCTGCTCGTCTCCTCACTTGTCACCGAAGTAACGATCACCGTGGAAGAGGGGCCACTCATATCGGCTTTTCCATTGGGAAAACGGTTTTCCATCGTAGGCGTTTCCGCGAAACAATTCCTAGTCGCATGCGATCCGTTTTCCTTATGGGAAAGCGGCAGCACCAGAATATGGCTTCGAAACGAAAACTTGCCTGTGGCAAGATGGTTGTATCTGTTTCTCATTTAGACGGACTATTCTTCAGTGGGAGGCGACGTTCCCGTTGACAGCGAGGCTTCTGTGATGACTTCATCAATCTCAAGACTCGACCACCGGCTCAGTCTATCGGAGATGCTCATAGAGGTAGGATGTGCGTGCATGCATTCATAAGGGTGAGTGTATGCATGTGTATATGAGCATCTACGTTTGTACTGTGTTTCACAAAAAGAAAAAGAATCTGCCTTCGAAAGTAGAAAGGAGAATGCTCAATCAGTTATTCTGTTTTTTGATGTAGAAAGATAGCACAAAGACATTAATGTCATTCTCAGAAATACGCAAGAGTCAGAGCACCCAGGATCACCAGACGTGAACAGAAGGAGATTAATACATCAAATGTCAGCAATACGAAGCTGTGATGATTGATGAACTTCCAAACATGCACGTCTCAGATGAATTTTAAACTACATATGATCAATGCCAACGGCAAAGGTTTTAGAAGTCGCAGTATTTTACAGCAGTTAGACGTTTTCAGAAGCCTTAGAAGTCACAGTATTACATTATGGTGCATTATACACTAGGCTGGATTATCCAGCTTATTATTGCCTCTTACTGAAGACTCACAGTAGCTCAGAACATTACACAATAACACATATTTACATCCATGCACACGTATCGATGTATACACACAAAAACCACCTTGAGCTTACTACGCCTCACCCTAGGGAAAAGAATTGCTTTAGCACAAAACTGGCTATCTACACCAACTTGATGAGCAAAACTAGCCTAGGGTTAGAGCGGACCACTCGAAGCTATACAAATGTCACTGACACAACACACTCAACATCCCTGAACTCCCAGGCTAGCCGTCCGCGAGTCCATTACAAGAACACAAGTGTCGCGAAACAAAGGACTGAAGCTTCTATGGCAAATGGGGTATGCTCGCTCACTCGCTTGTTACCCTGAAAAATGCAAATGTTCTTTGTCGTTGAGATGCAGTATATAGTAAATAGGTCACACAAAAACATAGAGGAACTGAAAGTATTACATGGATGGTAGATGGCGACTGTGAGATCCGAGAGTTCCCATGCTTCCGGAATTAGTTTCGTCTTGACCAGAATCATACGACGAGAGCAACTTCCGCTGCAATCAGGGGGTGAATGAACCAATCAGGTTTCAGAACAGCACATCAGAACAGATCAATTCATGTCGATTTGTAAATGCTAAGCAAAACATAAGCTGTGCCACTTATCGACATGGCTAGTTGTAGCAAGGGTACCCTTGGAGACCAGGAAAATAGCAAGTTTTCAGAGTTACAAGGTTGGGGGATAAATTATTCTGTGTATTTTTTTCTATGATCATTACGATATCACAATCTCTATATGGTCATTACGATATCACAATCCCATTATGATCAATCATCACTCATCAGTGAAATGCTTGGAAAGAGATGCCTTTGGTTCAGCTACCAAGCTGATAATTCACAGGGAACCAGCACACTAGCAGAAAGTGCACACACCTAATCTATAGTAGTATAAATATATATGTGTGAGGGTAAGGATAATTTATTGAAGTTCCACTTTTTTGCCCCTCCAAAAACTTGAAGGGCAGTCGGATAAAATTAACGACTACTTAATCTAAATCTGAATTCGCGCGGCAAAAATGAATCATTTTCTCGAATAACTTGCCATCTAGCACAAACATGGAACAAGATTTAAGCTAACAATAACCTTAATTATGCACTGGCTAAAGGCCATTTCAACTATTATCATGAAGCGTAAAGTAGAATATCCTGAAGTTACAGGGTAACATGATGGCGATAACAATATCTTCTTTTTTAAAACCTGGTGATAACAATATCTGAAAACACTATTATCACCAGGATCCCTGGGCTAAGTGAAAGTATGGTAAAGCGTAATGATAGTATCGTACAAGCATTTGAACATCACTACAGGCTGTAGAAAAGATGAGACAAAACTTACATGGGCCTCAAAGTCTGGGCTAGTCAAGTTCATTGATAGGTTTCTCATGAGTAGGAGTACCTGTAGATTAGTCCACTCCACAGATCAATATCACCAGCGAAAGAATAAAGTTTCATGTGAACAAATACAATAATCATATAATAGTAATAGAATACATGAAACATCAAGTCATGAATGGATAAGAGGAAAATACAGTAGACAGGAAACAAAACAAAATGAGAAGGGAAAATAGCAATCAGGAGTTCAGGACTAAGGACAGTGTAAAGAAATAAAGGGAGAAGGACAGTGGTCAAAGGAAAATGCATGCAATCCAAAACCAACATCATGTGTTGGGTTGATTAAGTCAACTGCATGTTTTTTTTACCTAAGGAGTAAAAATAGGTTTGTGTATCTTAAATTCTAAGAATGGCAAGAGCACTGTGAAATGTTAGGACTGATGACACTTTAGTAAGCCACAGTATATAATATCATTTCACTGCTATATTTTGTGAAATATAGAATGCATTCTAAGAGCTTTTTTTGTATTCAAACTGTACTCGGAAAAAATGTTGCTAGTTTGCAACAGAACATTCAGAAACTATATCTCGGCCGCAAGATTGCAGTCTAATAGTTATGGCCTCTTTGAGTCAACAATTATTTGTACACGATAACCATGGCCAAGAATACTGCTTAAACTAGCAAAAGGAAACAGTGGTTAGGTATAGAGCCAGACAGAAGATAGTGCCATTGAAATAGGAAGGCTAGTATAATTATGAACTGACAAAACCGTTTTAATTGAGAAAAGTAAATCTTACAGAAGACATACCGTTTCCACATCAATCGGATCCATCGTCCTCAACCTCTGCAAATGTCCACTCGTTTCTGGATCAAATACGCTCCCGAGGAAGTTGTATACCTGGGCAAAATCTGGCATAGCTGCGTGTGTAACCAGGGAGCAGCAAAAGTAAGGATACATTGATAAAAATGGACTCAATCTCTACTTTAATGGAATATTGATTATTTAGATGGAAAAAATAACATATATTTCATAGTATGTTAAGAACTAAGCTCGTGACCTAGGTAGCAGTTGCCATAATGGATTTGCATAGTGTATGCTGCACAAGAGAAAACTCACCCCGGAGTGATGGAGGCGTGTTTTCTTGTTCAACTGCTTCAGAAGTTGGCCCGGTTCCAGATTGGCTATCTACACTACTAGAACAGTTATTTGTTGCAGCAGGACCTGGACATATCAAAATTGTGAAACCTTAGTACTTCCTCCATGAGCCATAATGAGTATTCAATCAAGATTATGACGATAGTAAGTAACATACCTTGCGTATAACTTGCACTCAAAGGCTGAACAGGAGCATTGTCCCAGGAAGGTGCTGCAGCGTTGGCATTGGTGTTTGGAACAACCACAGCTGTATCCATAGACATAACACCATCCTGATCCTTTGGAGGAGGAGGAGGTTGTTGTTGTGGCAAAATAGCTTGGGATGCTACAGGGGTTATATAAATTTTAGTTACTAGTCACTAAACTAGAAACAGTTCATGCGGAGAGTACAAATGGTAAGTACCACCTTTAGAGGCCTTCTGTGGATATGGGTGGGCTGCCTTTCGCTTCGGCCGGGGTGGAGGCAAATGCTCGCCTGTACCATTCTTCTGAACCTTTAAAAAGTACTTCTGTGCATGACTCCTTATCTGTCAAAGGAAAAGCAAATTATGTCGAGAGGGTTTAGCTCGCCGATTTTCTTGGTGATATTCTACTTCGTGATAATGAAAAGTGTATTATTTAAGCAACAATTTACTTTGAACTCAACTTGTTTAACTCATAACTTTATAAGTACAGTATAGAAGTTGAACAATGTCTATATGTGTGTTACAGTAAACTAAAGGGCACAACTAAAACATTCAACATTGATCAGTTTGGTTAGTAACCACTTTGGAAAGACGAGAAGAAGGAAATAATAAGATAGCTACAAAATATACCTGTATCACAGTTTTTGAGCCAACAAATGCCTCTATCTTTTTCCAATCACGGTCAAACCTACAATCACAGACAAAAAGGAAAATGGCCATTATAGGTATACTGTGAATTAGCGGTAAATAATCAAGCACACTCACTCATCCAGTACCGTAAACCTGGTGTCACACCAATTGGACACTAATCACATCCATCACAGGTCCCTTGAAACCACAAACATTCAATAAAACGCACATATCGAACTACTCAACGCGCCTATTACTGCATTGAAACCGAGCCATGACTAACTCTACGATATTTCAGCTAGAAAACGAATCGAATCCCGAGATTCTATGAACTACCCAAAATGCTAGGTGAAATTGTCCGGGGGGCAATTTTAATGGATCCTCTCACCATCCAATTCGGCCAACAAGCTAAGCATACCAGCAATCAATCCGCTCCAGTCCACCAGAAAATCAAGAGAGATAACCCAGCCTTTATTGTACCAGATGCACGGACCAAATCAATCCCCAGTACCAACACAGGTGACCCCGCGGATAGAGAAACGTAATCGCCAAATTCCAATTCGTCAGAAACCACAGGATTCTCTCAATTGAAGCAAAGAGTAAAACGGGTGCAAAGGATTGGGGATGCGACTCACAGCTGCAGCGCCTCGAGGAACTTGTCGTGCTCCGCCTCCGTCCAGCTCTCCCTGGACTTGGTGATGGTGTACGGCTTCCTCACCTTCCTCGAGTCCTCCGCCGCCGCCGACGCCGCCGCGGAGTCCGACGGCACGGCCATCGGCGGCGCCAGCTGCTCCTGCTGCTTCTTCCCTCCCCCTCCGTTCCCACCGCCCCCTCCCACCACGGCCGCCGCGGCCTCGAGCGGCTTGGGCGTCGTGCTCATCGACACCATCCGCCGGCCCCAAATTCCCTCTCCGAAATCCGAATCCGAACTGCGTTAGCTAGCTAGGGTTTCCTCTCTCCAGCTGCTGTGCGCGCGACGAGATGCGGCTGCTGCTGCTGGGAGATGAAAATGATGGGGTCGTCTGCTGCTGGACTAGGTGTGGCGTGGTGTCAGAAAGGCAAATGGGCCTAACTGCAACGTGACGATGCGATCGCTCTCTCTGGTCGACGACGCTTCGGGACGTTTCGGCTTGCGGTCGATCGCCGGTGGCCACATGCGTGTCCTGGTCAGTCGGCTGGGTCGCGTTTTCCGATGATTTCACGTGCACGCTGGGACACGTGGACCTGTGCCGTGCGGTGCGGGAATGTGTGGGTTGAAAGTTTGTTGGGGTTGTCTGTGTTTTCGTCTGCGGTGGCGAGGCGCGCCAGGCGGCGGCCGGGCGGAGCATCATCATCCGCCACCCTTCGATCAGACTTCGAGCCTATTTGGTTTAATAACGGCCTGTCTGATTCGCATGATTTTAAAATCGCATAAATTTGAAGAAATAGGCTTTCGCCCCGCTATATTAATATAGCAACCACCGATATAACAATGAGGCCACAGCTGGGGCAAACAGCACAAATACACCCAAAAGAAAAGACAGAGAAGAAAGAAGAGAAAACAATGTCAACATTGGCGGATCAACGAAAACAAAAGTGACTCGCAACCGCTGTGTCCTCTCCGGCAAAGTCCCACCACCACCCTAGCACTCGGAATCGCCGCGTACCAAACAACACCTCCAAGAAGGAAACAACGACGACGTTGCTGTTGCCCGGACAGGTCCTAGGGTTTCCCCCGGTACGCTACAGGTAGTGGGGAAGAGGTACTCCCGACGCCCTTCAGGAAGGAACAGCGACACTCGCAAGCGCCACCGCGTCGGTGTCAAGATGACAGAGATTTCTCCCGACCCCCAAAAAACCACATCCCTGGACAATCTGAAGCGCTCCAACCGTCATGCCACCCACCAACAAACGCCACCACGGAATTGAAGTCACCAATGTCGTATCACCATGATACTCGCTGCGAGGCCGACCAAACTGTGAAGAACCCGCCGTAAACAAGGAGCGGCAGTACCACATCCACGCGGGAGGGACCAGCCTCCACCATCATAGATGGTAGCTGACCGGACATGGCAGGCAAGAGCACACCAGGCCACCATGGAGCCAGAAGGCGGCAGTAGCAGATCCACCTGGAGGGCATCCTCCACCGCCGCGGTGGCGCTTGCGGGTGTCGACCGGACGCGGCCGCAGAGACATACCAGGCCGGGAAGACCCGGCCGGGCCTAGGCAGGCCCGTGAAGTCTCCGCCGCCACGCTGCAACACGTAGGACACCGCCGCCGCTACCCTCATCGGCTCCAAAGGCCCGGCCGAACTCGGAAGAGTCCGCGAAGCTCCCGCCCGCCACGCTGCAGCAGGCGCAGCGTCGTCGCCGTCGCTCCCGTCACAAGCATCGTTCACCAGTCCAGTCGGTGTAGCAGGACGAACCAGGCCCGCCTGACCCAGATCGGGCCCAAAGGGCCCAGATCTGGGCCTGCAGGGCCCTGGCTGCGCCCGTGCCACTCCAGCCACCAACGGCGGCGCCGTCGCTGCTCCTATCATCCACAGCGTCGAGGAGGCAACGCTGAATCGGACCGCCGCCGCCTGACCACACCGCCCGTCGCCGTGCCAGCCCGCACCAGGACGCCGCGCCGAGCAGGGAACAGCAGGGAGCCGCCGCCGCCGGCGCCGCCCGGGACGAGCCCGGCGACGCACGCCGACGACGGCCGCGGAGGAGAGGAGGTGGGGGGCGCGCTCGGCTAGAGGGGACGGCGGCGACCCGTCGCCCGCGCGGGGGGCGACGCGGTCGCGAGAGAGGAAGTCGCGAGAGAGGAAGTCGCGGGGGATCAAAAAATCGCATAAATTTCAATCCTATAGAAATGTATATGAATCAAAATTCATTTAATTATGTCATATGAAAAGCAAATGATTTTGAAAAGGAGTAGAAATAACAAGATTTGAGTGTGGGCCTACTTTGATTCAAAGGTATACGATAAGATTCTTGCAGGATTGGATACTATAAGAAATTTTTCTGTATAAGATGTTTGATTCATAGGATCATATCGTATAGGAGTTAATCCCATAGGATGGATTCTTCTAGTGTAAATCTCATAGGAAAAAGTATGAGGTCCAACCTCATGGAAAATTATTTTGCCTCAATCAAATAGAATATATCTTCACATAGGATAAACCTAGACATGTCATACCAATCATGTAGGTTTCATATTCCTATATTTTTCTTATCGTATGAATCAAAGGAGACCTTATGAGTGGATGTTAGATTCCCTATAGATTTCTTAGAAAAAATACTGTAGGATTTAATCCTACAAATATAAAACATATACTAAGGGTTTCAATCCTTCAAAATTACTATGCAAATCCTTTAATTAAAAGAGGCCCTAAAGGATTCTCAAAAGGAAAAATGTATATGATTTTCAAAAGAAAGAAATGTATAGGATTTCCGAACGACGAATTTTTTCTATAGAGTCCATTTGGTTCAAATGATTGAATGCTCCAAACTTCCTATGGCTAGCAAGAGGTAAGAGCTCTTTGAAAAATTTCTACGTGTCTATGACAACTATGACATGCACACAATCCCTATACAAATTTCAAATGTTTATCATGCGCTGCAACCGAGCAACACCTGCTACTGATTTATGTGCTTTTAGTTCCTGTAGAATTTCAAGTGTCATGATATCCTATCCCTACAATATTCTTATTTATGTGTTTCTGAAATCATGCGAACCAAATAGGCCCTTCATATTTTTAGGATTGGCAAACCAGCCATCCTGTCACGTCTTCTGCGTGTAGCGACTGGGTGCATAGAGGACCCAAGAAGGCTGACTGTTTGTTTGCAGGGCAGTGGAAGAGCGTCAAGTACGTCCATACTACCGGTAACCCTTTTTTATCTCCTTTTAGAATTTTGTTTTTTCCTCTAAAAACTGGCCCAAAGTTTATTTAGACCAGGATTCAATAGTTCATGGTGTAAACGGCAAATATTTCAACTTTAAGGTGCAATTTGTCCAACATATACGAGTATAAGGTTTAAAATAGATTTTTCATGTAAAGGGTGGATCTGTGGCACCGACGGCATGGCGACTTTGATAAGTGACATTGGCGACATCACAAACCAATATATCTAGTTGTTGCTCGTCCTTTTCGGGTGAAAGGATCGGTATGGCCACATAGAGGGGGGTGGGGTGAATAGGTGCTACTCAATTCTTAGTTCTTTTTCAAATTTAGGCTTGACACAAAGGTAAATTCTCTAGATATGCAACTAAGCTGAATTTACCTATATGACAAATTAACACTAGACAAGGCAAGATACAAGTAACAACAAGAGAGTAAGGAGTAACTGAACGGGAAGCACGCGGAGACAAGGATGTATTCCCGAGTTCCTCCTTTTAGGGGAGTACGTCTCGTTGGAGGGGTGTGAGTTTCAAACTCAAACGCCACAAATGGTCTCACCCTATTCTCCGATGAACCTCGCCCAAAAACTCGGTTCACCTTCCACTATCGGAATCCTTCAAGGCGGAATCCGGAGCCCTTACAACAACTTGAGCCTCAACCCACAAAAAGATTGGGGACTGATACCCAATGATACTACTATGACGGGCGCGTAGTTCACGAGGGAATCTTGTTGCGGTGTTGCTTCTTCGCTCCCCGGCAACGGCGCCAGAAAACGGTCTTGATGGCCCTTCACGTAGTTACCCGCGTGAAAAGTAAATGGGTTAGGTTGAGACTCCAAGTGCAGAGTGTATGTAGTAGTGGAAGACAGTTTTCCCCACGAGGGTGACTCGAGGGTTTAATATCGAACTCTCGGGGAACCAGTATTTCAGGTGTTATCTCCTTATCCTTCTCTTGGGAACCTGCAACAAAATAAATTGTTTTGTGCCCTCAACCTCACCAAGTGGTTGTCAAGCATAAGGTGTGAGAATGATAATAAAATAAATATGCAAACAGTAGTAAATATGCAATGATGGTAAAATAAATATGCAATGATTGTGGAAACAATGGTAAATGATATTTTTGGGTTTTTTTATAATGAATGCAAGATGTAAAAATATTTTTGTATTTTCGGATTTAATAATGGCAGCAAACAAAAGTGGTGATAAAAGTGTTGGAAAGGTGTTTCTTATGATTAAAAATGGACCGGGGTTCATGGTTTCACAAATGCACTCTCTCTTGATAACGTGGTACACAATGGAACACTAAAATTAACATGAAAGATGGCAAGACATGGTTTGACAAGTTATTAATAATATGGGCATCACGTCCTAACATAGAGATCTCAAGTATAAGTTGTTCTCTCTCTTATGCTCCACCAAGATGCGAACTAAATCATAACACCTTAGTAATTAAGATAAATCAGAGCATAGCAATAAGTTCAATGACATGAAGTTAAAATAAGAACATGCTAGATCTAGTCATGGAGGTAGTGGCCAAGGTCACATCCACTCTCCGGTAGCATGATATTTTTGTTTATCCCTAGTGAGGCAACAAAGTAAGGTAGAAAACCCAAGTGGATCGCAGAACTATCTGTCACGTTCACTGCACTAGCCACCCCCCGTTACTCCAACTAATGCACACGTTCCCTCTCACATGCTCTCATAAACATGCTTGATCATGACAAGTAAATAAGAACAGGGTACATAATATGCATCTACTTTCATAACTGAAACAAAACCATTGCAATCTCAAACATGTATTAACTCATAATAAAGATCCACCACAAAGGAATTACATAGATGACCGTAATCATGTTCAGCAGCTCATACGGTACTAATTAGTGAAGCTTATAGAGAGGAGAGATACATAAGTTACTTCCACAAACCCATAGTCCAGGGGTGGACTACTCCCTCTTCATCATGGTGTCGGTGGAAATGTTGTTGGAGGGGAAGGAGACCACGCCGGCAGCGCCCCGCCGGAGTTTTCCCCCTCCAATCTTCAGCTCCAGGTCTCTGTTTCGTGGTTTCTGTGTTTCGGCGGCGCTCTCTTTCGCGAAAGCCCTGGGGGGGTCTATATATAGTCGTTTTTAGGTCAAGACGAAGCTTCGGGAAGAAGGATCGACGGCAGCGGAGGCCCGAGGGCCAGGATGAGGGGTCCCACGCGGTCAGGGAATCTGGCCGCGTGGGCCCACTTGTTTTGGCCTTCTGGTCTCCGTTTCTTCGTTTCCTTTGCGCCTACGTTTCGTTCCTTCCAAAAAAATAATCCCCGTAAAATGTCAGGTCATTATGACGTGATTTGGTCGCCTGAAACGTAAAAATATAGAAAAAGGGGTTTTCTGACAGTGCAGGGTTAATTCCAGAAAAATGGGGAAATTGTTAATTATCCCCAAAACTCAATATAAATCATGCATATAACCCTTATATGATGCAAATAACATGGAATAACATGTAATAAAATGTAAAGTTTATGTATGCATTTTACATGCATCAGGGACTCCCAAGCACCACAAATCTGCTACACAAAAGTAGCAAGCAAGTAAGTACAACAAGATGCCTAGGTTTTCCTAGTGGAAACCCTAGCCTCAAATCCCTCAAGTGAATGAGGGGAAAATGCAAATCTGCTTGGTGAAGATGTAGATCAAGGCCTTCTCCTTCAATCCTCCAAAGATCAACGAGTTTGGGTAGAGGGATTGGGAGATCTAGTGATTTTGAGCTTGCAACAATGGGGTGTCTTCAATTCTACGCGAGCTACTTGGTTGGAGGTAGGTTGAGGGGTATTTATACCCCTCCTCAAAATCTGTCCCTTGGAGAAGCAGGGGAACCGGATATTCCGGTCCAAGTTAGGCCCGGATAATCCGATCAACCGGTTAATCCGATAGACTTCAAGAATTTCCGGATGGAAATATCCGGCTCCCTCCAGTACACTTCGAGTTCTGGTCCTTAGCTTTTTTTCACTTTGCTTCTTCGGAACCGGATAATCCGATAAACATCAGGAATTTCCGGTTGGAAATATCCGGCTCCCTACAACACACTTTTCGTTCTGGTCGTTAGCAGAATTTCCACTTTGCTTCTTCTGGACCGGATATTCCGGTTCCTGCAGAATATCCGGTTGCTCTTTTCTTCTTTCTTTTTGGTGTTGATGCACATGTGTTTTACACAACTAAAACCTACAACACTTAATCACCTGATTATAATATCACTAGTGTTGTTAACTAACACACAAAACACAAGGGATCACGAAATGCTCTTTCATCGGGCCCAACCCATATGACGGGATAACGGGGCATGCGCCCTGGCAACACCGGGGGGGGGGGGGCACCCAGGTAGTATTTCTTGGTTATTACTATTATGCCTCTACTAATTTCAGGGAAACAATGAAAGGCCAAGTTTTCTTGGTTATTACTATTATGCCTCTACTAATTTCAGGGAAACAATGAAAGGCCAAGTTGCGACCCGCGCGACGCACTTTTCGGAAATAGTCTAACCGTCAGTTTTAAGAGATAATTAACTTTATTTTTTAATTTATGAAAGGGTAAATTTAATAGTTGACAACGCTCCCAGATCCCTCGACAGTTCATGTAAAAAAAATCGGCATGGGCACAGGAATTGGTAGCCACCACCCCGTCGCAGTTCACCGTACTGACCGCTGTGCACAGGAGACACCCTGTGCCCTCGCACACGGCCATCTGTCACCAACTAGAGCAGTCGCCGCCGTTGTCGCAGCTCTGACGGTCGTCGTCACGTGCATGGGCACATCAACATTGATGTGGTAGCGCCGCTGATGGTGCATTCATACAAATCAATGGGCATTTCTCGAGAGTTGATTTATGTCTATTCCACAATGTGTTTATAGTTATTTACAACGATGACTGTCCAATTTTATAGGTTTAGGGCGCGTAAAATAAAACCGTATTCACTTATTTATACTAAACTATTTTATTTTATCATTACTCATCACACCACTATATGTATGTAGCTTATATCGATATATCTCTAGATATGCTATCATAAATACTTAGTAATAATTGTCAGAACTATGCATGAATGTAGTCATGCTCTATGTATGTGATATATTTTTGCGTTGTTCCATGTTTATGATTTCGAATTACATTTTCATGTTCCAAGGTAAAAATGTATTTTGGCACAACAGTTGTTCTTGAAGTTTGAAATTTTCAATAGAATTGTTTTGTTACAATGGGTGCACCATAAAATTAACATACCATGGTACTGCACATATTAATTTATATCTCACAGTGTATAGTGTGTTTACATGTATCCTTATATATTGTATATGTAAATATTTTTAAATACATTGGTAGAGTATTCTAGAGTGCATTAGTCTAGCAAATAACTTATCAGAAGTTTTCGAAGTACCAAAAAATGTTAGGTCTAAGTGTTTGCATATGATGCAAAGGCAAAAAAGTGACCGAAGGTCGGATCAATGTTTTCGCCACTTCCTCTAAAACATCATATCATGCTACTTCAAGAAAAATAAATAAATAGAGAAGGGTTAATGCTTATTCCAATTTTCTCTAAAACATCATATGATGCAACTCCCTGTAAAACTATGATGCTACTTCTGAGAAAAAATCATAAGATATTTCGAAGAAACTTGAACGTCAATGTATGAAGACCGACAAAACAGCAGCTTACATAACGCCGAGGCAGCCAACAAAATAAGCACACACAAGAGGTTATTCCAAGTACGAACCAACTAAATGGTCCATACTTGGCACACAATTGATGGTGCTGTGAGATCCAAGGCTGACACACTTGGACAGGTGATTGATCATCCGTAGCGGACCAAAAGTATCCTATTATCCTATAGGACCCAAGAAGGCAGACCGAGCAATCGAGTTTGTTTGCAGGGCGGCGGTCCGGCGGAAGAGCATCGAGTACGTCCATACTACGTACCGGTACCCTTTTTATCCTGCCGAGGATGGCTATGGCGAGGTGTTCTCTTTAACTTAAGAAGCTTGCATGCTTGGGGAGAAGCTGGACAGTTTCACTGCTGCATTTCGAGCTGATGTCTCTGAGCCCCCACCGAAGCCGGCGTCTCCTGAAGAGATCCTTGTTGTTCTGAATGTAATACCAGGATTACAAGAAGATGACCTCGTAGCAGTCTATGACATTCTTGTTTCAGATGACCGTAAATTCAAGTCACTAAAAGCCCTGGCGGACGCACTGAAAAAGAAATGGCTCATCAAGCAAGTCCATCAGTAGCCTCTTCTCTGTTGAAATGAAACAAAAGACTAAATTTTTGTGCAACTTGGCTGTTTATTTGCATCTGATCGTAAGTTATAGCCTTTTGGCTTTTATGTGTGGTTTAATATTGCTCTATGTGGATGTGGACCTGGACATGGCACTTGTGAACCTGGACATGCATTTTATGCTGAATTTGGATTATGTTGTATTATATGTGATATGAGAAGAGTTTCCATATATTTAGAATTTCTTGTTTCTATCCGATATATGTTGCAGTCTAATTTTAAGCCAAATCCGGGACTGGTTTATGAATTCATGCAAAAAAGGCATCCAAACAAGATTCTGGAATTCATTTCATTTTGGGATTCCAAGTGGTTGCCAAACAGGAATAATGGAATTGGAATCTATGGTTTTCCAAATGAAATGATATGTGCATGTCATTTAATTTCATTTGCACCAAATGAAATGAAATGAGGGTGCCAAACGACCTCTAAGGCTCTATCAATGATGTGGAGAAAAAAAGGAAAAGGTTTGTAATCATCCGGGGTCTCGCGCTCGCGTCCCCCGGGTTGGTAGCATGACACGTGCCCCCCTTGACCCACGTTCTCGTCCGACTCCCTCGATCCCCTTTCTCTCTCCTCCCGTCCTGCACTCCTAGCCTCCCGTCGCCGCCCGCCGCCGCCCCTCCCCGATCTCCCGCGCCGGCCCATGGCCGCGCCCACCCGCCCCGTCACGTCCGCGCCCGCGCGCCTACCCACCTCTAGCTAGCTAGCTTGGATCGATCGATCGATCGGATCCGCGAGCACAAGCTAGCTAGCTAGCTTTAGCTAGTTGGATCGATGGATCGAATCCGCGAGCGCAGGCTAGCTAGCAAGTTTAGGCCAGCAATTTTCCGGGCGTGCGCTGCCCACGCCGCCGTGGTGCCGTTCGCCGGCGAGTTCTGAGCACCAGTCCATCATGGGCTGCAAAAAGTCTGTCACAGGCTCTAGTCCATCGAAGAGCTTGCGCTCGAGCCGCCCGCGTCTCCTCCACCACCATCCTCTCCGCATCCGCCACCCCGGAGATGGAACAGGTCTTCACGGAGGTGCGCGGCGCCCGCGGCTTCAGCCCGCCCTCCCGCAGCGCCTGTCCGGGGCCCCCGAGCTCGAGAAGGGCGGCGACGACGCCGACCTCCGACCGCCTCCTACTGCCCGGTCCGCGCTCCGAGCTCCTGAAGGGTGGCGACGACGACCTCCGACCGCCTCCTGCTGCCCCGGTCCGCGCCCCGAGCTCCTGAAGGGCGGCGACGACGACCTCGGACCGCCTCCTGCTGCCCCGCCCGACGAAGATGTTGCGCCATGATACGTCTCAAACGTATCTATAATTTTTGATGTTTAATGCATGTTTTATATTAATTGCTACATGTTTTATATACCCTTTATATCATATTATGAAATTTATTGGACTAACCTACTAATAGTTGCCAAATTGCACAATGTTCTTGTTTTACACTTTAATGTGTAGAAATTATCAAAATTGGGCAAAGGAAACCTTGTTGGAGTCGAATCGGGACCTTCCTGAAATCTGTATGAAAACGTTTTTCGGAGATTGTCACGTATCGGACAGAAGACAACGTCAAACAGAAAAAGTCTAATCACGAAAGTTGCGGGGCATTTTCTGCCAATCGATCTGGACTTAATATTCGCCTAATTCCAAGTTCGGACGCTCCAGATATCGCCGCTCTACCGAAAGCCTAAAGACGGGAATCCGAGAGCATATATAAGGAGAGGAAACCTAACTCGTGGGGAGGCCCCCATACCACGAATTTCCTCCTCCCAGGCAGCCGCCTTGGGGAGGAGAACCTCCTCCATAGCAGCACCATCTCCAAGGGCCGCCACCGCCGCCAAGGGCCGCCGCCGCCGCCACTGCGCCATGGCTGCCGCCGGTCGCCGCCTCCACTCCGGGCTACACCTCTCCATCAAGCTCCTCATCACCATGACCATGTGTGAGTAGTCTCCATCGAGGCTGAGGGCTCATGCCGGTAGCTATGTGGTTTATCTCTCTCTCCCATGGTGTGATCTTTATGTGATCATGCGCTTTGTAATCTAGTTGAATCCATAGATGCTACTCTTCATTATATTATATGCTACTTGAGTGATTTTATTAATGTAAACTCCGGAGTCACCTTTGTCCCACGGTGCGAAGTTGACAGTGTGCGCACCGTGTGTGGCTCTTAGGCTAAAGATTACATGAATACTTATCATGAGTTATTCTTTGTGTTGGATGTCTCTATGAAATTGTGGTGTTTGTCTAGTACTATTTTAGAGCGCTCAAGTTGACAGTGTGGGGTTCCCTAAATGTAGAATGCGACTTTAAGGTGTGGTTTTATAGCCCTACGCAGTGGATTGGTGTTCGTTATCCAACGAGAGAATAATTCAGAGTAGCACAGTAAAGAGGAAATATCTATGTATTCAATTATATTATTATTGTTGAGAGTGTACACTAGTGAAAGTATGATCCCTAGGCCTTATTTCCAATCATTGAAACACCGTTTACTCTCATTTTGTCTCATGTTTGTTTGCTGCCATTTTTATTTCAGATTGCAATTACTATTTATAATCATCCATATCACTCGTATTTTAATATCTCTTCGCCGAACTAGTGCACCTATACATCTGACAAGTGTATTAGGTGTGTTGGGGACACAAGAGACTTCTTGTATCTTAATTGCTGGGTTGCTTGAGAGGGATATCTTTGACCTCTACCTCCCTGAGTTCGATAAACCTTGGGGCGATTCACTTAAGGGAAACTTGCTGCTGTTCTACAAACATCTGCACTTGGAGGCCCAACACTGTCTATAAGAATAGAAACGTGCGTAGACATCAAGCTATTTTCTGGCGCCGTTGCTAGGGAGGTAAGGTAAAAGGTACTCACATCCTCCGTCTACTAAGCTATTTTCTACCACTGTTGCCGGCGTGTGAGTGCTCGAAGCTATCTCGTTTAAATCCTACAGTTATATCTTTTTGTTTCTTATTTTCTATTTCACTAGTTAGGCTTAATGGAAAACAACAACAAAATTAGAGAGCTCTATAAAATTTATCTTGAGTTAGGACATGACGTGTTTGAAGAGAAAATTAAAAACCTATGGAAAATTATTTGCATGATGGTAGCAATGTTATTACTATAAATTCTTTGAACACCATTATTGGTAATGCTATGGAAGAATTTAAGCTTGGGGAGGTCGGTTTTGATGAAAATGATCTTTTTAGTTCTCCGGTTTTGGAGGAGAAAATTTGCTTTAATGATACTTTGCCTCCAATATATGATGTTTATAATGATTGTGATATTTTCACTCCACCTACTACTGAGGATATAGTTTATGTTGATTATGATATGCCTCCTATATATGATGTTTACAATGATGAATATGATATTTTCAGTCCATCTACTATTGAGGATAAAATTCATTATGATTATTCTATGCCTCCAATTTATGATGTTTGCAATGATGGATGTGATACTTTTACTCCCACTATTACTAATGAAACTGTTTATGCTTATGTGGAGAGTAATGATACTTATATGCATGTGGACCAGGATAAGAATGCTTTATGTGATAGCTATATTGTTGAGTTTATTCATGATGCCACTGAAAATTATTTTGAGAGAAGAAAATATGGTCATAGAAATCTTGATGTTATTAAATTTCCTCTCTTTATGATGAAAGTTTTGAGCTTTATCTTGTGTTGCCTTTATTTTCTGCTTCCTTTGAGACCTACTGGTTATTATGAGAGAGGGAGACATGGGTTCATACATCACAATAATATTAAGTCTCCTCTCTTTATGTTGAAATTTTGAAGTTGCACTTGTTTTGCCTTCCTATGCTAGTCACTTTGTGCTTCATTGATTTATTTTCTTACAAGATTCCTTTGCATAGGAAGTGGGTTAGGCTTAAATGTGCTTTATATTTGCTTCTTGATGCATTCTTATATGTTCAACTATACATATGAGAGCATCGTTAAAATTATCATGCCTAGCTAAAAGGCTTTAAAGAAAAGCGTTTGTGAGAGACAACCCATGTTGTTTTATCTTCTGTAATTTTCTTTTTATTGAGTCAAGGAGCTTGTTTACTTCTGTAGAAACTCCTTTGTATCTTTACTTTTTCGTATTGTTGTGCCAAGAAGAGTCTCTAATGATAAGATGATGCTAGATTTTGATTGCTGCGCACAAACAGATTTCTGCTGTTCACCATATTAATTTTCTAAAATCGACAGAATGTGATTTAAATCTGCAAATTGTTGTGCGTAATCTTGATGTATGTACGCATCTTTCGTTAGTTCAAAGTTTTTCGATCTGAGCAGTGTAAGTGCCTCGGAAAAATTCGTCTTTGCGGACTATTCTGCTTTAGACAGATTCTGTCTTTTATTTTGCATTCTCTCTTTTACTAGTGTTAGGTGGAATTCTTTTTTGGGTGGAAGAGTCTCACATAAGGCTAGTGGCAGTAGTTAATGTTTAAAGTAACGGTCATGTTTGCGTCCTTACAGAACATCTGAGTTTTGGATTGATGCACTAACCCTCTAATGAGAATTACTTTGAGTTTGGTGTGGCGGAAGTTTTCAAGGGTCAAGAGGGAAGAGTGATATAATAGGATGGAGAAGAGTGAAGAGCTCAAGCTTGGGGAGGCTCCCATGGATCTCCCCAGCATATTTCAAGAAGACTCAAGCGTCTAAGCTTGGGGATGCCCAAGGCATCCCCTTCTTCATCGTCAAAATTATCAGGTCATCTCTAGTGAAGCTATATTTTAATTATTTCACATCATTTGTGCTGTTCTTGGAGCGTCTGTGTGGTTTTATTTTCAGTATGTTATTTTTATTTTCTGATATCAACATGATTGGATCCTACCATTCTTGATTGGGAGGGAGACACGCTCCGCTTTTTTATTTGAATACTCCTATTCTTCAGTTATACTTGCTGAGTATTCTTGTCTAGCGCTGTTCAGCTTTTAGCTCTTGTTTTCATGTATCTCTTGTCAGAGCTATTAGTTCTTTTAAATAAAGTACTCTCTTGCTTCACTTATACTTGTTTGGAAAGTTATTGAAATAAGTTGATTGGTGTTTGGTTGGAACAGAAAATGTTTGCATGTGGTAAATGGCATAATGGAAAAGACTTACATACTCTTGTAGATCACAACTTGAATAATTTGATACTTGTCAATTGTTTTGAGTTAACAAGTAGGTCATGATTAAACTTTTGCATCATGTACCGTAAAGCTTGTTGAAATTTGGTTTGCATGAGTGGTAATTCTAAGGTCTAGATATTTTCTAGTAAAAGGGTTTGGTTAACAAGGAAGACAGTGTGGAGTCTTATAATCTTGAAAATATGTTGTCATATAAGTCTTGGTGTACCGGTTGATAGTCTGTGTTTGCTTATATAACCTTGCTAGCCTAAACTCTGTACTGAGAGGGAATGCTTCTCGTGCATCCAAATCCTTGAGCCAAAATCCATGCCATTTGTGTCCACCATAACTAGCTATATGTGGTATTTCCTTGCCACTCCAAATAAAATTTTCATATGCTACCTTTAAACTATTCAAAACTTTTATTACTCCTTTTTGTGTCAATGTTTACCAAGCTCATGAGAACGGGGTGGATGTCTTTATGTCACCTGTCAAACAGACTTTACCACCGGACTAGCGGCATATACATCCGCTTATCCATTAATTTTGCAAAAAGAGCTGGTCACGGGGTGCCCAGTCCCAATTAATTACAACTTTAACCGCTTAATTCTATTCACATTTTTGCCCTGATTTATCAGTCAAGCAATGACAACCAGTGAAATATCTGCATGTGTAAACAAAAGAGAAAGAGGGATGATCTGCCTTGCTGGTAGAAGTAACGTCCTTCATGGGAGCCGCTCTTAAAAGTCTGGTTGGCAGGGGTCATATTGTACTTTCCATTTTCTGATTCGTTGACAATTAACATACACCTCTCAAAACTTATATTTTTACTCTCTATATGATTTCAAAAACTTAAAAAGCTCTAGCACATGATTTAATCCCTGCTTCCCTCTGCGAAGGGCCTTTCTTTTACTTTTATGTTGAGTCAGTCACTAGTAGGAAAAGGCCTACCGCTGGCGGACGGAAACGGTCTACCGCTGCCGGGCGGGCGCCCGCCAGCGGTGATTACGCCAGTGGTAACGATTTACCGCTGGCGGGCGGCCGTCCGCCAGCGGTAACGATCGTTACCGCTGGCGGGCACAATTTCCGCCCGCTAGCGCGAGGATACGCAGCGCTGGCGTGCAGCAGCGGCCGCCAGCGATAAGATACTTCGGCCGCCAGCGGTACGCCTCGCTGGTTGGAGTTCTGAGAGAGCTGTCCGCCAGCGCTACATTTTTCGTGGTATTTTTTGTTTTTTTAAATAACGTATTCCAGCAGCATATCAAATATAAATACAGGATATTGATGTACAGGCGACGAAAATGATAATAACATAGAAATTTCCACATACAAACGCGTCAAAAGTTGTCATACACGAATACATGTCGATAGATTAATTCATACACGGAAGTTTTCCAAATGGATTACTACTGTCATCTAAAACACAATCTTATACAAGAGAATGACAATAATGATCAGTAAGAAGGGGATCACGATGAAGTTGGACTTCATCCGGTTCTTCCTCTCTTCCGCAAGCAGGTGATGCAAATATCTACCTTCTGTCTCCGCTTTACTTTCGTAAATGTTGTGGTTGTTCACGATGATGTTGGACGTCATCATCCGGTTCGTCTTTTCTTCCTCAAGTAGATGGTTGGCATACCTAGCTTCCGCCTCCGCTTTAGTCTTGTAGCTCTTGTGGTTGTTGTCTTTGAACTCGTTCACTTGCTTTTTACAGTCTTCCCACTTTTCATATACTCCTGGAACACGACCTTTGTACACCACATACCACTTCCCCATTTCTCTGTACACAAGACGCATATAAAATTACAAGTCAAATAAGAGTTGTAAGAAAAAAGATTTGTGTACATAAGAGAGAAGAAAGATTAAAGCAAACAAAAAATTAACTAAGCATGCATGCATCTAACGAGTTGTGTACATAAGACAGAATAAAGATTTGTTCCTCGATCACCTTCTCTCCGGTATCTACGGGAATGGTTCACAACCATTTAACGAGTTGAATGGCCTGTCATTACCCGAATAGCTTAAGCGCCTTTCTATATCGGCATTAGCTGGTGGTTGTAAGCCGTAGTAGAATTGTCCATCTTGATCTAGGACGTCACACATGATGATTCGCGCGATCATGTTCTGAATGTATCGGAACTCGGCTCTGATAACATAATCAGCGGAGTCCTTTAGTCTTGCAACCCATGCGTTGAAATCACGAGAAATAAATTGGCCTCGTCGTTGAAACTTTAAAAACCACCTCATTTGATAGAGGAGGTACCATGACTCCATCCAACTACTTGAATCCTGCTTCATGCAGGAGAAATACGTTCGGTGCGCGAACCTAAACCTTCCATCCTCTGACTTTCTTGTTTTTAAAATCGGGCCACCCTTCATGGCGTAGCCGTGGAGAGCATTATTCAGAACAATCTTGATGTCGGTGTAGTCCCGCTTAGACTCCGCCCTGTCTTCATAGCGATCCCCGCTATCGAGATACAAGGCAGCTAAGCGTTCCATGTCCAAGTGGATGAGGGTGCCGTGTTTGTTTCTGCGCAAAACATCACCATTGTAGACGCAAATTCAACGATGGAAATCTGTGGAAGCATGTTATGACAGGTAGGCATGACTTACTCGGGAAAATAAGGCAAGAGAAATGAGCACGGCGGGCTCGACGCATTGTCGAGGAAGAGCTTTTGGAGATAACCGGTCGCGGATTTCCTACCCTCAGGGTTGTTCACGAACATTTCTTGCATGTAGTAGGGGTCAACCATCACTATGCCGGGGGTATTCTCCATTTTGATTTGGTGCGCCATTTGGAGCGCAACAAGACGGACTATGGATGGGTGGAGCGGAAGACTATGGTACACTGCGAAGATATCATCAAATCTCACAAAGAGCAGGTATGCGCCATTTTCCCTGACAAAGCCCAACCGTTCTGGTATATTTGCAATGAAAAGGGGATATGTTGGAGCTTCTTGGTCGAGAAGTTTCCTCTCCACAACAAGAACAACCTCATGTAGGTCCAACAAATGTCCTCTCAACTGTTTGACACGATCCGCCGGCAGGATCGATCTACCCAAGTGATGCATCTTATGCCAGTCCTTGATGGGTATCCTGTCCACAAACCGGGATTCAGTCCCCTGCTCCGGTGGGACGGTGGAGTCGTCCAATTTTGTTTTCTTGTATCTTTTACGTGCCTTCTTAGGCTTGTTCACCGGCGCATCTTCTGGCGTCCCATGATTTGGCAAGATAGGAACCAAATTGGTGATAGAGTTGCCGCACCTGTAGCCGATCATGGGGGAGGTCCTACTTGGCCTCCTGGTGGCTCTAGGTTAATAGTGCCAGAAACAATGCTTGTACGTCACACGTCAGTTGGGAACCCCAAGAGGAAGGTATGATGAGTGCAGCAGTAAGTTTTCCCTCAGTATGAAACCAAGGTTTAATCGACCAGTAGGAAAACGAGGTTTGCTTCGAAGGTGTTGGTGAAGGAGTGTAGTGCGGCGCAACACCAGGGATTCCGGTGCCAACGTGGAACCTGCACAACACAATCAAATTACTTTGCCCCAACTTAACAGTGAGGTTGTCAATCTCACCGGCTTGCTGAAAACAAAGGGTTAAACGTATCGAATGGAAATGATGTTTGTTTGCATAAAACAGTAGAGAACAATGATTGCAGTAGATTGTATTTCAGATGTAAAAGAATGGACCGGGGTCCACAGTTCACTAGTGGTGTCTCTCCAATAAGATAACTAACATGCTGGGTAAACAAATTACAGCTGGGCAATTGACAATTGATAAGTGCATATAACATGCATGTGTGAGCTGTGGTGTCTACTATGAGATTCATTTGGGCATTACGACAAAGTACATAGACCGCTATCCAGCATGCATCTATGCCTAAATAGTCCACTTTCCGGTTAACATCCGTACCCCTTCCAGTATTAAGTTGCAAGCAACAGACAATTGCATTAAGTAATGTGCGTAATGTAAACAATACATTCATCCTTGAATAAAGCATTGCTGTTTTACCCCTAGTGGCAACAACACATCTACAACCTTAGAACTTGCTGTCACTATCCCAGGTTAAATAGAGGTTGAACCCAACTATCATGCATAAATACCCCCTCTTGGAGTTACAAGTATTCACTTGGCCAAGGCTTCAACAAGTAACGGAGAGCATGCAAGATCACAAATGACATAGACATGATAATATAATATTCAGCTCCACATAGGTATCAATATAAGTCAGATCCCAGCAAACACAACATGTAGCATTACAATAAGATGATCTTGATCATGATAGGCAGCTCACAAGATCTAAACATGATGGCACAAGTGGAGAAGACAACCATCTAGCTACTGCTATGGACCCATAGTCCAAGGATGAACTACTCACGCATCACTCCGGAGGCGGGCATGGCGATGTAGAGCCCTCCGGTGATGATTCCCCTCTCCGGCAGGGTGCCGGGAAGAGCTTCAGAACCCCCCGAGTTAGGGTTGACGACGGCGGCGGCAGCGAATATGTTCTGGATGAAAGGCTCGGTGTTTTAGGGTTTTCGCGTCTCGGGGAATAAATAGGCGAAGGGGCGATGTCGGCGGACCCCCGAGGGGCCCAAACCACCAGGCGCGGCTGGGCCCAGCCGCGCCAGGTGGTTTGGCCACCTCGTGGCTCTCCTTCGTCTCTCCTTCGGACTCCGTGTACGTGCTGGAAAAATAGGGACTGGCCTTTTGTTTCGTGCAATTCCGAGAATATTTCCAGAAGTAACTTTCTGAAACCAAAAACAGCAGAAAACAGGGAACTGGCACTGTGGCATCTTGTTAATAGGTTAGTCCCAGAAAATGCATAAAAGTGATACGAAGTGTATATAAAACATGTAGCAAATGGTATAATATAAGCATGGAACAGCAGAAATTATGGATACGTTGGAGACGTATCAAGCATCCCCAAGCTTAGTTCTACTCGTCCTCGAGTAGGTAAAACGATAACAACAAATAATTTCTGAGGAGACATGCTTTCACACAATCTTGATCAATATATTGCAAGGCTCATGTCATGAATGAAGTGACTCAAAGCAATGATCTATAGTTTGCTAACAAATAGATAAAGAGTAAACAATGAATCATATAAGCAAAAACTTTTCATGAATAGTACTTTCAAGACAAGCATCAAAAAGTTTTGCATAAGAGGTAACTCATAAAGCAATAGATTCAAAGTAAAAGGCATTGAAGCAACACAAAGGATGATTAAGTTTCAGCATTTGCTTTCAACTTGTAACATGTATATCTCATGGATAGTTGTCAACATAAAGCAATATAACAAGTGCAATAAGTAAATATGTAAGAATCAATGCACACAAAGTTGACACAAGTGTTTGCTTCTAAGATAGAAAGGAGTAGGTAAACTGACTCAACATAAAGTAAAAGATAGGCCCTTCGCAGAGGGAAGCAGGGATTAAATCATGTGCTAGAGCTTTTTAAGTTTTCGAAAGCATATAGAGAGCACAAAATAAGTATTTGAGAGGTGTTTGTTGTTGTCAACGAATGGTAGTGGGCACTCTAACCCCCTTGTCAACCAGACTTTCAAGAGCGGCTCCCATGAAGGACGTTATTCTACCAGCAAGGTAGATCATCCCTCTTCTCTTTTGTTTACACATGTATTTTAGTTTCTTTATAGATGACACTCCTCCCAACCTTTTGCTTACACAAGCCATGGCTAACCGAATCCTCGGGTGCCTTCCAACATTCACATACCATGGAGGAGTGTCTATTGCAAAATTAAGTTGCTTACTGATAAATCAGGGCAAAACATGTGAAGAGAATTATTAATGAAAGTTGTAATTAATTGGGGCTGGGCACCCCGTTGCCAGCTCTTTTTGCAAATTATTGGATAAGCGGATGTATATGCCACTAGTCCATTGGTGAAAGTCTGTCAGAAGTAAATGACAAGATTGAAAGATAAAACACCACATACTTCCTCATGAGCTATAAAACATTGACACAAATAAGGAGTAATAAAGTTTTGAATAGTTTAAAGGTAGCACATGAAATATTTACTTGGAATGGCAGGAAATACCACATAGTAGGTAGGTATGGTGGACACAAATGGCATGGGTTTTGGCTCAAGTTTTGGATGCACGAGAAGCATTCCCTCTCAGTACAGAGTTTAGGCTAGCAAGGTTGTTTGAAGCAAACACAAGTATAAACCGGTACAGCAAGAATCACATAAAAACATATTGCAAGTATTATAAGACTCTACACTGTCTTCCTTGTTGCTCAAACATTTTACCAGAAAATATCTAGACCTTAGAGAGAACAAATATGCATCCCAAGTCTCAACAAGCTCTACGGTAGTTCTCCACTACTAGGCTTTAACTACATGATGCAAGAGCTTAAACATGATCTACTTGAGAGCTCAAAACAATTGCAAAGCATCAAATCAAAACAAGACAATGATCTACAAGAATGCATATGTCTTTTCCAATACCAACTACTACATGTAGCATTTTCTTTCTTCCAAACAAACACCAATAATTTATTTAAACATAAACTCTCCAAATGATAATATAATGCAGCAAGAGAGTATTTATAAACAAGTGCTAACAGCTCGAAGAGATGCATGAAAAACAGGAGCTAAAAGCACTGCAGTAGCTAGTTAAGAATACTCAACAAATATAAGTGAAGAACATGAGTATTCACATGAAAAAGCGGAGCGTGTCTCTCTCCCACACAAGGATTGCTAGGATCCGAATTTATTCAAACAAAAACAAAAAAAAAACACAGACGCTCCAAGTAAAGCGCATAAGATGTGAAAGAATTAAAATATAGTTTCACTAGAGATGACCTGATAAGTTTGTTGATGAAGAAGGGGATGCCTTGGGCATCCCCAAGCTTAGACGCTTGAGTCTCTCTGAATATGGTTGGGATGAACCACGGGGGCATCCCCAAGCTTAGGCTTTTCACTCTTCTTGATCACATAATATCACCCTTCTCGCTTGATCCTTGAAAACTTCCTTCACACCAAACTCAAGACAGTTCTCATTAGAGGGTTAGTGCATAATCAAAAATTCTCATATTCTGTAATGATACAATCAATCCCAAAGCTTCTGGACATTAGCTACAGCCACCAATGCTTTGTGGAGCAAAGAAATCCACACAAACACAGTAAAAGAGCGAATGCAAAACAAAAGGCAGAATCTGTCAAAAACAGAACAGTCTGGAATGACGAATTTTTTCGAGGCACTTAAGTTGCTCAGATGGATCTGGCCTAAAATAATGAAAGTTGCGTACATATCTCAGGAATATGCGTGATTTTTCTCAGAATTTTTTGAATTTTCTACAGGGAGATAAGCTCAAATCCGTGACAGCTAAAAATCTGTCACTGCGCAGAAATCCAAATCTTGCATCAACTTTCAATATAGAACTTTACTTGGCACAACATTGCGATAAAATAAAGATACAAAGGAGTTGCTACAGAAGTAACAAAACTCCTTGACTCAAAGAAAACAAAAATAACAGCAAATAAAAACGATGGGTTGTCTCCCATAAGCGCTTTTCTTTAACGCCTTTCAGCTAGGCGCAGAAAGTGAAAATCAAGTGTTGTCAAGTGGCAAATCATTCAAATCATCAAAAGCTTCTTCCAACACACAGCTTGTAACAATGGGTATCTTAGATGTTCCTGGAGGTGTTTCATTACCTTTAACCGTACTAAAAGTTTTATCAATTTTAAGCTCATAATGAGTCTTTGGTTTTGGCACTTTAGGAACATACATAAACTTTTGCTCTCTACCCACATAAACTTTCTCCTTTTTAGACTTAAGAGAAGTAAAGGTTGAACTTAAGGTTTCAATAGCTTCCTCTAACTCATCAATTCTATGATTTTGGGTGTCATGGATATTATTATCCTCAAGAACAGTGATTCTTTCATTGATGGTGGCTATTGATTCATTAGTCTTACCAATACAATCAAGAAAATTTGGAAAAAATTCTCCATAGAGTCTAACTTATTTATAACATCCTCCAAGGTGATCTCAACTTTAATATCTTTAGTGGGTGGTGTTCCTACCAAACTTTCAATAATATTACAGGCTTCTAAAGCAGGAGTACCCAAGAAATTTCCACCTGTAAGAGTGTCTAGAACATACCTATACCAACTAGAGATACCAACATAAAAGTTCCTAAGGAGGATAGTGGTAGAGTGTTTCTTAGTACATCTATGATGAGCATCACTAATTCTATACCAAGCATCTTTCAAATTTTCACCTCCTAGTTGCCTAAAAGAACGAACTTCAACTTCAGGAGCATTCATTTTGAAAAACAAAATCAAACGAATTAAACAAGTAACTAATTTTTTTGTGTTTTTGATAAAGAGAGCAAACAAGACTAAAAAAAATAAACTAAGCAAGACAAATAACAAAGTAAAGAGATTGGGTGTGAGAGACTCCCCTTGCAGAAGCAATTCGGTTTTCCCCGGCAACGGCGCCAGAAAACGTGTTGGTGGCTCTAGGTTAATAGTGCCAGAAACAATGCTTGTACGTCACACGTCAGTTGGGAACCCCAAGAGGAAGGTATGATGAGTGCAGCAGTAAGTTTTCCCTCAGTATGAAACCAAGGTTTAATCGAACCAGTAGGAAAACGAGGTTTGCTTCGAAGGTGTTGGTGAAGGAGTGTAGTGCGGCGCAACACCAGGGATTCCGGTGCCAACGTGGAACCTGCACAACACAATCAAATTACTTTGCCCCAACTTAACAGTGAGGTTGTCAATCTCACCGGCTTGCTGAAAACAAAGGGTTAAACGTATCGAATGGAAATGATGTTTGTTTGCATAAAACAGTAGAGAACAATGATTGCAGTAGATTGTATTTCAGATGTAAAAGAATGGACCGGGGTCCACAGTTCACTAGTGGTGTCTCTCCAATAAGATAACTAACATGCTGGGTAAACAAATTACAGCTGGGCAATTGACAATTGATAAGTGCATATAACATGCATGTGTGAGCTGTGGTGTCTACTATGAGATTCATTTGGGCATTACGACAAAGTACATAGACCGCTATCCAGCATGCATCTATGCCTAAATAGTCCACTTTCCGGTTAACATCCGTACCCCTTCCAGTATTAAGTTGCAAGCAACAGACAATTGCATTAAGTAATGTGCGTAATGTAAACAATACATTCATCCTTGAATAAAGCATTGCTGTTTTACCCCTAGTGGCAACAACACATCTACAACCTTAGAACTTGCTGTCACTATCCCAGGTTAAATAGAGGTTGAACCCAACTATCATGCATAAATACCCCCTCTTGGAGTTACAAGTATTCACTTGGCCAAGGCTTCAACAAGTAACGGAGAGCATGCAAGATCACAAATGACATAGACATGATAATATAATATTCAGCTCCACATAGGTATCAATATAAGTCAGATCCCAGCAAACACAACATGTAGCATTACAATAAGATGATCTTGATCATGATAGGCAGCTCACAAGATCTAAACATGATGGCACAAGTGGAGAAGACAACCATCTAGCTACTGCTATGGACCCATAGTCCAAGGATGAACTACTCACGCATCACTCCGGAGGCGGGCATGGCGATGTAGAGCCCTCCGGTGATGATTCCCCTCTCCGGCAGGGTGCCGGGAAGAGCTTCAGAACCCCCCGAGTTAGGGTTGACGACGGCGGCGGCAGCGAATATGTTCTGGATGAAAGGCTCGGTGTTTTAGGGTTTTCGCGTCTCGGGGAATAAATAGGCGAAGGGGCGATGTCGGCGGACCCCCGAGGGGCCCAAACCACACGGCGGCTGTGGGCCCAGCCGCGCCAGGTGGTTTGGCCACCTCGTGGCTCTCCTTCGTCTCTCCTTCGGACTCCGTGTACGTGCTGGAAAAATAGGGACTGGCCTTTTGTTTCGTGCAATTCCGAGAATATTTCCAGAAGTAACTTTCTGAAACCAAAAACAGCAGAAAACAGGGAACTGGCACTGTGGCATCTTGTTAATAGGTTAGTCCCAGAAAATGCATAAAAGTGATACGAAGTGTATATAAAACATGTAGCAAATGGTATAATATAAGCATGGAACAGCAGAAATTATGGATACGTTGGAGACGTATCACCTCCCTTCATCCAAGTCCCAACAAACTCACGGACAGTAGGAAACATGGATTTGAAGGTATTTCTGAGTTCGTTCTCTATGAACGCCTGCATCGGATCCTCGTCTTGTATATGAGAACCGCCGGCCTCGTCGTTGTCCGCCATGTTCACACTAACGAGAAAAGTCGAACTTTAGTATAACGAAAAAATTAACGAATTTTTTTGGCATGACCTTTGCTACAATTACGAGATATGGAGTACCCGAATTTGCCGAAACGGAAGCTAATCAACGTTCCGGCAATCTCAAGGGACTCAAGGGTACCTGCAAACATTTTATATTCATCACAACCACCAAAATCGGCATTTCCGAATCACATCAGAACCACCATCGAATCACATCCGCAACCATATTCACATGCATACTTCATATTGTCACCACTAACCACAAATAAGGGGTAAAAAATAGTAATGGCATTTCAACAAACACCTTCCGTGCACGGCGGTTAACGGGTGGGAGGGGAGGAAGGAGGCGGCGGGTGAGCTCACCGGGAGGGGCGCGGCGGCGTGGAGGAGTAGGCCGGCGACGGCGGCGGTCGGGGAGGCGGCGAGTAGGCGCGGCGAATCGGGGCGGCGCGGGGTGGGGCGGCGCGGGCGGCTAAGTCGGGGCGGCGCGGGGAGGCGAGTCGGGGCGGCGCGGGGCGGCGAATCGGGGCGGTGGGGGGTGGGGCGGCTTGTCCATTATCCATCGGATCGCAACTGGGAATATCTGTGTCATCATCACGTGACAATCATGAGACTTCATACCGCTGAAATTCTTTTTCTGCCAGTCTAAGAATCTGCTTATCAGCCCCGAGTAACCCAAAGGCACTTTGACTCCTAGAAGGCACTTCATCAATTGTTCGTCCTCCTTTGGACTAAGAGTGAAGCAGTAGGGGGACAGTAATAGTCATTCTTCTTAACCCTTTTGGCATTGTGACCGTCCATCTCCTCATCCAACTGGTCGTCTACCACATTTTTGCGCTGCGCATGAAGCTCTTTCCTGATGTCCATATGTTTAAGGTCCAATCTTGCTTTTGGCCCATCTTTGGTCCTGTCCGCCATGTGGAGTACAGTGCCAAACATACTCTCGAACACATTCTTCGTCACATGCATTAGATCAAGGCAATTTGGCGTAGTGTAGATGGGCCAGTATGGCAAGTCCCAAAACACAGACCTCGTCTTCCAAACACCACAGAGCGGTTTTGGCGCCTTTCGCTTCTTTCCCGGCTCAGGGCACTCTTGCCATTCATTCAGCAACTCGTAAATGTCATCGCCGCTCTTCTTAAGTGGAGGTTCTCGGAGCTCATCTTTACCGTTGAAAAGGTCTCCACGCCATCTCCATGGGTCTTCATCGTCTAGCCACCTTCGATGGCCTATGTAGACGGTTTTCGAAGAACCGTCTTTCTTCAGCTGGAGGTATGTCGGATCATCCAGGCACCTGACACATCCGAAATATCCGTGGCACACCTGGCCGCAACATATGCGTAGCCGGGCAAATCGTGCACTGTACACAACAAGGCAGCTCTCATAGGGAAATAATCTTCTGCGACGGCGTCCCAAGTGGGAACCCCTTGGGACGACTATAACGTGTCTAGCTCATCTTTCAGTAGCTTCAGATACAGATTGATGTCGCTGCCAGGTTGTTTCGGCCCTTGAATTAGCATGCTCATGTGTATGTACTTCCTTTTCATACACAACCAGGGAGGTAGGTTGTATATCCATACAAACACGGGCCACGTGCTGTGTGAACTGCTCTGGTTGCCAAACGGATTGAGACCGTCGATGCTGCAACCCAATCTGATATTCCTTGGCTCGTCTCCAAAGTCTGCATCGAAAGAGTCTAATGCTTTCCACTGGCTTGCATCCGAAGGGTGTGTCAGAATTATCTTTTCACTCCGGTCTGAATCTTGCACCACTGCCGCCTTTCTTTCCGCGTGCCAGCGCATAAGCTTTGCTTCCTTACGGTCTGCGAAATATCGCTGCAGACGAGGAATGAGCGGAAAGTACCACACAACTTTGCGAGGGGCTTTCTTCCCGGTCTTGTATCGATTGGCATTGCACATTGGACATTTGGTCATTCCCTCGTCTCTTTCCGAAATATGTAGCAATCGAAGATGCACACATGGTACCTCTCGTGCGGTAAATCAAAGGGGCACACGACTTTCTTGGCTTCGTCACAACTTTTAGGACACGTGTTGCCCTTCGGAAGGATACCGTGCAAATATTCCAGGTTAGCGTCGACGCTTATATCGCTCAATTTGTGTCTTGTCTTCATCTGCAGAAAATCAAGCGATACTTTCAAGCGGGAAGCTTCTGGGTCGCAGCCTGGATACAACGGAGTATTTGAATCTTTCTCCAATTGCGCCAGCTTAGATTCCCTGTTAGCCGTCTTCTGAAGAAACAATTCTGTTAGATGAGGGTCCCGCACGACTGAAGTTAGCGGTGTCCGTGTGTCTTCTTCTACTTCATCATGTTGCACGGGATCCGGATCAGGCTCTTCGTGTTCTGGCCCCTCGTCGTTATTGTCTTGCTGCCCTTGATCCTGATTATTTCCTTCCGGCGCACCATCATTTCCATCATGTTCATCATCTGTTAACCAACGAGTGTGGCCATCCATGAAACCACGGAAGAGCAGGTGTTCCAGCAAAGTTCTGGTAAATGGACTGATGCCGACCTCGAGTTTGCATGCGCGACACGAACACTTTATATCTTTGCGCTTATTCTGCAGCATGTCTTCCGTCGCGTGTCTCAAGTATGTATTCACGACATGTTCACTCATAATAACCATTATCACCTGCACGTTGTATAATCAAGACAATAATTAAGCACCATTTAATATTTTATCGGGTTTATTTCACGAAAAAATTCGCCATGACCTTCCTACAAATAGGACCCAAGGAGAGTGCCAAAAGTTGCCGAAACGGAAAATGAATCAACATTCCGGCATGGTATTGGCACCCTCATTAATTTTCACACATCACAACACAAATTTATTCATCACAACTCAATTTCACACATTCCAAGCCATTTTTAATCCAGCATTTCGCATGGTTACGGCGGGCGCATTTATCCGACCAAATTAATTTTAAGAATGTGTTTTAACTTATATCGGTAAAAGATCACCTTAAGAATGTTAAAACACACGTCAAAATAACCGCGAAGTCGGCCGAAGATGAAATCTTGATCTTGAGATCTGAGTGACTTGAGTGGATTTCTTTTGGTCAAAGTTGGATGTTGGGGAGAGATCTAGTGGGATCTATCAACTAAATCACTTTTTGTTGGCTAAAAGTGATTAATTTCATGGAGGAAATGAGCCACAAATGGGGGAAACTCGAGCTAAGAGAGAGAAGAGTGAAGTGCAATAAGTGAGCAAGGGTGGTAGGTGCGGCCGCACGTATATGTTACTTCCCAGGTTACCGCTGGCGGACGCTTCAGCGTGCCCGCCAGCGGTACTGAACGGAGCGCTGGCGTACTATTTCGTCAACCCGCCAGCGGTACTGTCCCCATTTTTTTCCCATCTGAGCTTAGCCGCGGCAACTACCACTAGCGGGCCCTGTCTATCGTCCGCCAGCGGTACGTTTAATACCTCTGGCGGGCGCGTATTGTGCCCGCCAGCGGTAGTTTGCCCCGCCTCGTCCCAGATTCCTGTTCCTGCCGCTGGCGAGATGTGCTGTTGTCCGCCAGCGGTACGTCCAGAACCAGTGTCGGACAGGAAAAACCGCCCGCCAGCGGTCGTAGCGCTGGCGGACGAAGACGTTGTCCGCCAGCGGTACGCTGGTGGCTATAAGCCTTTTCCTACTAGTGAGTTTTCCTACTTCTTCTATCTTCCACAAGCAAACACTAATGTCAACTTTGGTACAACAATTGTTATATGCTAGATATTGAACTTATTATATTACTTTATGTTGACAATATCCATGAGATAAATATGTTGAAAGTTGAAGCAAATGCTGAAGCTTAAATTTTCCTTTGTGTTGGTTAAATACCTTTTACTAGAATCTATTGCTTTATGAGTTAACTCTTATGTAAACCTGTGGATACAATGTCTTCAAAGTGCTATTCATGAAAAGTTTAGTTTGTATGATTCAGTTGTTTACTCATTATCTATTTGGTAGCAAACTATAGACCATTGACTTGGATCACTTCATTCATTTACATGTGCTTTACAATACTATATGATTAAGATTATGATAGTAGCATGTCGCTTCAAAAATTATATTGTTTTATCGTTTACCTACTCGAGGACGAGTAGGAACTAATGTTGGGGATGCTTGATACGTCTCAAACGTATCTATAATTTTTGATGTTTCATGCATGTTTTATATTAATTGCTACATGTTTTATATACACTTTATATCATATTATGACATTTATTGGACTAACCTACTAATAGTTACCAAAGTGCACAATGTTCTTGTTTTACACTTTAATGTGTAGGAATTATCAAAATTGGGCAAAGGAAACCTTGTTGGAGTCGAATCGGGACCTTCCTGAAATCTGTCTGAAAACGTTTTTCGGAGATTGTCACGTATCGGACAGAAGACAACGTCAAACAGAAAAAGTCTAATCACGAAAGTTGCGGGGAATTTTCTGCCAATCGATCTGGACTTAAAATTCGCCTAATTCCAAGTTCGGACGCTCCAGATATCGCCGCTCTACCGAAACCCTAAAGACGGGAATCCGAGAGCATATATAAGGAGAGCAAACCTAACTCGTGGGGAGGCCCCCATACCACGAATTTTCCTCCTCCCAGGCAGCCGCCTTGGGGAGGAGAACCTCCTCCATAGTAGCACCATCTCCAAGGGCCGCCTCCGCCGCCGCCACTGCGCCATGGCTGCCGCCGGCCGCCGCCTCCAATCCGGGCTACACCTCTCCATCAAGCTCCTCATCACCATGACCATGTGTGAGTAGTCTTCATCGAGGCTGAGGGGTCATGCCGGTAGCTATGTGGTTTATCTCTTTCTCCATGGTGTGATCTTTATGTGATCATGAGCTTTGTAATCTAGTTGAATCCATAGATGCTACTCTTCATTATCTGATATGCTACTTGTGTGGTTTTATTAATGTAAACTCCGGAGTCACCTTTGTCCCACGGTGCGAAGTTGACAGTGTGCGCACTGTGTGTGGCTCTTAGGCTAAAGATTACATGAATACTTATCATGAGTTATTATTTGTGTTGGATGTCTCTATGAAATTGTGGTGTTTGTCTAGTACTATTTTAGAGCGCTTAAGTTGACAGTGTGGGGTTCCCTAGATGTAGAATGAGACTTTAAGGTGTGCTTTTATAGCCCTACGCAGTGGATTGGTGTTCGTTATCCAACGAGAGAATAATTCAGAGTAGCATAGTGAAGAGGAAATATCTATGTATTCAATTATATTATTATTGTTGAGAGTGTATACTAGTGAAAGTATGATCTCTAGGCCTTTTCCAAGCATTGAAACACCGTTTACTCTCATTTTGTCTCATGTTTGCTTGCTGCCATTTTTATTTCAGATTGCAATTACTACTTATAATCATTCATATCACTCGTATTTTAATATCTCTTCGCCAAACTAGTGCACCTATACATCTGACAAGTGTATTAGGTGCGTTGGGGACACAAGAGACTTCTTGTATCTTAATTGCAGGGTTGCTTGAGAGAGATATCTTTGACCTCTACCTCCCTGAGTTCGATAAACCTTGGGGTGATTCACTTAAGGGAAACTTGCTGCTGTTCTACAAACCTCTGCACTTGGAGGCCCAACACTGTTTACAAGAATAGAAGCGTGCGTAGACATCACGCCACGCCCCGCGGTGCTGCGGAGGGATGAAGAAGGCAGCCAGAGATGCTACCGACGTTGGTCGGTGATGCTGACGTGTTGGACAATGCTGCTACCCACCGTGGTCGGTGTTGCTACCATAGTTTTATGGATTTTGCATCGTAGATTTTTTTCTACAATAGCATTTTTTTTTGCTATATGTGGTGCAAATTCTTGTAAGATTTGTAGCAATTTTATTTCTCCTTCGACGCAAATCCATAGAATGATTGTAGCAATTGTCCCCTCAAATGATGTAATTTAATTTTTAACGTGATGCAAATTTTTTAAAGATTTGTAGCAAAAAAGTTCCTCTTTTAATGCATGTTCACATAATTATTATAGCAAATTTCTTTTTCACATTCTGCAACTTTTTCTTTATGAGATGTTGCAAATTTTAAGTGTGGTGCAAATTTTGAAAAGAGCTGTAGCAAAAAAATTGTTGCTATGAGATCTCTAGCGAGTTTTCCAGTGCTACCACAGGCAAAGGTCGGGTGTTGCGATGCAACGACGACGCTGTTATCATCGACGACGGCGGTGATGCTGCAAGCGGACGCTACCGACGTCTCGCGACGTTATTATCGACAAGCCGACGATGCTACCCGACGGCGCATGCCATTGGTACCGACGATTCCTTTGCAAATCCACATAAAAAAGGTTGTAGCACAGATTTCTAGTGCTTTCAATGCATGGCGGCAATGCTACCGACGAGACGACGCATGGCATTGCTACCGATGATGCTACCGGCATGCGATGTTGCTACCGACGGCAGGCCGTGATGCTACCGATGGAGCTCGCCGTTGCTACTGATGAGCCATGATGCTACCGACGGTATCCGGCAATGCTACGAGCAGATACTACCGACGTCTCACGACGTTGCTACCGACGAGACGACGATGCTTCCGACGGTGCATGGCATTGCTACCAACGAGCCGACGATGCTACCGGGGACGCGCGACGTTGCTACCGATGACACGCAGCAATGTTACCGACGGCGCATGTTTTGCTTCATAAAAGCATCTCCGATGGTGCGAGCGAGCGATGCCTCGCCGCAGCTCTGGAGGAAGATGCTACCTTGGACCATACACGTTGCTGCAAGCACCTACCATGGTGGTGCTGCATCGGCGACGCCGCATCGGGGTGTTCTCCAATGTTGCCAGCGAGGTCTCATCGGATTTGCTACAATAGCAAAAAATTGGTACAAAACTCTTTTCCATACAAGCATTTGCTACGAGCAGCACAAAAAATTGCTATGAATGAAACTTTTAGCTTCATAGAAATATTTTGTGAGATTTGAGAGGAAATTGGACTTTTGCTACAATAGTATAAAATTCTTATTACAAACGAAACATTTTTGCTTCATAGAAGCATTTACGGGATTTTTGTTTGCTACAATAGAACAAAATTCTTATTACAAACGAAACTTTTTTGCGTGTAAATAAGAGGACCCGGGGATTTTTCCCAGATGGCCCGGGGACACCTAGTTCTGTCCATATGATTTTGTTGTTGTAATAGTTTGTGATATTCGTTTGAAATTATGGTGATTTTGTTGCAAATCTATACGTAGCAAAAAATTGTTGTTTAATCATTTTTTGTACCATCATTTTCTTAAAACGTTGTGCAGAAAGTCATATGGCCATAGAGGGAGAATAGTCACATGGTAGCAACATCACACGGCCACCACATGCAAGGCTGGCAGCAGAAGCGACAGCGACGGCACCAAGGATTCATGCAAGGCAGCAGCGCAAAAAGCTGGCAGCAGACAGCGACGTGAGGGATTTTCCATCGCCCGCGCCTGGGCGATGCGCCGTCGTGAATGGCTCCAAGAAAAGCGGCGCTTTGGATTTTTCTGCATGCGACGCGGGGCTGCGGGATCCAATGGCCATAGAAGATTGCATCGGACAGCTCTCCACCCGGGGGATCGGATGAAAAGATCCCCGGGGACGCCTAGTTCTGTCAAAAAAAAAAGGTCGGGTTTCTGCCTAATTCTGTAACAAACAGCCTTACATGCACTCATTCGTGCAAGTGGGCCTTTCGGGTGGCGTAGCGCCGTAGGATCCACATCATGTTGACAGCGAAAGGCGAAGCGTACAATGCCGCGCTTGCAACCTCTTCTCCTTCTCAAACAACGCATCCTACAGCTTCTTTCTGCAATATCTGTGCCAAGCTGCCTGTATGAAACAAGCGGCCCAGGTTCTCCATTGTCGTGAGTAGAATCTGAAGGTATGCTGGAGTTGCTTGCTATGGAGTTCCCTGAACTGAGTGGCCACAAACTTCAAGTCATCAGCCTTTAGAACAAAGGCTTCGACTTCAGACAATGTGTTCACTGTCCTGGTTGAGCTGGGGAGGTCCGAAACAGCGGCTGGGTCAAGAGCCCAAGTGAGGAGCTCTTCACCGCAGAAGTCTCCATCTTTCAGAACATTGGAGTTGAAGAAACCGCTCTGTCCACCATTTGTGGTCATGCTCTCGAGATATCCTCTCATGATGAAAAACATTTCGTTCACCGGGTCTCCTTCTCGAATTATGCAGCTGTCTTCAGTGTACAACATGGGCTTTAAACGATCACACATCGCATCCAAGAGCTGCTCGTCCATGTTTTCAAACATAGGAACCTGCAAACAGTGGAAAAGGACTAAGACGAGAGACCAACTAACTGTAACCTGGAGCTTCTACTGTGTGATTTAAAAACCACACAACTCTACTACATATGCCACAGGATATTAGCTTTCAAAATCTTGCTTAGGGTTTCTCGAAAAAAAAACCCGACTTAGTTAGATAAGCATCAGGCCGGAGTGGCAAGAACATCCCAATGGAGGGCGTAAGGCAAGAATATTCAATCTTCTACATATGATCTGTTACAGTTTGTACGGTTGAGCCTATAGAGTTCAGCAATAGAAATGGAAAAACTGGAACCATGCCACTGCAAAGTTTAAATTCTGAAAAATACCGCTGCATGTGAGAATGACATGTGGGTCCAGGTCTCACGTGACACTGAGACATCTGGTGGCATTCTTCAAAATTGGGAAGTTTGCATAGGCTTGTTTGTGTATATTTGTAGGGTTTCGTCCACAGGATCGATCACATGAAACTAGACGAACACGCGCACACGAAAAACTATAGCCAAGGGTGCGTATCGCGCCCTCTAAATCTTCTCTTTATTTCTGTTTTTCTCAAACTCTCACGGTACAATATTGCTTACAACACACGTATATATAGGACCAGCCCTAGCTAGCTGGCCGACTCAAACTAGACACGGCTAACACAAACCGTATCAAACTTAAACTAGCACACAAGGAAAGCTACCTTTAACTTACCATGCATGCAACACTAGGACTCACGTATGGCATACGCTAACTCAACCCACGTACGGCAACCTTGCCGACCTAACACAAAGCTAATACCTAATTAGACTTGAACTTAACTGACAAGTTGGATTATTTCCAACATTCTCCCCCTAATCCAAACTTGTCACCTCCTTGTGCTCTCCATGGTCTTGACTCGATGCAGTTTCACAACTCGATGACTCAACTCAACGCGTCTTCCGGATTACCAACCCACGCTATCACATCTAGCGTGCCACATGCAGACTAAACGCATAGCCTCATGCAGGAACACATCTTAACCGGTTCGCATCCATCTTCACGTTGGTCTTCGTCTTCTCATTGAGACACAGAGATAGCCACCCGCCATCTTGTCTCCGCGCACGTCTTCGCTCCTTGGAGATACACCGTCACAGGAGCACCTCGACCGTGACGTCTCACGTCTTCGCCCTTAGAGATACACCACACTGGAGTCCCTCGACCATGACGCGCTTCAACTGCAACTACGTCTCGCAGATCAGCAGTTGGACACAACTTTACTCCTTATCCATGTTGTCGGTGACGCATCTTACCAACAACACTTCACGTCCGGCGGCAACACAACTCGTCATGTACGCGCAACACATCTTTCCGTACATGAACTCGCCAGAACTCCACCTTTGCCCAAGATCGAACGCACGATCTCGCGGCAATTCCACTAGTCCAGCGGCAACACAACTCGCCGTATACGGGCAACACAACTTCCATATACAATCGCTGGAACTTCGATCACGATGGAAACGCAAGGACACCATATCCTTTTACCAATCGCACCCGCACACAATTTTCTTCGCCAGTAACGCAACTGCCACAGAAAAAACTCACAACCACAGCTCTTGGACACATCTTGCAAGAACTCGGCGCACACCTTGACAACCTCATCCATACTCCCCCGGATGTCTTGACGAGATTTTCCGGTACCGCGCCTCGGCAGCACCGCTCTCACCAACATTATCTACCTCCACACCTTGTTGACGGCATCTCCCCGTCGTCTCCTCCGTGTCGCTCCGCCGAACGACGATCGCCCGCCCCGAGGCGCGCTAGTACGGGCCGCCTCCCCGGGGCAAGCGTGGTTTCAAATCTTCGACCTCGCTCTGATACCAATTGTAGGGTTTCGCCCACAGGATGATCACATGAAACTAGACGAACACGCGCACACGAAAAACTATAGCCAAGGGTGCGTATCGCGCCCTCTAAATCTTCTCTTTATTTCTGTTTTTCTCAAACTCTCACGGTACAATATTGCTTACAACGCACGTATATATAGGACCAGCCCTAGCTAGCTGGCCGACTCAAACTAGACACGGCTAACACAAACCGTATCAAACTTAAACTAGCACACAAGGAAAGCTACCTTTAACTTACCATGCGTGCAACACTAGGACTCACGTATGGCATACGCTAACTCAACCCACGTACGGCAACCTTGCCGACCTAACACAAAGCTAATACCTAATTAGACTTGAACTTAACTGACAAGTTGGATTATTTCCAACAATATTTCCATCGGGACGGTGAGTGTGAATGTGACCCTGACGATAAATGTGATACTGGGACGAGGATACTCAAGACGAGAATTCTATAATAAAATATAGTACAACCATGCAAGGACATATGAGATTTTCCTAAAACTGAGAACATGTGAGAAAATACCTTCTTGAGAAGTGATAGACAAAGATGCCGTTTTATCTCTCTCCTAAGATCCTTGGGAAGATTCATAAGAAGGCCCTCTTCATCAACTCCTCTTGTTTCTTGCCACATGTATTGTTCGTGACGCAGTATTCGCTCCTGAGGTTTCTCGGGAAGATGTGTCATCCATTGCTCCGTGTCACGCCTTTTCACTCTCATTTCTTCTATACGCGAGGAGGCTGATTGTAAATAGGTCTACAAATCGAAAGAAGGAATTAGAACAAGTATTCGCTCCTTGAGGTTCTCAGGAAGATGTGTCATCCATTGCTCCGTGTCACGCCTTTTCACTCTCATTTCTTCTATACGCAAATAGGCTCTATCGAAAGAAGGAATTAGAATAAGAAATTATCATTGTTCTGTGAAAATATGCTCTCAGTACCATTCGATCATGTAACTTCCCAAGATTTGGTTAAGAAAAATAGAAAATCGTGATGTTCACCTAGTATCTACAAATTACCATATTCAGAGCTCTATGGATGAAAAATCAAAGCCTCCAGCAACAGTTTCATTTCACATGTGTCCAAGTCCAAGCATTTGACTAAATCAGTTAAAGAGATTAGAGGGAAAATACAAGGTACCACCAGGTCCCATGCCTCTTGTACCACCTAAACGAATTTGATATACTTCTTTATCACTTGAGTATACTCATCTACTAATTCTAAGACAGTAGTGCAATCTACATGAAAATTGTGCACGAGTGGTTATCCAATTTAATAAAACCTTCATATTTGCCCATAGAAAAGATTATGTCTAAACAGTATGCACACCATATTACCACATTTCAGTAGTACATATAACACCTTTTAAATAGTATATATATGTAACACTTAGGTGATCTTTTTGTGGTTTGGAGCAGACAACTGAACACCTTTTTATTTCCTGCCCATTTGCTCAACTCGTTTGGCGTGTTGTTTTTAGCACTTACAATATTCCACCTCCAACTAATATCACAAATATGTTTGGGAATTGGTTGAATGGTATTGATAAGAAGACCAAAGATAGAATTCGCATTGGCGTCTCAGCGATATGTTGGTCAATTTGGAATTGTCGAAACAATCTTGTTTTTAATAGATCTTCGAATTTCCATATCATGCAGGTTATCCATATGTCAGCCCATTGGATTCAGCTATGGGCGTATCTTCTGCCCCAGGACCAGCGAGACTTATGGTTACTGGGTCTGCCCGGCTCCTGATGGTCGCTCAGGGCTTCTTTTCCCGGGCTACGTGGCAGCTTTCTAGACGACTCCAGGCGTAGTGGTCTAAATGTTGTCCCTTTTAGATGGTTAATACATGTCTCAACCTTATGCGATGCTTGAGTTGTAAACTTTGAGAACCTCCTGAATCTTGTAATAATTTAGCTGTGTGCATCAATCGATCAGAGGCTGGGGATTTCCCGTTTCTAAAAAAAAAGGTGATCTTATATATCATATACGGCAGGTACATGCCACAGAGAGATACGCCATATGAAGTAACCCAGGTCTGTGTAAAACGGGAAACACGTCCTAGATTGCGGTGTGCTTTTAGCATGCCAGGGAAAGGCAACAATTTGGCACTCATTACTTCTTATGTATTGTAATTATGAATAAATACCATTTACTTACAATAGACATATACAAAAAACTGTTATTCATGGTAAAGACGTACCTGCACATTACCAATAAGGAGTGCGAATAAGACTAAACCCGATATCGAGACAAACACAGCAAACAAATTCTCCCATGTGTAAGTGCTTGTTTTCAGATTTTGACCAAGAGAGCTGCAGTAGGCAAATCAGTACATAAATACAATATCTAATTCAATTCAACATTCCTGGTGGAACACAAACTGAATATTGATAACAAGAAAAATGTGTGCAGTGTTGAGGGAGGGGTAGGCAAACCTCAGACTTTGCAGACCCCACCAAAAGCAGTAGAAAAATTTCTCAAAGAAACTTTCGACCGTGAAACGGTAACAAGAGCCGGTAGATAAATTCCAAATACTGTGTCTATGTCGGCGCTACCATTTGTTGGACAAGCATCTGCTAAGAAAGTATTCTCTCTAGGTGTGGCACTCCGACAATATAAAGATGCAAATCGCAGCGCCTCTTGTTACATTCTTTTTTCCAGCAGGTTTGTTCTCTCTGAATGGAAAGAAGGTACCATAGAGCTCCAAATACCTACAAGTAGTTACCACATCAGTTAGAAATATCAAGAGTATGGCTATATGTGTATCGACGGTGGCATACAGGCTGGTCTAATATCTCAAAGTTCTCACGATATGCCATCAGGTGCTCTCTGGATACGATCTACATCTAGACTACCGGTTGTGGAGACGACTTCGTGGATTAGTGGTCGTTGGTCCTTTGATCCACCCCCCGCACGGTGAGGAAGGGCACCTCGATGATGATCATGCTCACGGCATGGTGTATTTGGAAACAACGTAACGCGGTCGTCTTCGACAACGTGCGTCCCTCGGTATAGGCGCCTTGGGTGGAAACCATCAAGACGAGGCTCATTCATGGGTGAGCGCGGGGCACGAGGCCTCAGACAGCTTCTCTCCTAGTCTAGGTCGCTGGGTTGAGTTGTATGGTGCCGGTTGGTCTTTTTAGGATTCACATAAACCTTTTTTCTATCAATCCATCGAAACACGAGCTTTTTTACGTTTTCACAAAAAAACAAGTACTTGCTTGGATAAGATGCTGAGCATTCCCATATCGCAATCACATCAGATCAAATATTCCAGGTTTAAATAGAAAGGGTGATTCATGCAAGCCACTTTGTTTTATAATAGACTTGTTAACATTTTCAAATCATTTAGTTAGGCATATTTACGATGCAATCATGCACGTTCCGGACACGTTTGTTCCTTCAAAAAGAAATTTTGCACATAGTAGTAAATGTTACCATCATTCTCCCAATATATCCAATACACGTAGGCTTAATATTGGCAAAACGATGTGTGTCACCGTGACAATTTCATTTTTCTGCTATGCTAGAGATGTATCAGAAATTATGGTTTAGAAGCTGATATGAAAAACCTGCAGCATGTTTCAGAAAACATGTCCCCTGTGCTTTGGTGACGTGATGTTAGAGCACACTGCCATGGGGGTCAAAGTTATAAGCAAAAATCTGTTGGTCATGAATCTATGATGAATTTTTTAATATAAACTCCCACATTACACCTATTATATTTAGCTGTGTTGATGTGGGCTCACAACTAAAGCTTGAATCTCTCAAGTCACAAATATTGAACTATTATCAAGCAAACCTTCTGGGTTACAACTAATTAACCACCAAGAAATATAATGCAAAAACTAGATACAACATACTCAAGTTAGCATGGTTTAGAAATCGTAGATGTTAAATATATTTAGAGAAGGAAAAGAACAATAATTTAACTTGCATTCTTTTTTTCCTTCGAGCAAATGCAAAACTTTGTGTTTCTTTTCATAGAACAGAGACTTGCATTCTTCTTACTAGGTAATGAGTAGAGAATAACTTACATGACTAGCGAGCATATAAATTAAAAGGTTAAAAGCAGCACCAGCCCATGCCGCCTCTGTAATTATGCCAGCCGACCTCGTGATCTGAAGGTAGAGTGGTATTATTCGGACTAGTCGAGGCACATATTGACATGTAATTATAACCATCAATATATCTTTCGCCTTCATAACCTCTGAAACTTGGAGATTGGGGAGCACTATCAATACGAACACCTGATTATGAAAATGATGTGTCATTGCAGCTTTATGACAAAAGTGATTCCATACATGGAACATTTTTTTGTTTCACTCAAAATTAAAATGACACATTCAATTAGGTTAAATTTATGTGCCCTTGTTGGCATGTTCTGCATGTGCCTCAAAGCTTCAACCATACCAAACTACCAAGTACTGAACTGTACAGCTTTAGCTTATTAGTCAGCATGCTAAATATGGAATGCCCCACTAATGTTCGCTTGGTCGATCCATCTTATAATTAAGCACTTAACAGTTTTGTGCATAGCTGCAATAAACCTCTCTTTGTTGAGTTAGTAAAGCTTGATTCCCCAGTGCTGCAATTGATTACATGGATGTTCCATATCGTTATACATTCGGGGCCATTAGGTCCTACAAGCTTATTAAAGCATCCTAATATAACTGAGAGCAACAACTTCATACTGCCTTCTTCATAATCATACATGAACAAAACTAGTACAAAAGTGCATGCGTACAATGAGTTTTAATGGATCCGAACAAAACCATCAGAATTACAAGAAAGACATGATGTTAGATACTTCCACTCTTGCAGGTAAATAGAGAAAATGGCACATGAAGTACCTGAGGGAGGGGTAGGATGGCTAGAAAATCAATCAGAAAATATGTTGATAGATACCGCTTTGCATTGAAAATGTGTCTTCAACCAAGACACCCCGACCAAATACTCTGGAAGAGGGAGCAACAAATCCTGTTTTGAACTGGAATATCATATGGACCAAATAGAAGATATCTGTGAAAAAGCGCAGGATACTTGCTATCCTTGCCAACTTCTTATCCAAATACAGGCAGCTCTTTTCACCATCAATCACAGGGATATAGAAGAATAATGGGTCACAAAAACTGCAATAAAACACGATATCACAAATATCTTGTTCCATATTTGTAAAAATGGCCCTTGAGGATCAAGAACTCTTGCTTTTGCCTCCCTTTCCTCTGGGATTGATATGTTCAGGTTTTCAGAATGTGAAACGTTCCCAAAGAATGACGGGGCTCCTAGATCTTATTCTTTAGTGAGTCAAATGCATTATGTCCTCCTTCTGAAACTATCTTATCTGAACTGGCAGAATACTCTGACCTCTGGTCCTGAATTCTGAAAAAACAAAATTGCAGCTAAGACTACTCCGAATACTGCTCATTCTTGTTTTTCTGTATTACATCAACTTTGGAAATCAAATATCAACTTTCTCTTTATCGAAAAAGAATATGAACTTTCTGTAAACCATAATGAAGCTGACCTAAGATATTTGAGATGTAGTGTGTTTCTCTTTAAATTGAGTAAAACACCAACGAATCAACGAGCTCTTTAATGCAAGGAGAGGGCAGAAACTAACCTCACATATTTCTCCTCTCGGAAAGCCATCGAGCCTTCCTACCACCAGCAGAGCAGAAACAGGGACTTGAAACGACGGATCAAATGTTAAAGTCCAGCATCCACAAGTGAGAGAGAACCTAGAAAGGCAGATGAAAAAAAACTCGTAAATTCTTGGTAACATCACAGACGAAGCCTCCATCCAATGGACAAACAAAGGACGCAGCACTGCTGCTGACGCCCTTGCAAAACTGGCAAACGACTCGTTTGAGTGGGTTTTCAATTTGATTTCCCGCCATCCATAAGAGAGCTTGTAAAGTTGTACTCCCTCCATCACAGTTTATAAGGCACGCACGTAGTTCAAGAACACACTTTGACCACTAATTTAGTTAATAAAAAAAAATTTTATATCACAAAAATTATAGAGCTTTGTTACGGTGCTTGTAAAACTACCACAGGTAGTTTCGGGTAGTTCCCCACGTAAAATATTTGAGGCGTTGGATTTGAACTCGATCGGCTCTAAATAATGTCAGCCATCCAAGCACCGTAACATTTCTTTTTTTTACAACTTAATTAGTAGGGGTAAGACGGTAATTTGTCCAGGAAATGTCCTCTCCCTTCGATCCGCTCGTCGCCTCCCCTCTGCCGCGTCTCCGCCGCCACCGTGCGCGGCCTCCTCTCCTCCCAGTCGATTCGCAGATCGACGTCGCACCTCATGCTCTCCACGCCGCCACAGCTCCGATCATCCTCGGCAGCCGCGGATCCTGCAGTCCGCCAGGATTATCGCCAGATCACCGTGGCTCCCGCAAGGTCCGCCGCCAGGCCGTAGAGCAGTAGAGGACTGCAGATCGAGCCGCCTACAGGCCTTCGAGGACAGCTGGTTTCGTGGCGCCACATCTCTCCTCTCTTGCGGGAACGGAGGCCACCGTTCGCGGGCGAGTGAGGTGCCCTATCGCCGGCCGGAGGATCGTGCACCCCATCTCGACGCCTTCCGCTTCCTCCCCTCCGGTCACTCGTCCGTTGCCCGACGTTCTTCCACTGTGTAAGTACTTTAGAACTGTTGTTGGAGCGTTTTGGTGTTCATCAAAGTAATTGTGTGTGTAATACTGATCCTTATAATTATTAGATGGTCAACATTATGTAAGACCAAATGGTTCGTATTATCAGAAATAAGTTCAGTGGTTTGATATTTGCACCTGCAGTGGCTAGAATCGTTCATAATTAGTGTCTATGGAAATTCCCGTAAGGCTGGAACAAACCAACTTGCATATGTTTATAAGTTCGATGCAATGCTTGATCTTTGGTAGTTTAAAACTTAGAAGAAATTTGTTCGTTACTGCTTACTGAACATTGATAATCATCATGGCATTTCCAGTAGGACAGTAATTTTAGCTATACGGTTTTCCACGGTCCACATGTTGGCTTCTTTCTCCATGAATCTAACCAAGCTATAATGTTGGTATAACAAATAAGAAAACTAACTCTAATGCTTATTTGATCCTCCATTGAGTCTATTTTGGCACAGATTATGGTACATAATATGCTGATTGTATTTGCTTAATTAACTGATTTAATGACTACCTTACTTTTGAACATTTATATTGGGACGGAACATCCACATACATGTATATATCTTCACACAAGCAGATTGCTAAATCTGTTTGTATATTTGCACATATTATGCTTTGATTCTGTGGTTTCTATGCTTCTGAATTCATGTGCTTTACAAAATCCAGTGTTTTCATATATGGTTGTTGATTGATCCACCATAATGCTTGAGAGCTTTAGATAGGAAGAGATATGTTGTAAGCATAGCTGAATTTTCTTTCTGTAAGAGTATTTATCCATGTTCGTATTTGGAATTGACCCACTGTCCATGTTGATGATTTTTTTCTCTCCAGATCGATGTAGAGAGGATACAGAACCGTGTGAAGGACAGGCTGATGAGCAAGCTCTGTCGACAAGGCACCCCGCGGATGAGCAGCGAGTCAAGCAGAGTCAAGAAGGACAGCAGAGCAGGCAGAGCACATCAGGGAAACCGGTCAGATGCTCGTAGGCGGAGAAGGCAGCGAGCTCAGCGAATGCGGCGCTTGCTCAGCTGCTGGAACAGGTGCTCGTAGCTTCAGCAAGCTCCTCCCAGCCCTGAAGAACCAGCATGTGTTACTCCTCTCAGTTATTGAGTTGGAATGAATCTGGCACCATAGAATCGTCCTCTCTTTTGATCCGTTCAGTAGATATGTGACAGAAGAACAAATTACCTGTAAGTTGTAACTATGTATATGTAAGATGTGAGCTTTCTTGCTTTGTCTTTCTGCTTATCTTCCAGTGCACCTTAGGATTCTGTGTAGATTCAAAAAATGAGGGCTTCCAGCTTTCATTCGTTCAGTTTCATCAAGAGGGCAAAAGCTCTAAAGAGTTTAAGATCCATCGAATAATACAGACATGCACTGGTATAAGAGAAAGTGTTTGCTCCTGGAGATTGTAAGCAACACGTGCCAACAAGGTAGAAAAACAAGATGATAACAACAAGATTCTACCCGCTTACATTTGAAATCGAGACTGAGATCATATGATCATAGCATGTGAGGAGACAATGTGAAGATTTAAACAGCACCAAATTAAGCTACCAGTAGCAACCTCTTGACCTTGAATGATACTACATGGAGGAATAGGGGGTGGTGGCTATTCGAACTTCTTGATGAATGAGAGGTCGTTGTAGCTATGTACTATATGTAAGATCAGAGCTTTCTTGCCTTGTGCGCTAGAGATTTCTGTTCAGTTTCATATGCACATTACATGTAGTGAGAAGAGGCAGAACAGAATCCTTACATGAAGTGTTTGCTCTGGGATTGTAAACAATATGTAAGCAATCCTTACAGATAATGAATTAAGTATCTCCAACCAATCCTTCCAAATGATCAAAATAACAAGATGGTGCAACAAGGTTCAACTCCATACATATGAGAATGACATCAAGGCCTCCCATGACATACACCATAGGAGGAGATACTGTGAAGATTAAACAGCATAAGAACAAGCTACTAGAGTAGCTAATAACACATCTTTGTTGTCCATGGTTGATACTAGTTTAATACATCTTTGATCTTTGTAGTCCATGGTTGATACTAGTACATGAGGAAGAGAACATGAGGCACTGTAGGGCTACTCGAACTTCTTGATGAGCGAGAGGTCGTTGA
>CAMZMU010000070.1:11594480-11763056 GCA_947311845.1 Poa pratensis
AATTACCGATGCAATGATAATCAACTGCCCAGCTGCTGAAGAACCACCAATTAGTGACACAATGAGACTAGGTACAATTGCCAAGACCTCGTTAGAAGGTTCCGTAACCAGGGCGTCATCCGAAGATCAAGAAATCCCTACATTAAGAGATGAGTAAAGGTTATCTTCTACCAGATGACATTCATACATCTGGAATATGATCTTTTTTATTTTACACATAAAAGACATAAAGAAAAAAGTAAGGCAGTCTCAGTCATATTTTTTGCCTAAGGCTTACTACTATCCATATCCATTTTATTCACATTCTAATTTAGCATCCATCATTAAGCTTGGACTAGCAATGGTAGTTGGTAGATGACCATGTTTTCTAACTTTCCTATCAGTTCCTTCACAATCTGTTTACGCAAGAAAAGGTGGAATAGTAATACCAGCATACATTCAAAACAAAAAAAATTATTACAATAATTATTTTCAACATCTAACCTACATAAATATCAATAAGATAGTAAATGCCGTTAACAATCACACAGATGGTTAGTTTGTTACCTCTGTGATTAACATTACTAATATACTTTGAGTCTTCATGCATTAGAAAAAGATAGTGTGCCAATTAACTTTTTAGTTTGCAAAATATGGTTAACAATACAATAGTAATAGAAGAGATACAAAACCTGCATAACATATTGTCCCGCATAAGTTCCCGTAATTGTAGAACTCTGGCCAGAAGCCAACAAGGCAATTGCAAATACCTTTGAGCTCCAATTTCCGAGGACATTCTACAGCAACAGACAGAAGGCGATACTGGATCAGAATGTATACTGCAAACAAGTCTTTTTTTATCAGCAAGACGTCATGTTTTTTATAAGAAACCATTGCATATTGTCAAAATGAGAAAAATGCATAGGGAGGTTTGCATAAGGCCTCTGCAAATGCCCGATTTAGCACATGATACATGCAGCAATGTCCTTCAACAAACATCCATCTAATTAGCAGTAAACTTCTGCCGTAACCATACAGAGTTTCTAGCACAAAAATGAACAATATATCCTACACTGTCAGCTAATACAAAAACACAAACACCATAACCGTCTGACCAACCTTTAACAAGAATGAAGCTTTGTTAAGATCTAGATCATCGCAATTCATCCGGTCTTCAGGGTTTAAATTATCTGAACTGCAGACTGCACCACTAACAGATATGATAGATATGTTGATCAGAAAGGCCACTGTGAGGGCAAATGCACTTTCAATCATATAGAACCTACAGGCCTCCTGCAAGAAAGTGGAAAATGAATGTGTTATCTTCATGCTTGTATTTCTGCAATTGGTAACATGATGTGCTAGGAACAGTTGAACACATTAACTTTACAGAGTCAACTTAGTAGAGTTCAGCAGTAAGGATAGACAAATCCACGTACACATAGGATATCTAATTAAGATTGTGATCAACACATTAGGTTAAGGTAAGGTTACTTTACCTTGATGCCATGAACAGATCGTGGAACTTTTCTTGATAGCACCAATGCTGAGTGGAGAAAAAGATTGTGCCTGAATTTTTTCTCAGAACATGAAAATGTCTGATGTTAAAAATTAAGGAAATGTTTGAGGGAATAGGGTGGATAGGAAGCTTACGGCATCACCATGGCACCAAGTAGTGAGATAGCAAGACCTGTAGCTCCATTTCCTTTAATTTCAGGAACAAAAAGGCCCCGCACAACTTCTGAAGAATTTGGTTTAGAATACCCAAGTTCAACTAAGAAGCAAGTTGCTATTAAGAATACCAGGAATGCTATCAGAAATTCCAGTTTACGGACCTGCACAAGCACACAAAAAATCAATATCCAACATGATCAACAAGACAAATACAAACACTGCTTGTGCACTAGTGCAACACGGATGATCTGCTATTGAAACTGTGTGCTAATAGGAGACCACGCTTAAATAGTAGTATTGAAATATCACAAGTGAAAACAAGCACTTTGCCTTTCAAACAAAAAAGGGTTTTTTGCATATGGAATCAGAACATGGAGAAATACTAACGGCTGAAAAATATTGAGAAAGTAAACAGGAAATATTCTTACCCCGTATTGTTGTAGGAACAGGAGCATCAGAGTGCTGAGCCCAGTTATGAGAACACCACACCATATCGGAATTTTGAAAAGCATGTTCAAAGCAAAAGCAGTTCCAATTACTGAAACGGTTCACCAACCACCAAAGTCGATTAGATAAATTTACAAAACAGAATCACCATAAAAGTTGCAAATGTCTGTTACATAAAACTTTAACTGATAGTTTCCACATCACAAACTGCTATTTTAATTTGATTTGGTTTATGGTATGACACCATCTGCAATTTCACGAAAAGGTCGAATTACTGAATCCAGGTAGCTCTGTACTTCAGTTAAAATCGGCAGAAGGCCAACTTTGTAAATTTAATACCTTCAGGAATGTCGCATGCAACTACAGCCAATTCTGCAAGGATCCATAATATGAAATTTGTGACCTTGGGATATTCAGCCCTACAGTGCTCAGCGAGATGCTTCCCTATCATATAACGGAAGTTAGAAAAATATCAGAAACATTCACATGGAAAGCAAAAATATATGCTCAATGAAACAAGGATAAGTGCTAGTGCTGCATGTCTCGTAATACTGACCAGTCACAACCCCTAGGCTGGCTGCAAGTGACTGGATTACAAGTGCAGCACAGGACGCGACAAGTATGATCCAAAGAAGCTGTCACCAAAAGAAGATAGTTATGATTCTTTGGTAGAGATAATCATGAGATGCTGAATGGCAGATGAAGGAAGTTCAGTCCATAGAGTTCCATACTTTAAAGGAAGATTGGATGGAACTACCCAGAAATACGCTAGAGACAAGAGAAATAAGGACCCACCTCATATTTGTAATGTGCTCCAGCCTGTAGATCCGTCTCGACTGCAAAATCAGAAATTTTTATTGGTCATGAGCTGACAAAAGGATAGCAAATGAATACACGAAATGAAATTCACAATAAATCTTGCTAATCTTACAATTGCCAGGATCAATATATGCAATAGAGACAAGAAAACCAGGCCCTATGTACGAAAATAAGTTCTTCCAGCTAGTTTTCTGCAATAGCACAAAACAACCAATAGTTAGTTTTCTTCATCTGAATCCAGTATCTAGAAATAATTCAGCACATAGAATGATTTTGGCACATCAAGTTAAAACTGCAAATTCTACATCAGATGCACATGTAAGAATTATATCTCATTGCAGGAAAGAATGAGCCTGCCTTGTAAAGGATGGAAACTAGTTGCCATGGTGATGTTTTTCTTTCTTTCTTTTGGCAAAACCAATCAAGAATTGTTACTGAATCAAGCACATGCACCATACCTCAGGAATAACAATCTGATCAACATCTATGCTGTCGATAAGAGGAGTGCCGGCTCCATTGGAGAGATTATTGTTCCCGGCGCTAGTCATAAATTGTGGCTGCGACGAGCATTGCCTCGGCCCACTCATCTCACTCTCTCCCAAGGATGCTCAAAGCCGTCGAGCTGCAAACACAATGCAACAGGGGGCAGTTATTTATAGGTACGCTTTGCAATGACGCTAACTCACTGGCTTAAATACCAAGAATATGCCTAGTGAGCAGGATAACAAGAACAATAGCCACTAGCACAATAAGATAAGACAAATGAACATCGAGACCCGAGAACAGTGGACTGCAGAAAAGATGCAACCACAGAGGGTGTGTCTGTGTACACAAAAGTAGCAGTTTCAACCAATCTTGATCCGGCAATAGGGGCGACGATCGAGCCAAAGACGTCTACTTTAGCCTGGAAGATAATATTCGCCTGTGCAAATTGGACGGTGTGGAGGTAAAGACACTTGAACGTGTGATTACCAACGCAGCATCGGGGAATATAGAAATAACAACTGTGCCTGATATCTCCCAGCAGTGCCCAGTATTGAAATGCAAGCTTCAATTCAACGTCCCTTTATCCCATACATACAGCTAAACGAATGGAACAGGATCCTACGGGCGTGTGAAAGGGGGAACGTGGCAAGAAGGAAGTAAAATAATGGAAAGCGGTTTAGAGTGGCTTAACGATAAGTCGGCATGACCATGAGGTCATCAATCTGAGACGGCACGAACAAAAGACATGGAGCAAAACAATGGTGGTTAAGGTATCTGGCTAACACAAAGCAGGATGCTTGCTAGCTACATCGCGGACCTAAAAATGTTTGCTTTTGTGTCTAAGGTGTGGACTAATCACGAAACCAGAATTAAGAGCGGGGTCGTAGCATTTGCATGCATGCATCCCTTTCCAAGATTCTTAGCAGGAACAAATTCCGTCTCCGCGGACCATACCGCTAGAGAGTAGAGACAGCGAACGGGGAAGTAGAAATCTATCTCCTGCGACTTGCGAGGCGAAGAAATTGCAGAACTAAGCCACAAACGAGAAAGAAAAACATGAGTCCGCGAGATTGGCAGCGCGCGGCGGCGGCGAGGAGGAGTTCCGTCCGGGGCGGCGTGGCCGGGAGAGAAGGGCGTACCTGGTGTCGGTGGGGGCGAGAGAGCGGAGCAGTGGATACTGGATAGCCGGAGACGTCGTCGTCGCCGCCTCTTCTTCTTCTTCTCCTCCTGCTCGTCTCTGACAGGAACAGAACATGAGTCCCCGAGGCTTCTCGGTCGCGTGGTCCAACGGAGTCCAATCCGAGCACGTTTTGTCTGGCTCGACCCCGTCCGGGTGGCGCCACGTCGTTCGCCTCCCGCCGGCCGTCGGATGGAGCGGGCCGCCGGTCTCCGTCCGTCCGATCAGGCGCCGAGCCGTGGACCGGCCGCTGCAGGCGCAGAGAGGGGCCAGTGCTGAGAAATCTTTATGAAGACGCAAAATCTTGGAATAAATGCAGTGCTGTCGCTGTGATTAGTGTCAACCTTCAGTTTCTGTGGAAAAAAAATCAATGATGCACCAATTTGTGCTGACCACTTGACAGTACTCAGAACACAGTACCCTAATTGTCCTCGTTGGTTTATTCCCCAGCCACCATAGTGGACCAACTATACATTGATTTCGATTATCCATGGGATTCTGATCATATCACATATTATATAGAAAAACCAGATTGACCAGGACTAGCCTTTACGCCATAATTTAGGGCTTGCTTGCTTCAAAAGAAAATTGGAGAAATAACATAGAAATCAAAAATTTCCCTTCGATGGTCGTATTCATACATTTGGTTCAAAAGAATGTAGTAATAAGAAAAACACAGGAAACAAAATCCTTTGCTCACAGTTTCAAGGAACGACAAAACCATTTTATAATCCACTTGGACTTCTTTTTAAAATTCCTACGCATGAAAAACGGGACCGATGTCTTTAGTGGCAAAATAACATACTAATTACACTTTTACATATGGTTAGATTTTGATTTCATCATATTTAGTGATTTATGTGGACCCGTCATGGAACGACTGTTGCGGGCTGCGGGTAGAGAGAGGAGTGCTTCCAAAAACAAAACCTTGGCGTCAATGCAGTAGCCGTCACCGTGTCGGTGTCAGTGCCATCGGTAGCATGCTGAAAAACATTACTCTTATTAGCATTGGCAGCATGCTCAAAAACATTACTCTTATTGGCATTGGCAGCATGCTGAAAAACATTAAACCCACTATCGTCTTACCGAGAGCACTTGACAAAAAAATTCCACACTATCCCTTAATTAATTTGCCCCATCCCGCCACCACACGCTTCACTTTCAGATGACCACGGTACATTGAGTATGTTGTCGATTAGCAAGCATACTACATTAATTAAGTTATCACACACAGTGTATCAAAATGATTCTCTCAATTAGTAAGCATATCTTTATTTATTTTTTGCTCGACTTTATTCGTTCAAAATTTGGGTGGGGTCATGAGCTCCGATGATTTTTGGTTCTCTTCCCACATGTCCGAACTAATACCTGCATGCGTGATGAAGATCAAACGATAAAGATTTTTTTAGATAAAGGGTCTTTATTACTTAAGAGTTTTAAGCATTACACCCGGCCTCTGCATAACTGGGATGCACACAGCCACAAGTTCACGAGTACTCAATACAGAAATAAAAAGGCGAATTACATATCATAATGAGAAATTGTAAAGCCGCCTAAGCTGCTGGTAGGTCTATCCGGCGACTATGTTGTCATCCATGCCGGGAAAATAACTCCCTGGCCGCCGCCTCCAAACGTGACGCCACCTCCAAAAACAAATCTCGGTGCTCCACACGCTGCAGGGCCGACCATGCTCGTAGCGTTGATATGCACCGATAGATAACCTGCATAAGAGAAGCATTTTTATCGTTAAAAATCTTGTCATTTCTACATAGCCATAGCGACCATATAACGGCAATCGCTCCCACCCTGCTAAATAGTTTAAACCTAGGATCCACACCATTTAACCAGCTGCCAAAAATGTTTGCAACGGTACGTGGAGGATGTAAAGTAGAACCTATCTGTATGACTGACCATATAGACCTAGCGAACTCACACTGGAAGAATAAGTGTGTAATAGTCTCGTCATGTTGACAGAAGACGCACTTTTTACTTCCGTGCCAATTGCGTTTGGTAAGGTTATCTTTTGTAAGAATTACACCTCGACGAAGATACCACGCGAACACCTTAGTTTTTAGCGGGATCTTCATCTTCCAAATTTTGTTATTATCCTCAATATCGACTGGTACTTCAGGGTAAGATTAATGCTCTATGCATAGAATCAACCGAGAATATACCATTCTTCGTAAGATTCCAAAGAAATTTATCTGGACTATCCGACAATTGGATAGTTTCCAAACGGAGGAGCAAAGCATTCCAGGATGCTTGTCTTGTTCCAAGTAAACTTCTTCTGAACGAAACATTAGGAGGTGACGTACCCAACATCTTTGCGATCGTGTCGCTCTTCTTTCGCACAATTGTATACAGAGCCGGATATTGTTCTCGGAGAGTGGCTTGTCCTAGCCACTTATCCTCCCAGAATCTTATTTCCAATAGAGCCGGATATTGTTCCAACGATAAAGATAGCACATCACTACATGCATGATCGGAAATGCCGTCGTAGAGGGCACTCGATAAACCACAAACTCGTCCCCAGCAAACAGTCATTACTCATTACTGGGCCATTTGATGCCGACCATGAGATGAGATGCTTTTTTAACTCATAGTCAATCAGGATCCACACGCATTTAGCCAATGTACAAGAGCATACCCTCTCCATGCATACATTGCCGCATTGGCAAACAACACACGCATTCGTCTGAATTTTAGTTTGCATCAATCGCACCTCGGTAATTTGGATGACATTTCAAGCAAGCCTCCGTGCTCTTGATGGAGATCGTCATTTTTTTTGCGACATTTTTTTTTCTAGATCAGAAAGGAGTACAATTTTTTTTAGGGGAACCTGATAAGGTTTATTCAGTAACGTTCATAGGTACAATCACTGGCGGAGCTCCAGCCACAATGTTGGGCGGGCTAGCCCAATAAAGAGTTAAAGACCACAATGTTTTTCTTCCATGAGCCAAGTTTTCTCTATTTCTTCAGTGATTTCGTTTGGGCTGGGCGGGCCATGGCCTAGGTCGGCCTTCATTGAGCTCCGCCAGTGGGTACAATGGCAGCATCGTGGGGAGTCCTTCGCTAGACACATGGCAGCCTATCCCCAGAGGTTACGAGCTTCGAAATTGTTCGACCGTGACTCAGAAACATACAACTCTGAAAAATGAAGCGCCATCAACTACCTCCTTCACTATTGAGCTATATCTTTTTCCAGCGTGATATCATCGACCACAAATCTACCCAGGCTCTTTGACTGAATCAACAAACTGGTTCAACATGATCTGAAGTTGGGGGGCATGTACAAATGAGAATCCATTGAAATAAGAATAGTGATAGCTATGAGTCAGTTTCATATGGTATCAGCATCACGGTATCCTCGTTTTTAGCACTAGTGTTCTAAACAAAGAGAAGAAACTAAAGGTAGCATCACTGATCAGTCTGGTTCAGCTCAGGCTGGGCGTTCGGGAATTCCCGAAAACTCGGGACGGGAAATTCAGGAAAAAATAAGTTCGGGATTCGCAAGATGACTCCCGAATTTTCATGAAAAAATCTGATTCCCGACAATTCGGGATCCCGACAATTTGGGATCAGGATCGGGAAATCACGGAATTCCCGAATTTCAGAACAAAGGAACGAGGAGGATGGAGGCATCGTGTTGGGGACGGGGAAGACGTAGATGACTCGCGTTGCCCCGGCTCGTGCTCGTCGCCTTCGTCTCGTCCGGGAATCCGCCATGACCGCGCCGGCGGCAGCCCACGGGTGTGAAAGACGGGGCTGGGGGCCTGGCCGCCTGGGGCAGTTCTGCTCGGCCGCCAGCCGCCGATGGTAGGGGTTGTCGGGCTGGCCGTGGGGAGGTGGGATCGGGGCTGGGGCGCCGGCCGTCGAGGCTGCTGCTGGGTGCTGGCGCATGGCGGTCTGTCGGTCTGGTGCGCGTGCGGTGCAGTTCCCCTGCGGCTGGCAAGGTCGGGGTAGACAGGGGTTAGGGTTAGCGAATAGGGATAGGGATTGAGGACGAGGTGGGCCGTGGACATGCGATGCAGTGATGGGCTTGTTGGGCTGCTGGGATGTGCGGGGTTGTGCGGTGGGCTAACATTTCGTGTCTTCGGGACGTTCGGAATCAGAACTACAATCCCGAATTTCTCGATATAATTTCGGGAAACCAGATCACGTTCCCGAAAAAGCCATCGGGAATTTCGGGTTCGGGTAATCCGGGATCGGGATGGGGATATTCGGGTTTCGGGATTCGGGATCGGGAAATATGCCCACCTTGAGGTCCAGCTGAACTCGCAGTTTTACAAATCAAAATGTTTTCCTGAAAACCTAATGTAGAATTTTTTTGCTCGGTTGCATAATATTCTATGAGATTAAGAGCACATATTAATCTAGGTCTTATTTCACTTTTGGCACATATCATTATGTTTATAATTATTACCTCAATATGGACAGGCGCGGCAAATCGCGCTTCTATGGTTTAGTCAAGGATGAAAACTGAACCTCCTCTCGGAAACTCGCCCAACTCATGGATTTTTTGTTAAGCCAGTATGTCGCTATAGAATGAAATGTTAGAGCATCTCCAACCGGGCCTCCTACTTCCCCCCCATATGTCGGCGGACAGGCAGGATATGGCCCCGACAGAAAAAAATCACAACCAAACGGACACTAAACTCAGCCCAAACGGCCGGACTGTCCAGTGACCCTCATTCTCAGCCCATATGTGGGGGTCGGTAGTGTTTGGACCGCCCGGACGCGCCCGCCACGTCTCGCTGACAGGGTGGTTCCACGCGAAACACTAACCGGCGCCACTATTTAGCACCGACCGGTCGGTGCTCCGCCCGACGAGGTTCTCTCCATCTATATTAACCCAGCCAACCCATATCCTATCGGCACCTCTACTCCCCTCTTTGTTTGCGCCGCCATGTTCTTGCCTCCTCCCCTCCTCGTCCTCTTCCTTATCCACCAGCACTGGCACCATGCCTCGCCGGTTGTCCACCACTTACGCGAAACTCAACCCGAAGCGCCATGCGGAGATCGAGGCGGAGTTGGTGCCCTCCACGCTTCGCCTGGTGGTGCGGCCGCAGACGTGGTCGTGGGCAGGGGCGATGTCGAGGCCCAGGGTGTGGCTGGGTACATGTACGCGCCATTGACCCTTGACGAGACGCGGGAGGAGTTCCGCCTCACCATGGAGGCGGAGCGCCTCTCCTAGTTGGAAGTGGAGCATCGCGCGGCGGCGTAGCAGCTCGCGGACGAAGCCGTGGACGTCGCCCTCATTGCACAGATGAAGGATGACGCCGCCCTTTGTCGTGGAGAACTACAACGAGGACCAATCCTCCGAGGATTGGGACATCTACTCAGACATCGACGAGGAGATGCCCCTCGCCGCCAACGACCATAAGGGCGGCCCCGGCTCAGGCGTCATTATGATCTCCGACGAGAAGGAGTAGTTATTAGGATTTGCTATCTCTAGTTTGATCCACGTAGTTTGTAATTTGTACATAGTGAATTATTCTTTGAAAAAAAAAACTCAAGGAACATGTTATCTCGCGAGTATCCACCTGAGTTTTTTTCTTGCAAGCTCGTAGTTTGAAACTGTCAACTACTCCCTCCGTTCCAAATTAATTGACTTGGTTTTGTCTAAATATGGATGTATCTATACTTATTTGATGTTTAGATACATCCATGTGTAACAAAATGTGTGTCAATTAAATCCGAACGGAGGGAGTACTATTTTTTAGGTTCGTCTCAATTTTTTTTTTTTTTTTTGAGAATGGTTCGTCTCAAATGAGTGCGCGGGCCTGAAACATGGGCACGTTCTTTCTTACTGGCCAAGGCCCATTCACAAACCATCTACTCGCAAACAGAAAAGCCCATTCCCAAGTCCAGCCACTCCGCACACAGCCGCCGGCTCCTCGTCTCATCTACGGTTCCCGGCGGCGCCTCCGACGGCCGGTTCTCCCGCCCCTGCTGGCCTCCACTTCCCCTCCTCCACGGCACCTCTGACCGGCCAAGAAATGTCCTCGCCGCTGACGGACATCCCCGACCACCTGCTGGCGGAGATCCTCCTCCGGCTGCCCGCCCCGGACGACCTCGCCCGCGCCTCCGCCGCCTGCGTCTCCTTCCGCCGACTGGTCGCCGACCGATCCTTCGTCCGCCGATTTCGCCGCATCCACGCCCCGCCCTTCCTTCCTCGATGATGACGGGTTCCACCCAACCAACCTCCGCACCCCTCTGCACCCGCCGCCCGCGCGCTCACCCTCGCCGCCGACTTCTCCTTCTCCTTCCTCCCCTCCCACTGCCGATGGTCCGTCCAGGACATCCGCGACGGACGCGTCCTCCTCCATCGTCTAACCCCACAACACGAGCAGCTTCCGGTCTTCAAGGAGCTCGTGGTATGCGACCCCTTGCGCCGGCGGTACGTCCTGCTTCCCCGGTACCTGAAGAACTAGCCCCTTCGGTGCAGCACCTAGTCCCAGGCCCCAGAGCAAGCCTTTCCTCGTTCCTCCTTGGCGAGGAGGATGAGGCGGCGGAAGAGACAACACTCAAAGTGATATATGTTGTACATTGCAAAATTAAGCTGTCCACCTTCGTCTTCTCTTCGAGCACGGAACAATGGCGAGCCGCTGCATCCAAGGCATGGAATGATTTGTTCCTCAGCAGTGTCGAGTTCGACTTGATGTCACGGTACAGCAAGCGCCACTATGCTTATGGATGCTTCTACTGGGACTGGTTATTTTCAAGAGCAAAAAGTTGCTCGTGCTTGACACTAGGAGGATGGAGTTCTCCATGGCTGACCTCCCACCTGGAGATGGAGTGGGCGAGGTTTAGCCATTGTTGAGGCTGGGGAAGGCAGGCTTGGGATGTTTGGTTTCCGTCGTGGAACTGAAGCTGGTCTGAGCTATATCATTGCGCGAAACAAAGGCGAGAGTCCCAGCCAGTGGCAGATGGAGAAGAGAATCTCACTAGATCCTCGGTACAAATATGATATCAAAGATGCAACAGAGAGGTACTTTCTCTTGAGAAGGACAGAAATCTCATCTCTAGAGAATCCAGTCACCGAATACTTCTCGATGGACATCAAGACGTTGAAGCTTCAGAGGGTTTGTGAGCAAGGCACGAAAATGTATTGGAAACACATATATACCAACTTCCCACCGTCGTTGTTGTCTTCACCGACAATATGAAGTGGTAAAAGTTCTATTGCGACCTAGTTATCTCCTTCCTTTCATAATTATCACACAGCTTGTCTAATGCTTGATTGTTTATTGTTACAACTGATAACTCTTATTTACATGATATAGTATTGTTTATTTTCTTGTCTTTGTGGGAAAGCCAAGTCCCACAAATTGCAATTTTAAGGGAATAAGATTTGTAAGACAAAAAATCTTGCACATTATACGTAGTTTATGCATGAGTCCTCATGGAACTGCGAAAAATAATTTGTCAAGACAATTATTCCCTAGGAGTGGTTTTGATGTGAGGAACTGAATATCCTTGTGGAATTGCGAAAAAAAACTAGTTAACGTAGAAGGAATGCAAGTGTAGATCCCGATTCCCTTGGATACACTTTTCTTTTCATCGATATGAGGCAGAAAAGTTTTCGTTTAGTCATCTTCACATGTGTAATTTTATCTCGCGATGTTGTTTTGATATAAACCCGCAGAACTTGTACAGCCACAAATAACATCCTGAGCCACCACTCTAAACAAGTACAGCTCGTGCACGGGCAACCCAAATTCTATCTCGCGACGTTGTTTTATCTGAAATCAACCTCATAAATTTGTTGGTCTCATAATCTCCAAGCAAATCATATTGGTGGAGATGATTGACTGAAATCTATCATGTATTACCTATTCTGTAAGATTGAACTAGAGGGGGCACCCAGTTTTGTGTGTCTTTCCGTTTTGTGGCCTGTTTTTATACTAAGATGGCAGAGGGCACCGACTGTGTTTGTTCTCGCTACAAATACCCCAGTTTCATTCATTTTTGTAGTTAGAAGTTTGTTCTCCTAGTACTCCTACAACACGAAGGTATCCATCCTGTATGACACTATGACTAAAGTTTTTCAGGACTGATTCCTTTGTGTCATGTTCCTCTGTCCGGCTATGTATTCCAACTTTTATTGCAAATTACAATCCTACACACACTAAAGCAAGTGTTTACGGTCACATGTTTTAAATTCAGTTGAGATAAATATTACTAGCAGTTTTGCAATGCTATTCTTCCACTTCTTGTGACCTTTTCAGGTGTGCAGTACCATTTCTATAAGATGAATTAGTGGGGTCACCCAGTTTTGTCATCTTTCCTTTTTGTGACCCATTTTTGTACTGGGATGGTAAGACGGCACCTTTGGTTCTCGCTACCAATACCCGCAAATTCTTTTTTCTTTTTAGTTGGGAGTTTGCCAAGGTACTATGTGAACTCCTGGAACACGAAGGTACCAAGTCTGTATGACTCAAGTTTTTCAGGACTGATTCCTTTATGTTCACTTGCCTCTGTCGGGCAATGTATCCCAGCCTGTATTGCAAATTACAGCGATAAACACACTAAAGCAATATTTTGCAGCCACATTTTCAAATTCAGTTGAGATCAATATTAGTAATTTGGCAATGCTGTCCTGCCTCTTCCTGTGATACTACCTGACTATCTAAGCACTTGCAAATATTGGGTGGAAATCTTCTTTGGTCTGAACTTTTGTCTTGTTTGTTCAGGTTCGACGGAGTGGTAATCATATCAGCATTGTGAGTTATAAGTGGTTGCAATTTCAGGTGCGGAGTTCTGGCTCCTGTGACCGATTTATCAACATCATGACAATCTACAGAGCTTCACTTGGCAGTGGTTGTTTACTTGTTTCTGTGTTGTTCTTCCTTTCATGCTACCTGTAGCTTCGAGTTAGTGTAAGCAGCGATATGACTGCTCCTTGTCCAAGAATGTGACGTTGAACTTGAGAGTTTGTATCAGTCAACATCTGTGGGTCAAGCTAGCTGATTTTTATTTTCCAAGTCACATTTTTGTCTTAGTTATTAGACTTAGTACGGCGAGTGAATTGTGACAACCAAAGATAAAACACTATTGCAGCATGCAGGTGGACACAAGCTAAAGTTTCGAACTTAGCCGATGTTTCCCCTTTGACTTTATTGAGAAAGTGGATGTTTTCTGCCTCTTCCTATGAGACTACCCAAGTACTTAGATAATTTGTTTCTTTTATCTAAACTCTTGAATATGGACAAATTGGGTGGAAAAGTGGAAAACCTTGTTTGTTGTCTGAACATTTTGTTTATTGTCCAGATTCAGTGGAGTTGTAAGCAGATCATCACACTTTAGATCTCGCACCTGTCTGGGGTTGCCTTGCTTACAAGATGACTCACGGTAGTCTACAGAGCTTCACTTGGCAGTTCTTCCTCGCACGCCTATGCCTGCTAGTGTTTTTGATGATCAATACTGAATACAGTACACGTACCGGCGTACGTTGATTGCAGTCACTAAAGCCTTGGCATTCTATTGAAGATGAATGAAATCTAAGGTCGGGAGCAGGTTACGCTCCCAATCTCCCATCCTGTACAAGGGTAAGATCCACGTGCAAATTCGTGGCCCGGCTACGTGATGCTTACCCCGTATGCATGCAGTTGGGCCCTGAGAGATCAAGCTTGCGCGGGAGGAGAAGTCCATCGATGTTAGGCCATGAAGCGGTAGGCCTCGTAAGGCCTGGAAAAAGCGCCTGAATTTGGGAATCTCTGATTCACCTGATACTAGTTTTTTTTTCCGAAACTAGGGGCAAAAGATTTGCCCCATTTCATTAATTAAGGGATAGTTGGGACAAGAAGTCATGCAACATCAAAATAAAAAAATAACAACGGGACTACTCTCCCGGCATTATTTACCCAAGACGTTTCGCCGCCGCGAGCACCCATAACTTTGCCTCGTGTTTGATCTTGGTGAGGATGTTGATAGACGAGGCGTGCTTGTTGCAGAACACCCGAGCATTCCGTTCATTCCAAAATTCCCAAGAAGTGAGAAGAACGAGAGATGTCATTGCTTTGCGGTTTATCATACCGACACCGGACATGTGACGCCACCAATCCGTGAGGCAGAGGGCCGGCCAAGATGAAGGATCTTGCAAAGCGGGAAAAGGCCACAATTTGGCCAACCACGACGCGCCAAGCGGAAAATTTCATTTTTGGAGGCCCCCAAGCTTTTCATACCAAGGTGTTCATATCGGAGGAGGGAGCCCCAAAGAATTGCGCCTTGTAAGCCGTCTTTGCCAAGTATTCGCCATTTGTGGAGAGGTTCCACACGATGGTGTCCTCAATGTTGTCTTCAAGATTCACATTTTGGAGCTTGACCTAAAGATCAACATATTGGTGCACGTGGTGGATGGAGAAGTCTTCGATCATGGCAATTTTCCCAATCCAAGCATTGTTGAGGAGGGCTTGGTGAATGGTCCACTTCTTTGTGGAGGATATGTCAAAAATGAGAGGACAATGTTTTTAGGCTTTTGTCCCTCGAGCCAAGGAGCCTCCCAAAAGGATGTTTTCGTCCCAATTCCAACGGTGATGGATGAGGACGCATAGAAAAGATCCATATCTTTTTTTGTACATGGGTTACTTGAGCTGGCCCAAATCTTGTTGGGGTCTCTGAAAGGACAAGGATGTCGCCTAGAGGGGGGGGGGGGGGGGTGAATAGGCGTTTAAAACTTTTCCGGTTTAGGCTTGATAAATGCGGAATAAAACTAGGTGTTTAAATTATCAAGCACACAACCTAAATAAACTAGGTTCACCTATGTGCACCAACAACTTATGCTAAGCAAGACAAGTAACAAGGTGATAGCAAGATAAGATACTTCAAGCTCGAAGGCTATCACAATGTAAAGTGCATAAGTAAAGAGCTCGGGTATAGAAATAACCGAGGCACGTGGAGACGACGATGTATTCCCGAGTTCCTCCTTTTTAGGGGAGTACGTCTCGTTGGAGGGGTGTGAGTTTCAAACTCAAGATGCCACAAAAGGCCTCACCCTATTCTCCGATGAACCTCGCACAAAAGCTCGGTTCACCTTCCACTATTGATTTCCTTTTGGGCGGAAATCGAGTCCCTTACAACAATCTTGAGGCACAACCCACAAAAGGATTGGGAGCTCCCAAGTGGACCACAAAAGGTCCCAACTAGCCACAAAAGGCCTTGACGATAAAAGGTCACAAGAACATCGTCTAGGGTCCAACGACCCAAGAGTAACGAGCTTACAATCTTCACTTCCACGAATCCTCGTGGAGAGACTAACCTATGCACAAAAACAAAGGCAAGAACACAAGAAGTGCTCAAGTTCTTCACTCCCAAATCCCACCAAAAGCAACAAATGCTTGTGGGGGAGAAGAGAGGAAGAACAAAGAAGAACACAACAAATGGAACTTCAAGAACTAGATCGAAAGGGTTCCACTCACTTAGAGGAGAAACGGCTCGGTGGAAATGTAGATCTAGGTCTTCTCCTTCAATCCTCCAAAGATCAACGAGTTTGGGTGGAGGGATTGGGAGATCTTGTAGTTTTGAGCTTGCAACAATGGAGGAGAGAGAAAGCAAATCGTGCTAGGCAGAGCTAAGCTTCTTGGAGAAGAAGCAGTCTTTAAATAGGGGTCCCTGAAAAACTAACCGTTATGTGCAGAAAAACTGCACAGCGGTACTACCGCTGCTGGTCTCCCTGCGGTACCCAGTGTACTGCACGACCCAGCTGTGGCGGTACCTCGCAGAGGTACCGTAGCTGCCAGGTATGGCGGTACTACCGCGGCGCTGCCGGTAGTACCGCTGGGATCCTTCGAATAAAATAGAAGGAATCCAGCGGTAGTACGAGGCGACTACCGCTGGGTACCGTAGCGAGTCCAGAGAGCAAATTTGGCCTAGCGGTACCCCTGGCGGTACCACCAGCTGTAGTACCGCTGGCTAAAGCCAGCGGTACCACACGGTACCACCGCCAGGAGGAGTACCAGCTGTGCTGCAGGAATCCCGCTCCAGGTGGAGCGGTACTACCGCTGCGACAGCGGTACTACCGCCAGACACAGAAAAACTTCCAACTTGACACAAAGTTTCCAAAGTCCTTAGCCAAAAACGAGGAAACTGGAGAATCGGATAATCCGAGTCAGAATGACCGGATAATCCGATTCCTCTGTAAGAGCAAAACTCGACAGAAACAGCAGAACTAAAACTGCAAGAACTTTCTCATACGAACTCCAAATGAGGTGAAACCAATTTTGTTGGAAAGGTAACGACAAGGAGAATGCCTACAAAAACATTAAGGGTCACAAACATAGAGGGGATACCACACATGGGAAGGTGTGGACCCTAACTCGAAGGTGGACCGGTAATATTTCCAACGCCGAGAACGAACTAGTTTTCTAAACAAAATCCATTTTCGAAGAACTTGGGCTTGTCATGAGGATCACGACAAGCACCAAAACCCAACAAGGAGAAGAACCAAGAAAGATGATATGCCAAGAATGCAAAGGTTTGAGCTCTCCACAAAGATGCGATCAAGTTACTCACTTGAGAGCCCCTCTTGATAGTACGGCATCTATCCTATAACCCGGTCTCCCACTAACACCATGAGACCGGTAAAATAGAAACCCTATCAAGATCATACATTTGCCTTGCGCATTCCACTTGAGCTAGATGATGACGATCTTGATCTCTTCAAGTGGACCACTTTTCTTGATTTGCGCTTGATGAAGACATCTCCAAATGCTCCCCCATACACCATTATGGGAGAGCCTCGCTAAGCTCCGTCTTCATGAATCAACTTGCGCTTTATATTCTTCTCTTGATATAGATGATGGCTTGGAGATAAGCATGAAGTTGACTCAATCTTCTTTTCCAAGCCATGCTTGCAATAAGCTCAACTCTTCTCATGACCATTCTTCATATAAACCCTTGGATGGAACCTTGGTCATCATGTAATCTTCTAGAGTCCAACATATGAACTCCAATCTTTTCCTATGGACAAGATCTACAAGTATATCTCAAAGCAAACATTAGTCCATAAGGATTGTCATTAATTACCAAAACCACGCATGGGGCAACACATGCACTTTCAATCTCTCCAATGAAGCCCTGGCCATCTCCAACGCAAAGCTCTAGCGAATTTATCGGTGTGGAGAACCCCTAGCCCGCCAAGAGAGGTAGGACGGCAAACGGCCTCCCAGTTCACCTTGCATTGTCCCGCGAAACTTTGTCGGTGCACACCCAAAGTAATCCACGGTCAATCTTGTAGAGAGAGGTAATGAGACCCGGAGGGACAATGAGTAGCATATCCATAAAAAAAACTAATAGGACCATGGACTTAGATTAGTTTTCCTGGTTTCTTTTCGGGGTTTTCACGATTGAGGCATGCTTTTGGTTGTTTTGAGAAAAAACCGAATCTAATTGTAGTAATTAGGGTCATGTGTACATCATATACAACCACTCTACTATGTGGGGAAGTCGTGGATGTTGGTAGTCATCGGGCGTCTGCTCTCTCTCTCTCTCTGGTGGATAATTGCATGTCATTTTTGTTAAAATAAAAAATATCTAAATATTATCCTAAAAATTGAATTTTGGCATGGAGTCATATTAAGGGCACAAAGTGCCACCATAAAAACTTCACACATGATTTGGACAAAAATAGGTAAAGCATGGTTCACAAAATGGACTCTTCAGGTATGAAGTTTCGTGGAATTCTACTCTAATGTCCAAGTTTATGTTAGTATCAAATCAATATTTATATAATGACTTTCTATTTGGTACATATTACATAGTAGTTAGTTATATGAATGAATGTTGCCACTCTCCATGGAAAGAGTTTGATCTTCTATTTCATTTATGGCAAAAGGAAAAAGGTTTGATGAAGCTAGTAACAAAAATTAAAGCACACAAAAGGATGTTTGTTTGGAGAAACCTGCTTTGACTCATATGTGTAGATGCACCCACACGCCCTCATTTTAAAATTTGAAAATAAATCAACAAAAATTGGTTGTACATTCGGACATTCTATGTCGGCACAGAAAATTTCACGAAAAGAAAACATTTTGTTGTAGCCCGTGTAAAAAAATCCGATGCTCCAAAAGGAATTCTACAAGATATTATTTCTTTTTTTCACAGGCATAAACAATGTATTGTTCACGTATTTTTATGTGCGAACATAGAATATCTAGATTTACATAGAAACTTGCTTGGAATTTTTTGGCATTTCAAAACGTATTTTTCCATAACAGGTGCATCTAGAAACAGCGTGACGTCTCCCGCATGTTTGTTCCATGTTACGGTCGCCCTAAACTAGGTATATCATGCATGAGCTTTCTAGGCTCTCTCATAGCCGGGGACAAAGCCTCGGTCCATCCATCCATCGACTTCTTCTTTTTCACCCTCCTTTCTGTGACATTCTCTGATTGGCGTGAGGGCCACATGGCAGCAAAGGTGTGTCCTCCAAAGAGGAGGCCATGACTTAACATGAAAGCTTCACTTTACAACTCCAACCCATGATCGAAACAATTATGTGTAGCTTCCTCGTGCACATTACTAGGGATCTCGATCGATGCCTGACTGCCTGCCTGCCCCAACTCCTCTTTGCAAAAGCCGCTAGCCTCTGCGAATATATATTTAACTCCAACGCTGGGTAGCTGCATGATGAGATTAGATATCTTGAGAATATTTTTTCGGGTGAGAAAACTTCTTCTGTGGCAGTGGTCTCAAGATCTGAGTATATGATTAAGATTCAGTGCGTAATGCGCTGATTCATTATATAATTTGATGCGCGGAAGTAGTTGCAAAAAAGTGATAGTTGGCCTCGGTTCATATATAAATACCAGTCAGTGTGGTGCAGAAAAACATAAGACAGCAAAGTTAGCACGCACGTGACTGTTTTCTCCAGCAAACTTGTGTTGGAATGGATGGTGACCGCGTGGAATATATTAAGCCGATTGTGCTTAATTAGTAGGTAGTGCTCTCTTTAATCACATCTTGTGGTTTTCCTTTTTTTTTTCCTTTAGAGACCTGCATCTCGGAGATACTTGCCTAATCATGCATTCGTGCTGTCACTAACGTCCCCTTATGTTTCCTCCTGCACTGTTTGACTACCTTCCTTTTTTTTCAACGGTCATCAGTTTAGTTAATTCTTTGATCCAGTAAGAAAAGACCATTTATGGGTGCAAATTAAAACATTGTACTTCAATTCTCGAACTAGATAAAGAATGATTAAAATTATTAAAGGCTATCCTTTTTCATCCATTTTGTAGGTAGGTAACAAAGAGTTTTTACCGATCACAAACGGGTTTTTATCATAAGGGGAAGTCCATTATTCAGCCAGCTGATCGCGTGGCTCGATCACCTGCGCGTGTGTCACTTTCCCCCCTCTCTTTCTTCGAGATGTGCTCGTGCATGCTCTTCATGTCCTTTCATTACACCCTACCTTTGCTACCCCTGCTGAATTACAAAAAGCTCGCCATGGCCGCCCTATCCATCTGTTGCCACCGCTCTTTTTCTTTTACTTCCTCACCACCTGATGTTTGTTGTCCAATGCATATAGAAGTCAATTTTCATGGCCGACCTCATCGTGGGATCTTGAGTTTTCAGCAGAGAAGGTGTGAGTGCGGAACGGAGTTACAGAGGGGAACAAGTTAGGGTCGTCAAATCCGAGACACAAGGCTCCGACAATCCGGATCGTTCACTGGCAAGCCCAAGACAATGAGATCAGTGATCCTAATTAAGGTTATTATTTTCACGATTTTTTCTATGTTGCGTGAGTGTTTCTCAAATTCTGTAAACTAGTGTGTGTGTGTGTTGTTACACACAAGAGTGAGATGCAACAATGATTATCGGAATGTTGCTTCGTTGCTACAAATATTTTGGTGAGAAGATGCAAACTTTGTCCTCCCGTGTTGCATAGGTGTATTGGCTTTTTCTTGCGGATTTGCTGGGATAGGTGTAGATTTGTTGCATACTCATAGTTTATGTTGCAACTGGTATTTACGAATGTTGCGACGTTTTTTCTATGGTTTTAACCCACTACATAATGGAATGCTACATCAATGTTGCAATAGTACAAAATTTTGCTACATGGGTGGGGGATATGTCGCAAGGACAATTTTTTTGTTTTATGAGGATCCTTGGGTGGGGGAGGGTGGTGATTTTTTCCCGAAATCATCCGGACGACTCGTAGCACTGCCCTTATGATATTGAGTAAAAAGGCACATAAAGTCCATGTCACATCGAGAGGGGCAACCAAAAGAAATTTCCAACTCTGCAAGCCCTAGCGTGTATCCTCTATCAACGTCGCGACCAGCTCTGCTGCAGCGAAAGTGGATCTCCTTGTCAGTTGTTGGTTTCTATTATCTGGATTCCTCCTGGCAATGGAACGGAATTAAATCGACATATATATAGATGCAACTACTATGAGGACTATGTTATTTTCTCGCATGATGTGGGGAGGCCGCCAAGATATTTCTCTTGTGGTCCTTGTTGTGGATAGGTTTGACATTAACATGGTATGAAATATGTCGGGAGAAGTTCTCCTGGATTAATGCTCGCGGTGGTATCGACCTCGGGGGGGTGGAGGTGGGAGGGGGAGTGAGGGGAGGGGCGTTCCCTGATGGTGGAGCATCAGCGTACGATCGATGCGTTCTGGTGGATGTGGCTTCCATATCTTTTGAGCTGGAGCCAAGAACACTTGGTGATTCCCTCATGGTGGAGCATCAGCGTACGATCGATGCGGTTGACGACCTCAATGCGCTTCTAGTGATTTCTCTGAAAACCTGAATCAGTTAGCTAACTAGCGGGATGCTCTGTGTGAGCAGGGTGTGGGAGTAGTATGTGTTACTACAATCAGAATAATACAAACATAAAACAACACGGAAAGGCAGAGCCCGTGTAGGCTGGACGCGTAGGAGGAATGATGAGGGAGGCCGCATGCTGCCTTGTAGTATGAAGGATTCTGCACATGCACGCGAGTCCAGCGACATAGGCCGGCGTCCGGTCGAGTCTGCGACATTGCATGCAAGCTCAGCGTGCTTGTTCATCATGCCATGCAGACCAGGGTACGTCCGTTCAGACATGGCCCCCGCAGAATCCGACCACAGGACGAGTGCCTCCAAATGTTCTTTCCTCGCTGACTGCACGCTGCACCCCTCGTTGACCGAATATCCATCCCGTCCAAAAAGATAACATATGTACACTGTAAAGCATCCTCTTCTATGATTCCTTGTTTATCACTCTTATCTTCTTCTTCTTCTCAAGGAGCATTTTGTTCCCATTCACTCACAAATGTGATACAAAAACATCACTCACAAATGTGATACAAAATATCGATTTTTCACGGGCATCAAAGTTTTATGTTCGTTTTGCGTGGAGGGCGTGCGTGTGGAGCCGGTCTCAGTGGCAAACCACTCCAATTTTGGAGAACATTCCCTTGTCCTCCCTTTGGAAGAAAGGGCCCAAGAGCTACGCTCCATGGCGTTCCCTCCAAGCTTTCACCCATATCGATCTTTACCTGACCCGGCCACCGTCCAGCCTCCAACTCCGACCAAACCAACTAAACTTTCATACTTTTACGTGTAATTAACCAATCCTTGCTACCGTACTACTGCTACAACTAGCTTTATTTTGCCTAGTACTAAATTCTTCACTTGCATGCCAAGTGATCGTGGCCACTCGCCTCGATCCTCCTAGTCAGCTACTAGTCAAAAGATGTGAGCTTTTCCTCTGCTGGCATGGCAATTAAAATATATACTTTTTGCAGCTGGAACCTTATTAACAATAAAATGGCCTATATAGTAGTAGGAGTTTGAAACAGTTGAGGGCAGGAATGACCCAATGTTACAGCTAGCCAGCTTATCAGTACTCATGTAGCTGGAAAACATATGGAACAAGCAAAGAACAAATTAAGCCATTACGTGTTAGCCTAACAACTACTGTATATACATATGTCTGTAGTCAATTAACTTGTTACACTCATCATGTTCTCTTGGAGCCAAATGCTGCAAAAAGAAAGTAAGGGCTTGTTTGATTCAAAGGAATTTCATAGGATTCTTATAGGAATTTATCCTATAGGAATTTATCCTTTACTTGTAGTTTGATTCATAGAATTAGTTCCTATAAGAATTTTTCCCATAGGAATCTTTATACTACTTCCTATAGGAATTCTAACATCCACTCCAAGCTCTTTTTACAATTCCTTTGATGGAATCAAACAAAGTTTGGTACAAATCAAATCCTATAGGATTGGAATGTGCATTACATTGCAATCTTACACTTTTCCCCTTCCTATGTCTTTCCTACCCTACAAATCAAACAAGGCCTAAATTACTGTGAGTAGTGCCTTCCTGCTCTCAGTAAGACTGTAACCAGATGTGTACTGAATATACAACAGTGGTGTTGAAAAATTCACTGCGTGTGTGTGTGTGCAAGTAGACCAACAGTGTAGAAAAATAACAGTTACCAGCACGCAGCATGGTCCTGATTCGTGCGGCTAGACAGAACCAAATTGTGGCAGAGAGTCAGGCCGGGCAGCGGTTGTACGCTGGAGGGAGGGACATGATCTTGTTTGGTGATTGGTATGGCGCAAAAGAATCTGGAGCGCATGCCGTCCAACTGCTCCAGACAAAACCCCACTTCTGTCTATCCATCACAAACTTCACAAGTGAGAGCCTCTACCCTCTAGAGAGAGAGGGTGCATGCTCTTATCCCATGTGTCTTTCCCTTCCTCACTCACTCACTGAGGAAGGAGGCTGAGATGATAGCTTGTGCAGTAGCGGCATGGGAATAATGGCGATTCCTCTGCCTATCTGCTCTCTGTAGTCTCCATCCAGAGCCAAAGTCCACAGTGTATACAATACCGATGAGTGTGTATTATACCACTGACAATATCTCACTCAGCCAGCTTGCAGGGGTGTGAGCTGATGAGCTCTCTGACAAAGCTCCTTCATGAAACAGCACAAATAATTAACAATTTGATCAAGTAGTAAGTGGGATATTGGTTACTAGTGAGTTCTTTCTCAATGCAATGGTTGGTTGGTGCTTTGTGGCATGCTGGAGAGAGTGCACCAATTTTGACATTTGAGCTGTGCTAACCAACATATTTATAACCTCCACTCGTCTCTAGTAATAAATATCCAGTGATATTCTGCGATTTATAGTGCACCAACAAACCAATACCAGCATGTAGGAGTAGGAGTAAGTAATGTGACATGAAAAAGTGCACTTTGATTAATTAAGCTCCCATGCATGACGATGCATCCAAGCCCAAAGTACATAATGCTTGCACATGTCTCTAGTGTTTTGTTGCTTAGCGGTTAGCACTATCAAATTAGCAACCCTTTTCTTTCCACCCTTTCCTCCCTGCTTTCTCAGTAAACAATCAAAAGAAATAACCGTCGTGGCGTTTGGTTTGGTGGTTAGTCCAGCAGTAACATCACCAAGACAGGCACCCTCTCTATAAAATCCTTCTTCTCCCCCTTCCCTTACCTTCACTTGCACCACACCCACCCTCCCCACCCATTCCCCTGGTCGTCGTCGCCGCCGCCACCACCAGCAACCCCAACTACGGTCAACAGATCTCCTCCCTGTCCCTGTGTTCCCCAAGCCAAGCTATCGAGACAATTTCTCTCTTATTTTTCACTACTTCAGCTCGTTTAGTTGCTGCTGCGGATGGAGACGTGACCTTCATCGGCTACAGTTCTTGTAGAGGTTTGTTTGTTTGATCCATCGATGGAGCAGTTCAGCTCTTACTCATCGTGCGTGCCTGGCTCCCTGTATGCCACACATGTAGCCCAATCCCTAGCGTGATTGGATGCTGTGGGTGGCGTGCAAGGAGCCAAGCATGCATACATACCTAGCTCCGATCCTCTCTTCCCATCTTAATCTTCAGGTGTATCGCTGTACGATGTTGCTTACTAGCTAGATAGGTGTGTTTACTGTAGTATTTTGAGGATATAATTGATGCTTAGCATGGATAGATATATTTCAGAATATGCACGCATGCTATGAGTTTTCAGTTGTTTGCTCCGGGAGTCTTGGTGATGCAATAGCTAGGTATATACTTGATTGATTTCCATGTCTGCCTTGGCTTTGAAACTGTTTGTGGGATATTTTCTTGAGGGTTCAGAAGGTCCTAGTAAGTTCAAGATTGATCCAGATCACTGTGATATGTTTAGCAGCTGTTCTTTTTGACATTTTGGTCCTCATAACAGTTATGTGCTTAGTTTCTCTTTTCCTTTCATTTATGATGAACGCCTAATTGCCTATGCTTATTTTGGATGTAACTATAACTTGATTGATGCATTGCATGGATTCCAATTTCGCCGATAGAAGTGGTGAAAAACATTTTTACTCTTGCGAGTATGTATACAAGCATCATTTTTACTCTTTTCAGTATTTATCTTGTGATGTTCTGTCTAGCAATCTATTTTTTTCTGATGATCCACATGAATGCTGTTCCCAACATTTCTTGTAGTCTTGTTCTCTTCTTTTCATGCGGTGGAAGTAGGCAGCCATCATATACGTCGGACTGTTACTTTGTAATTTAGTCCTTTCTGTGCTGGCACTGTGTGGAAACGTATGAGGATTTGATTTTATTCACTTTAGGATAACTGACGTATTTAACATTTCTCCTACAAGAGACTCCATGTGTGATGATGCATAGCAAGCTTCAGTTTCTATTTATTTGTTTGACCATCAGTTTGTACAACATTTTTGCTAGCTCATGGTTCTCCTAATTAAATGTGTTGTCCATATTTATGTTCTTATCATAGGCAGTCCATGTTTTTTCTTTGTGCAAGATTCATTTTTTCGCAAGTGTTGGCATTATTATCAGAATGTTGCGTTACTATTTTCAGATTGTGGGGTCAATTTTTTAGAAAACAAAAGTGCACATACGGATAAGTAGTGCTTGATTTATGTTTCAGGAATAGGAGCTTGATAAGTCCAGGATACGTGCATACATAATGTGATTTGTCTGGATAATTCAAAACAGATCTGAAACACTTTTTGTCACATGCGCAACTCATATTTCCTGTATAATTCGGACAAATGTCATTTTGTAATGCATTATTTCCATGCATGTATTTCCTATGCTGTCCATGTCACTCATTAAACATCATGCATGGTTGCTTGCCAGTGCCGTGGAAAATATACTCCCTCCCTGGTTTAGATATTTCAGTATAGGATACATATGGACTGAAATAGGTGGATCTACGCACTAAAACATTTCTAGTTACATTTGAATCAGAATTTTCTTAAAACATATTATATTTCGGAATGGAGGTAGTAGACAATATACGCTACTGTAATCCAGCTGTTTCCTGAGAGTATTCGTTGGGCACTAGACAGAGGCAATTATATGTCATGTGACTGGCGAAAAGAGACTCCACAAAGATGCTGCATTCACCAAATAGGCATGCAGGCGGACGTCCGCCAGAGCTGAAATATCGGTCCGCCCGTGCGTATTTTCACCGATTTGCTTAACCGACCAATAATTATCAATTAGGAAAAGTGCATGGCGGACTGTCCGTCGTGTCTGCCGGCCCGTCCGTCTACATCCCTATCACCAAACAAGTACAAGGCACTCCAGGAAAGAAGCAGGACGACACGGCGATTCGGGTAATAGGTTTCGATGCACCACCCGTTATGTAAAATATTTTTATTTTTTTTAAAATGTCAAAAATTCAAAAACATATTCGGATATACGTCAGCACCCATTATGAGCACAAAAAGTTTAGCAAAGAAAAGACATTTTTTGCGGGTTGTGCAAAAAAAGACAAAAACATGTCGCGTAAAAAGTCATTTTGAAAAACTGGCTGGAAAATTAAAAAACTAGCTGCAAAAAAAGACAAAAACATGCACCCGTTATGAAACTTTTTGTGCTAACATACAATGTCCGTGTCTATATCCGAAATTTTTATTTAGAATTTTTTGACATTCTAAAATTAATTTTTGAGCAGTGGATACATCTAGACTTATGACTCGTTATGTATTTCTGGAAGAATGCAGTCTAAATTTATGAAAAGGGGATGAATCTTCCCTGTTTGAGTGTCCGTTGCAAACAATTTATTTTATTTTTTGCCATAATTTTTTCTAGCGGTGAATTTCAATGGCGTAATTTATGATAATGTGTTCATTTTTTCACAGCCATCTTGCCATGTCAAAATAGCCCTAAAAATAGTGTGTACAAAGTTTTATAAAAAAACACGTTCTATTTTGCAAGTGCAAGAGAGGTGTTTTTGTCAAACATGTACAAAAAATATGGTGCTAAATGACATCTCCAATTTCACACAAATAGAACATATTGCATGCCTAATGACCAAAGATATTGAATTTTCGAGATTTCTAGCATCTTTTGCACATTTTATTGGTTGATATTGAAAGACTAATTCAAATTTGAATATAATATGTGGTAGTATATTCCTAAAAATTCTAAAATTCATTTTAAGGTTACCCTTATAATATTAACTAAAATTGGAACTAACAGCTTACTAAGGTAATTATGGGTGTGATTAGGCCTACACCAAAAAAAATCTTCAAAGTAAGATACATCATTGAGGGGGTTTGTGTGATGATTTGCACATAAAAAAATCTAGGATGCGTTTTAAATTTACTTTGAAAAGGCCTTGATAAAATGATGCTTCCTAGTTCAAATTTTAGAAATGAAATGCTTCCTACCAAATTTATTGATATGGTTATGAAAGTAGTGGTCAAGATCGATGGAGAGATAGGTTCTGATTTCTCGACAGATCAAGGTTTGTGGTAGGGTGATCCTCTTTCACCCTTACCCTTCGACATTGTTGAGATGTATTGGCCATGACACAATACTATTATGAGAATGATCTAGTGCAGACACATAAATCTCAAGGTGATTCTCTATTTCTTTGACCAAATGTCAGGTGTCAAGTTTATCTTTCACAAAAGTGACATATACTGCAGTGAGCATGCAAATGATAATACTGTTAACCCTTTGAGAAAATATTAACTTGTAACTCTGGCAAGCTTCCCATGAAATAACTTGGATTACCAGTTGATAATGTAATAATAGGATTATCTCATTATAGACCCACAGATAATAAAATGGGAAACAAGATAAGTGCTTGACAAGGGAAATTAATGGAACTGGAGAGAGGGTTTTTAATTAATTTGCCCCACTCTAGTTGATGCGGGCTCTACAAAGAGGATGGATACAATTTGAAACCACTTGTGGTTTGGAGACAAAGATAAAAAAGTATCAAAGTACTGCTTAGTGATTCTTGATTTAGAAGTGATGAATATTTCACTTTCTGACTAGTGGCTTTGGAAACTGTTTAATGAAGTTGGACCATGGCAATAATCATACATAGAAAGTACGTGCAACACCGAAACTTATGCCACATGTCTCTTAAAGCCGAGGACTCATTTCTTGGAAGGACTAATATAGAGTCAAAGTTGCTTTCGGTCTTGTGGTATGGTTCAAGTGGGAAAAAGGAACATGACAACTTTATGGGATGCTATAAAAATCAGACGGTTCCCTATATAAATGACAAAGAGATTTATGTTGAAAATCTTTTAAAACTAATCAAGACTTAGTAGAGCTATGGTGAGTAGCTTGAGAGAACAATGACTACATTTGCAACAACGTCTAGAAATGGTAGGGTTAAGTGAGGAACCTGATAGAAATATCTAGAGACCTATGAATTCTGATGAATTTATGTCAAATCCTTTTACTCTGCAATGCAAATCTGTAGGATTGTTCCATATAGGCTTTTGTAGAAAGTTAAAATTTCTCTAAGGGTTAAGGCATTTATCCGGTGATGCTTTAAAAAGCTTCTTAACCTACCACATAGAGGAGGAAAGCGGAGTGTTTGCTCTATGGCATGAAAGAATCAATTTCCATCTCTTTTTCGTGTATCCTCTAGCCAAATACATATGGAATGTGAAAATTGTACTATTGGTGTCAACCGTGAATTTATTTTCATCAGTTGAGGGTCTCAGAGCATGAAAATCTCCTGGAGCATGTGGCAATGGAGGGTCTCAGAGCACGAAAAAATTGGTCGACATAGGTCCCGAGATTGATTCTAGGAAAGATGAGGAAGAAGAAGTTATGGATACTGAAAAAACTGGGAAATCAATAGTCCCACCGTTCGGTACAAGGGGGCTACTCTGAAGGCGATATGAGAAAAAATCTGGAATGTTTCTTCTATTTTTACCTGTTATTTTCCTTCTTTGTGTTCTGTTCTTATGTACTAGAGTAATTGTTGGTTTGTCCTATAGGCTGAGTGTTGTACTTGAGGAGCGATACTTTGTAGTTTTTGGTTTCATTAATGAAATTGGGGGTGGCCCTTAATCTCTAAAAATAAGCGTGCTGAAAGATTTAGATCCTTAGTACATAGACGTGCAAGTGATTTACCACATTTTGGTAAAAATAAAGAATATGAAGAAAATGTCAAAAAAGGCAATATTTTAGCATGGAGTTATGTTATGTGTATTAGTTTGCCACGAAAATTATAAACTGGAAATTTCGACATGCAATATTTTAGCATGGAGTTATGTTATGTGTATTAGTTTGCCAGGAAAATTATAAACCGGAAATTTCGACATGCAATATTTTAGCATGGAGTTATGTTATGTGTATTAATTGCCAGGAAAATATAAACTTGAATTTCGACAACTTGTCAAAAAAGCACACACAAAGTGCTATATCACAGACGACCAAAATAATGGCCATGCCATAATGATAATGTTTTTGTTTGTGTTCTCCTCCCACAACAATGTCGATATCTTGGATGACAAGATGATACTGCTGGTTGCCTCGCCGCCTCCGTCGCAACAAGCAGTTCAGCACAACAACGTCTGGGCCACCGACGAAAAGCTCGTCACTGAGGTGACCAAGTGCAAGCAGATCACTCCCTCTACCCTGTCTTTTCTTGGTTGACAGCATTTTCCTGGCTTTTCTTCTCACTATTATTTTCGGTGAGCTCTAAATCAGTGTGCCATTTTACTTGGTGTAGTATTTTTCTTATATGCGGTGTTAGGCGAATTGGGTTTGTTTTGGGGCATGTAGAGTAGTAACTTGTACAAGAACAAACCCATGCTCTCTTACATACAAAATATGTGAGCGTTATTTTTTAGTTCGATTGTGTGACTTGTTGGATGCGGGTTTAACCTGATGAATGGACACTCTCAATTCTCGCACAGTGTGATGTTTTGTTTTGTGCACTATGCTGGCATTCTCAAATGCCCAATGTAGAATTAGGAGGTGATCGGTTTGATATGCATGTTTGTCGACCATTTTATGTTGCAGTTACCATTAGTATTCCATCATGTTATTTGGGCGTGCGAATTACCATTTTTTTTTGTGTTTTGGTATCACGATTGCTTCAAAGAGATAATAAAGTTTGGAAATGCCAATGAACACATCATTAACTTGTCTCTACTTTGTTGCGATCCACAACTTGTGTCTGATAGGCGTTAGAATCATTTTACAATCATAGTACTCTGCATTTTATTCTGGTAGGACTAAGACTTTTTTGCTACTTGTGGATAACTTCACTCTGAAATCTAAGCCATGTTTAATTAGTACACTTGTATTTGTTGTTAAACAATAGTCCTGGTCGCTTCAACGATACAAATTCGTGAAGAAAATTGTTGTCATGTCATAATACGTGAAAAAAGGCAGGGTGTTGTTCCCACTTTTGTTGGCTTCCACAAGTCTTTATGTGTGTCGATGCTGGTGGTCGCGACCTTGCTGGTTAGAGAAGTACGCGATAATAAACTAGGCTTCCCCCACATCCGGCGAGCCCCCTGCTCTCCATACGGCGGCGTGCCCCCTGCTCCCCCGGCGTTGGCGCGGCGCCCTGGACGCGGGCCCCTCCCCCGACGGCCGCCTTCCTCGACCGGCCCAAGCCGGCGGCGGTGCACCTGCTCACCTACGTCCGCCGCGAGGAGGTCGCACGCCTCGTGGCCTCCTGCCGCAGCAAAGCGCAGCCGGGCCCGTGGACGTGAGCGCGGCCAGGCACGGGCGCGGGCGGGCGCGGCGCGCAGTCAGACGCGGAGCGCGGCCAGGGGCGGACGCGGCACGCGGCCGGGCGCGGGGGCGCGCGGCCAGGGGGCGGACGCTGCCGGGCGCGGCCAGGCGCGGGCGCGGGGGAGCGCGGCCAGGCGGTGGTGTGGTGGGGTATCGGCGGTGGTGCTGGCTGGGGAAGAAGAAGGCATTTTTTTAGAAATTTTAATTTTTTTAATTCGCTGACAAGTGGGACCCTGTGCAAATATGCAAATTGGTCTTGACAAGTCAGGCTCCCCGTGCCACCTCAGTTTTTGAGTGGGGCCCACATGTCAGTTTTCCTGTCAATTCGCGTTTAACGCTCGATGTGTGTTTATTGCGAACGAACGCCACCAAAGTCACGGTTTTTTGCGATCCCACATCAATGTCGCGGTTTTTCGCAATTTTGCCTTCAATGTCGCGGTTTTATGCTAACAACTCCATAATACGGCTATAGATATGTTCGTCTCTGTAGAGAGAGCAGCACGCGTGCAATGGCAGCCCTAGGTAGGAACCTAGCAAGTACTACTAGCTAGTCAGGATGACTCCAACGGGGCGACCCAAACGGACACCGATTTTGTCTGGATTTTGTCCGTTTGGGTCGCGCTTCGGGCACCGCGGACGCGAGCGGACAGGCCTGTCCGGCTAGTGCCCCAACGGTGGCGACGCATCCCAAACGGACACAGTCGGGAACGAGGTCACCGGCGCCGGAGATGATACGAAAGAAAGCGGGCGATCAGAACAAAGAAGAGCAAGATCTGGAAATAGAACTGTAATTCTTTCCCAAGTTACAAACTAGTACAAATACTAGTAATGGAACTGCGCTTACGATTCCGGCCGAGACAATGGAGACATCCAAGAGAGAGGAGCAGCAGCAGCAGCGATACAAAGAGAGAGCAGCCAGATCGGCCTCCTGCCTGCGTGGTGGAGTAGTAGCAGCAGCAAATCGCGCACCACCGCGACGAGGACGGCCGCGCTAGACGGGAGCCAAGCGACAAGGACGCCAACGTCCACCACCGCGTCGCTGGGCGGAGCAGGCGGGTCTCGGCGAGTACCACGCTGCTCTGCACCTCGCCTGCCTCCATGGTGGTGGGTCGTCGAGGAAGGGCTCGGGACAGCGCGCTGGAGAAGGTCGACGCCGTCCTCCGCCACGCGAGCGACAGAGAGAGAGCAAGCTCATCGGCGACAGCACCAGGATCCCTCCATCTGCTTCAAGGTCGACATCTTTCTTGGCCACACACCGTCGGCGCCAGGCACGGCTGTCGTGGGTTTGTCACGTCAGGTGTCATAGATGACTTCGTAGGTGTGGGATTACGCGAGTCAAGCATCTCCGAGCTTGGGATCGCAGGAACAAAGATCAACACAGATTTACCCAGGTTCGGCCCCCTCAATGTGAGGTAAAAGACCTACTTCCTGCCTACCCTAGATTGGTATTGATATGATAATCGAGGTGTTACAATGGAGGCGATCCGATCTGGTACTCGCCGTATGAGCTAGGGTTTAGGGCTTGATAGCTTGACCCGCTCTAAGTCCTGCGAGTCCTCTTTATATACACAGAGGCTCGCTAGGTTACAAAAGGAAACTTCCCCATAAGGAATACGTCCACAGAGGCCTACTCGGAGACTACTTGGTCTTCACGTCCTCCGGGATATGTCTTCTAGATCTTTCCCCTTATGGCGGTTCAATATTGGGCTTGCTCCCAAGTGGGCCTTTGTCCGTGCGAGTAAGTTAAGTCGCACTGGGCCGCGGGTTAATCCAGAAAGTATTCCCCCGACATTAGCCCCCAAGTTTAGCTTGGATTTCGAGTGAAGGCTCTTCGTCTTAACAAACCCCTGAGCCGCACACATGAATTATCCCAGCTGAACTCCAATTTTCTTATTTCCAATCTGCGGCTTATAACTCTTCTTGGCGGCTCAAGAACGCGACTTACCTGCCTTGACGGTTGATTTTCAGATCTAAACGTCTTCCGCGTCTGGGTTATTTATCTTGGCTCATCGTTTTCCCAGCGTTCTGCATCAAGTCCTGCATTACGCATCCGCTGCTCCTTTCCGCCGCCTCCAATCTCGCTTCTCGTACTCACAATCCTTCGGTGGAGATCTCCATCAATCTGAGAAAAATGTCTCGCCGCAAGTGCAACTGGGAAGGCTCGTGGGTCGACGAAGATTTCCTGGAATCCCTATCTGCACGGGGCCTTCTTCCGCCAAAAGATCAATGCGAATGGCGGGCGGCTGGTGAGGAGGTAATCCCAATCCTCAACCAGGAGAAGTAGTGATTTTTGCGGAGCATGTTGAGCGCGGGTTCAAGCCCCCGGGCTCTCTCTTCTTCCGCTCCTTGATGCAGCGGTTAGGTCTCCGCTTCCATGATATTGGCCCTAATTCGATGTTGCAAGTGAGCAACTTCCACGTCCTCTGCGAAGATTATCTGGGTATCCCGCCTTCAATAGATTTCTGGCTTGCTCTTTTCAATTGCAATAGTCAAAGGGAAACCACAGATGGTCCTTTTCTCCAATGCGGCGCCATTTCCTTCCAACGCCGTAGGGGTAGTATTTCCCAAAACTAACTCTTGCCAAGAAAATCAAGGAGTGGCAAAGGACATTCTTCTATTGTAAAAACACTTCTCCTGAGGGTGAAATTCCTCTTCCTCTTTGGTCTCCTCTTCCCTTCGAGGCTACCGATGCTCTGTCTTCTAAACCTGATCCTTCTTCGTTGCCCTTTATCGAATCCCTTTAGACAAGGTGAGAGCGCTGACACTCCATGGTCTCACTGGATTAGATCTCATATCTTGCTGGACTAAGTGGCGAGTTCAGCCTGTGAGTCGCCGCTCGCGGCTTATGGTGGATTTCACTTGTCATGCAAACGACGTCGATCGTACTTGCCCTGAAGATTGGGACAAAGGGGAGTGGATAAATTTCATTCGCCGAGTGACGGACGAGGATATTGACTCGTATGACAACGTCGGACTTGCTCCCTTCTGGGCTGAGCACAAGCCTTTTGTGGTAATGTTTACTTGTCACCTGTTTCCTCGAAAATTCCTTCTCCAAAATTAATTATTTCTGACCTGAGCTCCTTTTCAGATCGATCCCTATTTCTGGGTTCTTCCTCAGAGGACGTCGACTTGAACCAAGGAACCGCGGCTGAGTCGTCAAAGCAAGCCGCAGCCTTTGGCGAAGATACAGTTATGCACGAGGGTAGTGCTTCTGAAGAGGAACAACAAATGGCCGACGCTCTTCTGTCCTCGACTCCAAATACACCTTTCCTGGAACTTCCTGAGGTGCCTCGCAGGTCCTCGAACGTATTTTATGCCAGAGCTCAGAAGACCCCGCGCAGCCTGAGAAACGTCGCAAAGCCTTGGCGTTACTAGCAGAAACAAGAACTGCCAAATCTTTAAAACTCGCTGATCCCAACAAGGCTACTTTTTCTTCCGAGGCTGTTGCAAAGGATTGCTTCTCAATAAGCTCGGGTAATTGTTTGCGACTCTCTCCTTTTCTTTTTGTGTTTACGTATTTCTGGCAAGGAATTGCTGATCACACTTCTTTTCATACTCTGTAGGTTCAGATTTGCAAGGTTTATCTTCTCCTTCCTCTGGTTGCCTGATGAAGAGTATCCGTGTCGCCTCTGGGTATGGTTCGCCTTCTTTTCAATGTTGCGGCTCTGCTAGGTCAGCTTATTAACCCATCAATGTTTTGCAGGGCCATGTCTGAAGAGGATACCAAGTCTAATTCCCATCCCACTTCTTCTCAGCAGCTATGAGCGAGGATGATGCTGCTGATGAAAACGTGGGAAACAGTAATGGTGCGACTCACCAAGGCCCTCCCTGGAGGAAGGTATTGCAGATGCGGCTCCTGCCGCGACTCCAGTCGCAGCTCCATCCACAACTCCTGCTGCTGGTAGGGTATCTACTGAAAATAGAATTCCAGCTCCAGGAAATAGTTCAAGTCAATCGCAGATGCCATAATTTCTGCTGGAGACAAGCATGCTGCTCTGCTGCGCGGCTTAGTTGAGCAATTTTCTTCAAGTCGCCAGGTACATATACCGTAGCCCCCAAGGATCAAAACCTTGTGTCATCGCACGGGGTGTTGATTCTTTTCCTGGCTTCAAATCTCGAGCCCCCAAATTCCTGGATAATTTACCTATGCGTTTTGCTCTGTTTGTTTTCAGCGTGAACTGTCCTTGCTTGATGCTTCTGGCTCAATAAAGGGTAAAGGCATTTCCATAGACCATCCTGAAATGATGCAGTCTCGCCTGGAGCAGCATAATGAGGTCATTAGGGACCAAGATCAGGAAATAAAATCTCTCAAAGGTCAACTCGACTCCTGAAGAGCAATTTAAAGAACTTGAAGCGATATGCAGCAGCGACTCATGGAGAAAGACGAGTCATTAGATCTTTGCGAGAAGGGCTGACTCTTAAATCTGAATTGATTGATCGCCTGAAGGGAGACCACGCAAAGGAACTCGCCGCGCGAGATGAAAAATATAACTCGCTGCTCAAAGCCTTTGAGGGTTTTGGCTCCATGGTCAAATCAGCCGTCCTGCAGCTTGCTGGTTGGTCTTTTATTCCTTTAATCATACATATTTTGGGTAACCAACGTTAGTCTCTGACTTGTTTCTTGCCTTTTCTTTCTTGACATAGGCCTGAGGCCCCAGTGTCCCGCTCCAATTTGAAGGATCAACTGGTATATCTGTCTGACTTCAGCCAGCGCTTCTTAAAGGTTACCAAGGAAGTTATGACGGTAATCTCTCCTGCGACTGATGGCCCAACATCTTGCGAGTATTGGATAAATAAACTGCTCAAGGCTCCGCATTATGTCTCTGATTGGAAACGATCCTCTGCTCGCGCCGGAGCCGCGCATGTCTTGACATTGCTTCGAGCATATTATCCAGAGATAGATGTTGGCAAGGTTGCTCGCCACGGCCTGGCGATGAGCGCGGATGATACTGAACTGCCAATAAGCGAGTACTTCGATATCTGGAAAGGGATGCGCGGATATGCCACAAAATTTGTTGATAACTTAGACTTGGGCACTTATCTCGATAAATTCAATCTTGATGGGAGCAAGGTGTCAAAGGAAAAGTCCTCAGGAGCTGAGTCATCTCGGGCTGCCACTCCAGCAACAGTATCTGGTGGCCCTTCTGCCTCGTCTGGCGGCGCCCTGATTATTAGGACACCTGCGACTGCAACTGCGAGACAAGCCGCGCCAATTCCCACTCCTTAGCTCGGAAGAGGAAAAATAAATAATGTGGGACATGCCCGTTAGTCTGTAAGACATTCATGTATTATAAACAGTATTTTGTGACCTATAAGCAGGTTCTTTTCTTGATAATTCCATTAAGTAGACGCTCGCGCGGCTCAGTATTTCCTAGGAACATGTGTGTTCAGGGTCGAGAGCGGCCATGATAGGCAATCAAGCTCGATTGACGCCACACCCCAGTACTTTGGCCGCATAATGCAAGACGCTTCTAGCTTAAGGATTGCCACTAGTTTGGCAAAATTTGAGGTGCGATTGGTACTCGCGATGCTCGTAAGGAGCCCTCAAGGGTCAGTGATATATGAAATTCAAAAGACTCAGCGACTCAATGATAGTTGAGGCGAAACGACAAACCCTTGAATGTCAAGGGTGCCGGCTTTATTTCATAATCACTCGATGTTTTACAGGGTGTTACAGGATGATGCAGGCCCTTTAATGCGGGTTTTCTATTCCCCGCAGGCCATGCATACTTGATACTCATCGCACTTAGTTGCGAATTAATACTCCTAACGGAGTGGGTTGAACACCTGATTGGTTCAATTTTGAGTCGCTAAAAGCGACTCGGGTCGAGCATGATAGCTCCGATGTATGTCTCATGTTGAAGCAGAGAGCAATTTGTTAGGCGATTAGCCGCACTGAGCTGCGACTTATGTTGAGTTGAGTTTGCTTTGTAAGGACTCACGATAACTGAGCCCCTTTGGCTGGGGTTGTTGATCGAGGCTGGGTCTATGCACATGCGCCATTCTTGTCTTCTTTTTGTATCAAGGCGACCTCTGGGGCATTATCTTGCTGATGCGCGACTTCTCGGTGGGTATTTACCATCCGGTGGCTGCATCCTGTTGGCCGCTTCCGCGGTACCTCCAACGCGACTCGTTTTGAGCTGCGATTACCGATCTGCGACTGATATCCATGTGAGGAGTTGGCGATACAAGCTTCTTCTGCGAGTACTGAGCCTGCGTTCTCGCATTCTAACGCTCTCTGCCTGTCTCCATATATTGTAATAACACCGTTTGGTCCTGGTATCTTTAACTGTAGGTAGACGTAGCAGGGGCGAGCGGTAAATTTGACATAGGCTTCTCTTCCAAAGATCGCATGATATGAGCTTTTGACTGCTACAACCTCAAAGTCTAGGAGCTCTGTGCGGAAGTTCCGCTCTGTTCCAAAGCTAACTTCAAGTGTTATCTTTCCGATTGGTCGCGTAACAGCTCCTGGGATTATGCCTTGAATTTCTTTCCTGGATGGTCGCAGCCTCGTCTCGGGTATATTCATTCTTCGGAGCGTGTCTTGATATAGGATGTTTACTCTTCCTCCTCCGTCCATTAGGACCTTACTTAACTTGTATCCCGCGACTTCAGGCGTGACCACCAGAGCTGGCTGTCCTGGATCTCTTACTTCTGGGGGGTGATCGCCGCGACTCCAAATAACCGATTGCTCTGTCCAGCGACGATACCTTTCTGGCGTTGAAATCTGACCGCTCTTCCGGCTTCCATCCGTTGTTTGTACTTCCACTGTATGAAACTGTCCTATGTTTCTTCTAGGTAAAACGTCAGGCCCTTGACGAGAGCTAGATTTATTCTTGTGCTGCATCGATCTGCTGCGAGCCGTATCTGGCGTGTCGCCTTCTTTCCACCTCCGGTAATAATGACATTGCGCCTTTGTGTGACCCGCTGGCCTGCCATCTCTCCTGCGATGTAAGTCGCAAGGCACGTCGAAGATCCCCTTGCAGTTATTAGGGAGTAAGGCCTTATCACTCTTGCTCCTGTGCGCGATGTTCAGTTTTCGCGACTTGCAATTTCCCTGTTGGGTTCTGTGATAAGCCGCCTGTCCCTTTATCTGTCTTTGCGTACTTGTCAGCTGTTGCCAAAAGCTGGTCGAAACTATCAATCTTGTGCTCAGCGCGACTTAATTTGTGCACCAACGGCTCAAATCTACAGTTCTTTCTCATAGCTTGTATTGCAGCTTGTACTGTTAAGTTTTTGGCGGAGCCAAGGATCTCCGCGATTCTCTTGATCCAGTCGCCGCTTGATTCGTCCTCTTTTTGAATGCATTGTCTAAGGTTTTTCATATCTTCTGTTTGGAATCTGCGATGAACTTGTCCTTCAAGTCTTCCCATGTGCTTATTGATTTTGATGGCAGCCTTAACAGCCAATCCCTAGCTTCTCCCTGTATTGCCAAGTGGAAGTATTTCGCACGTATTTCTTGAGTCACATCAGCCCCTGTTATGCTTGCCTCGTAATCTTCTATCCATAAGGCAGGGTCTTGGTCACTGCGATAGGTGGTGACTCGCTGCGACTCGTCGAAGTTCGGGGGGAAACGAGTGAGCCGTATTTCCTCTCCAAAACATGCTGGTCCTTTCAATAATGAATAGGAGTTTACTGGCGCTGAATCTTCATCTGAATCAGTTTCAATCTGGGATGGCTGAGTCGCTCCGGACGTCCGTGACTCGCCTTCTATCTTCTTTTCTTTTTCCAATGATACCTGCAAACCTGCTAGCTGGTTGACCACTTCTTCGACGCTGCACTTTCTCCTCCCCATGATACCTCGTTTTGCGGCTCATTGGGCGTGACTCCATACATATTTGCTTGTTGTAAAGCAGCGGTTTGCAGTAGGTCGATCGCATAGCGAGCTTCCTTATCAGCTCGTGTGTCTCCAACCGGTGCTATCTTTGACAATATCCCTATCGCGGCGTGCACGTTGCTCTCTGGGTCGCCGTGGAACTGTGATTTCATCTCTCCTCTGTCCATCTTGATCTGATGTTTTTGCTGCCAACGACGGAGTCGCCACTCTTCTTCTTGGAGTTTCTTGCGCTCAGATGTCGTCTTGGTTCGCACCGCCTGGTGCTTCGGCTGGCAGCGACGGAGTCGTCGACCTTCTTCTTGGAGTTTTTCGCGCTCAGCCGCGAGTCTTTGTGCCTCTTCACAGAGTTCCGTCCTGATAGCTTCAATCTCTTCAATCTTGAGGTCTCCTTCCTGATTTGGTAGAGATCCCCAAACAGGTCTTGACGGGACGGGGATGGGCAGTCTTGCCGTAGCTTGTTGTAGCTCCTCCAACACGCGGACCCTGACCGGCCGCAGTTCCTTCACCGATTCGCTTCCTTGAGTCGCATCATAGATCTGCGACTGACGGATCCGACGAAAACTTTTACTGATCCGATGGGAACAATGTATCCAAACTCGATGCGATCTGCCTCGGGTCCCCACTCTGAGTCGTCGATGAAGGGGACCCCATTGATGTCTTCAACTTGGCCGATGGCGATGTCCTTGAAGCCTGATTTCGATCCTGCGCGGAACGTGACGCTTTTGACCGCAGGCCCCACGGTGGGCGCCAACTGTCGTGGGTTTGTCACGTCAGGTGTCATAGATGACTTCGTAGGTGTGGGATTACGCGAGTCAAGCATCTCCGAGCTTGGGATCGCAGGAACAAAGATCAACACAGATTTACCCAGGTTCGGCCCCCTCAATGTGAGGTAAAAGACCTACTTCCTGCCTACCCTAGATTGGTATTGATATGATAATCGAGGTGTTACAATGGAGGCGATCCGATCTGGTACTCGCCGTATGAGCTAGGGTTTAGGGCTTGATAGCTTGACCCGCTCTAAGTCCTGCGAGTCCTCTTTATATACACAGAGGCTCGCTAGGTTACAAAAGGAAACTTCCCCATAAGGAATACGTCCACAGAGGCCTACTCGGAGACTACTTGGTCTTCACGTCCTCCGGGATATGTCTTCTAGATCTTTCCCTTATGGCGGTTCAATATTGGGCTTGCTCCCAAGTGGGCCTTTGTCCGTGCGAGTAAGTAAGTCGCACTGGGCCGCGGGTTAATCCAGAAAGTATTCCCCCGACAACGGCCGTCGCTTCCCGCGAGCGGTCGTGGAGCCCTCCCAGCCATGGTGGCGCTGTGGCCGGCGAGCTTCCCACGGCGGCGCTGTGGCCAAGGTCGATGTCGCTTCCCACGGCAGCGCTGTGGCCGGCGAGCTCGGGCGGGTGGGGAATTTTCGGGAGAGAGGAGAGAGAAGAAGTAGAGATTGCGGTCGGTTTGTTTGACCGGTAGGTGGGCCAGACCATGTGTCCACTAGTAGGGAAGTGTCTTTCTATGGATCCACTATCTGTGGCGCATCACAAAGGTCATGCGCCACAAAAACATTTCAGTGGCGCATCATGCCAAGTGCGCCACAAAATACTGTGGCGCATGCAAGCTGGCATGCGCCACAGAAATATGGTGGGTCCGCCTCTACAAAAATCTGGTGACATTTCTGTGGCGCATCCAGCCTAGTGCGCCACAGATAGGTGGTGGGCCCCACCAATATGATTTCCTGGGTGCTTATTCTGTGGCGCACGGTTATGGATGCGCCACTGAAAATAAAATATCTGTGGCGCATCCCCACTAGTGCGCCACAGAATCAGAAACTTCTGTGGCGCATCCCACCGCAGATGCGCCACAGATATATTTCCCCCCGCAGATGGGCCTTCCCTTCTTTCTCTTCTCCACTCGCGCCCGAGCCCACCGCACACACTCACTCGATCTCTCTCGCCCGCGCTCGACACCCTCGCCGCACCATCACCGAACCCACTCGCCGCCGCCGGCCGCCCCAGCCCAACCCGTGCCGCGCCGCGCTCGGACCGCCACCCACGCCACGCCGTGCTCGGACCCGGCCGCGCCACGACCTCGGACCCGTCCGCCCGCGCGGCACCTCGACGCCGGCGCCCACGACGAGCACCTCCACCGCCATCCGCCCATCCGCGCCCACGAAGAGCACCTCCACCGCCGTCTGCCACCCGCGCCTCCCTTCCCTCCCCGAGGTACTGCCCCTCTCTCCCTCTCCTCCTTCCCCTACCTCTAGGTGTTTGCTAAAATTCCAAACCCAAGCCCAATTTGTTAGTGTTAGTTGCTAGAAATCCCAAGCTGCACCCAATTTGTTAGTGGTAATTGCTGCTAGGTTTGTGTTAGGTTAGTTGCTAGGTTAGTGTTAGGTTCGTGTTAGGTTAGTGTTAGGTTAGTTGCTAGGTTAGTGTTAGGTTAGATGAAAAATTTGAGCTTTCAGGTGTTTAAAACATGGCTAGGTTAGTGTTAGTTGCTAGGTTAGTGTTAGGTTAGTACATAAAAAAATTGGAGATGAAAAATTTGAGTTTTAAGGTGTTTAAACATATGGTCACTGTTTAAACAGGCTTTAAAACTGACTTGAATTAAGGTGTTTGAAGTTTTCAAAAAACTATTTTTGAGCTTTCTCATGATGTAATAATATAGTGCAATAGATCCATGAAGGTACATTGTAAATAGGATCAAGATTCCATAACTTTGTAAGCCTCCAAAGTTTGTACTTTTTAACTGTCTTGAAGATGCATTTTTAGTTGGAATTGGCTTTTAGTAATAACATTAGTGAACATTGCTTCAACTAATCTCCTCCCCTGATCTTTTATTCATCTTTTTATCCATATTGTTGTGTTGTACATCTTCTTTTTATCCTTTTACCCATGTTCTTGTATATGTACTATAGGCCGATGATTTAAACTATGTCATGTTAAAGGGAAAAGAGTATCTACAATACCTTGTACTATATACAATTTGAGTGCTTGTATTAGAACATGGTCTTGTAGGTACTCTTTTTGCCTTGTTTTGACAATGATATATGAGGCTTCTATTGTATTACACCGATGACTCTGATTCACAGTATAGCTAGGTTGACTCTGAGCCTGAGCATGACCGAACCTATAGAACGAATGTAAAAAATGGGCCAAAGATCGACGGCGTCGCACCGTCGGTCTGTAGTTTCTGTCAAGCTCAGGCTCAGGGCCACGCTACTGTTCTCTGAATCAGAGTCATCGCTGTGAAACATCATTTCATAGGATAGCTAGGTTGACACTTACACTTGGAAGTTCCGACACTTGGAAGTTCTTGATGTGCACTCTTCATATGAGGCACCTTTTTATGTATGATCTTTGCTATTGGTACCCCGATCGAGAAGTTGTGTGTGCTTGTGTTGATCTGTGCTACCACGACCATCGTGTCGTGGTTGTTTGTGCTCCGACCATCGTGTCGTGGAGATGTCGGCCGGAGATGCCGGCCGGAGATGTGGATTTTTTGTAAAATGTCTGTAGGTACCCCGAGAGGCCCTTGAGTTTGCCGGAACGTCGATTAACTTCCGTTACGGCAAATTCGGGTACTCCATATGTCCCTTTTTTAGCAAAGGTCATGCCAAATTTTTTCGTGAATTTTGGCATCACTTTGCTAAAAATAGGACATATGATTTGTGAAATGTCTGCAGGTACCCATGAGACCCTTGAGTTTGCCGGAACGTCGATTAACTTCCGTTCCGGCAAATTCGGGTACTCCATATGTCCCTTTTTTAGCAAAGGTCATGCCAAATTTTTTCGTGAATTTTGGTATGACTTTGCTAAAAATAGGACATATAGGTGGTACGTCGCCGTATCAGGGAGGAGGACGAGCAGCCGTATCAGGGAGGAGGACGAGCACGTCCGTCGCTACATGACTTTGTTGGATAGGCAGTACAACAATGGATGGTCGTTTCTTCAGAGGGTTCCTCGTCACGTGAGGTATGACCCTGTGAGGGTTCCTTATCTTTGGATGCGCAGCGCCCGCGGCTCAGCACCCCGCGGCTCAGGACCCGGTCGAAGTTAGTTTCAGAGGTTCATGCATGGGAGAGGAGATGTATTAGTGATATTATTCGCGATATATTAGGGTTAAATAAAAATGGACCAAATTATTCATGGGATCAAGATGTATTAGTTATACTTATGCATATTTGATCAATGTCCCTACATGCATGAATATAATTTTGGCATGACTTTGCTAAAAATAATTTTAGTTCTGTTCATTGGTTTATATTGTGTAATTTCCACATTGTGTAGTTTTTTTATTTTAATGAATTTGTTTTTAATATGTTTTAGTTTCACGGAATGGCCGGGTTTAAGGGTGTGAGGGCGTGCTATAGGAAGAAGCTTGGTCGGTACGTGCATGGATGTCAGATCCATATCAACAAGAGGAAGCACTGGGCTGGGCAGTTTAATACAGCGGAGGAGGCGGCGCGCGCCTATGATTATTTCGCCGTACACGAGTACGGTGATAAGAAGAAAGATAAGGATCTGAACTACCCAGCGGATCGCCACCGTGTGAATGAGTTCATACCGGATGGGATCAGACAGGTGGAAATGGCCAAGGAGATGGAGCACAGGTTGGCTGAGGCGCAGATCGCACGTCGCAACGCACGCCCCCAGGACGACCCGTATGTGAGGCATCTCCTGCAGAACGAGTCAAACTTGATGTCCTACCAGCAGTTCGGCGCTAGTCCTTTTGACGGTGCCGGTCCTTCGTACGGCACCGGTCCTTCCCACGGCGCCGGTCCTACTGACGACGACAGCACTTCTCTTGGGATCTGGGCGGAGGAGGAGGAGCAGCAGGAGGAGGAATGGGAGAAGGACTGGGATTCCGACTCTGAGCAGCAGCGGCAGAAGCGGCAGCAGGAGCGGCAGCAGGCGTCGGAGGAGCGGCAGCAGCAGCGGCACCAGGAGTGGCAGGAGTCGGAGCAGCAGCTATTGCGGATGTTCGGACCGCCGAACCCCGATGCTTATCACCACAACGACCCTAGGCACTGGGTCGAGGTGAATAGGCGGGACGGCATACCTCCGTTCCGCACTCTTTCGGGTCAGCCGTGGGGGAGCGAGGACACTGATGACCACGCAGATCCGATGTACTGGGCTCAGCTGGATAGGCCTAGGGACGACGACCCATAGAGCGACTTGTCCACTTCTTTCCGTACTATGTTTTATGTTGACTTGTCCACTTATCTATGTAGGCTGATGTTTCCACTGTAATTGGTTAAGACTAATATTTTATTTTCATGCATATGCCAATGTTAAATGCATATGCTTGCACTACGACTTATCCCAATGCATATGCCAATGTTAAATGCATATGCTTGTACTATATATGTATGTATCTCGGGCTCTAAGTGGTGATGTACATATTTATCTGTCTGTTTTAATACTGTGTCAAAATATATTACTGTTTCTATTATTTTCTGTAAAAATTCTGTAATATACCTGTATTATTGTCAAATACAGCAAATAATCGATAATACAGCAAATAATCGATAATATATACGGCAAATAATTTAGTGGCGCACGGTAAATAATTCTGTGGCGCACCATATTCTGTGGCGCACGAACAAAGTGCGCCACAGATACATTATTTTCAAATACAGCAAATAATCGAAATTCTTTCTGTGGCGCATGGACAATAATGTAGTGGCGCACTCTGGAGGTGCGCCACAGAATTGTATACTTTCTGTGGCGCATGGTTCCGTGCGCCACAGAAATAATATTTTTGTGGCGAGGATTCTGTGGCGCACCGACCATGCGCCACAGAAACAGTTTTTGGTGCGCCACAGAAAGGCACTTCTCTACTAGTGGTGGAGAGGACAGAGCCGGACGTGCAGCGGATGCAGCAGGACGCGCGGACGCGTCCGTCCCAACGCATTTGTCCGTCAAATTTGGTCAGCAAATGCGTTGGCACGGACAGAAAACGGACAACTTTTTAAGATGGATCTGTCCATTGGCTACTGATTTTTACCCATACGGACACGGCCGAATCTGGACGGACTCGATGCGTCCCCGGTTGGAGTCATCCTCAGCTCCATGCCATGGTCTTTCTCGGGGTGATCGATGCCTGGGGGCCAGGCCAACCCAAACACAAGAATTTTGTCTCGCAGGCGCTGTCTGGTTTGGTCTGCTACCTGAGCTGAAAACCGCATGTGGTGGGTGCCCCACGCTCCGGCGTCAAGTCGAGAGCTCTTGTGCTAGAGAAAGTGTTTTGAGAGAGAGACAGAAAGGGGTAGAGTGAGAGAAAGGGTAGAACCGTAGAAGAGAGTTGCTGGCATTGTCCTGTCTGATGAGCAATGTTGCTACTTCTAGCTAGGGCGGCACGGCATTGCATGCGCTCGGCTTTCTCTCCTTCCAAGGCCTGGGAGAGATGTCGCTCCAGCCAGCCGAAAGGGAAAAGAATACCCAGTCTCGTGCTTCGCTCTTATCCTAGTGCCGGCTGTGCCCCAGTCAGGCTACTCGGGTTATTCAAAAAAAAAGTCGGGCTACTAGCCTACTACTCCTAAAACCAGCCGCTGATCGACATTATAGTAGGAGTATGTGCTTACCTCCAAGCTAGCTCAGGGTCAATCATTGCTAATCGATCTCTTTTGATTTGAGCAGCCGCTAATTTGGTGTTAGTTTAATCCGAAAAGGAAAAAAAATTGTTAGCTTGAACCAAATTAGCTAAGTAGATTGTCGTTGACAAGACAGAGGTTCTGAGCACGTTTATAGAAGTAGCGAGTGAGGCTCTGAACATTACTCGATCCCTCTCGTCGGTGTCCGAGACCGTAAATCCGCCCGCATGGTCAGTGGCGGAGCCAACACAGAAGCATTGGGTGCAGATGACACCAACGACTTCTTTTTAAAACGAGGCAAAAGTTTTGTCAATATATAGGAGAAACAAACAACACAAGAGGCCGAAGCCCAAGTAAAGATTACAAAGTCTCCCTCGTTTCAAAAAAATCGAAGCTTCACATCATTCGATGATTTCTGCCAGCTTCTTGGCTCCAGCAAGGATCCAGTTTCTGCTCTCGCTCTTTATGTGTTGGAAGAGGACGGAAGGCATCGTGAATTTGTTGTTGAATACCCTCGCGTTCCACTCCTTCCAAATCTCCCAGGTGATCAGAATGATTGCTGTCTGCATGCCCTGGCGAGATGGGGAAGGCGTCGTGGCTAGCTCCTTCCAATAGTCGAAGGCGGTGGGCTTGGTCACTGCAATACTGTGGGTGATGGCGGGGCAGTGAAGCCAGAGAGAAGCCTCTGCCTAGATCCTCTTAGAGTAGCGGCACTCGAAAAGCATGTGCCTTCCTGTCTCGGGCTGACATCTGCACAGCTGACAAACAGCCTGGTGTGGCCATCCCCTGATGGCGAGACGGTCCGACGTCCATAGACGGTTTTGGACAGTAAGCCATCCGAAGAAGGAGCACTTAGGAGGGGCCAGGTGTTCCAAACGATGTTTCTGAAGGAGCAGGAGGAGGCGCCGATGAACTGCGCTTTGTAAGCCGACTTGGCCGAGTAAATCCCAGAGGTCGAGAGGGTCCAAGTGATGGTGTCGGCAGTTCCGGGGGACAGGGTGATCCCTTGAATGAGGGTCCAGAGATTGACGAACTAGGAGATGTGAGCGAGCGTGAAGTTGTCGACGGCTAGGTCCGAGATCCATTTGTAGTCGGCAAGAGCCTCATAGACGTTTATGTTCTTCCGCTTGGAGGCCACAAAGAGGTCGGGGGCAATGATCTTAGACGACTCCCAGAAGGAAGCTTTGCGACCATCGCCCAGCGTCACATGGGTTGCAGCACTGAAGAGGCTCTTGTCGATGCAGTCGTTCGGCGTTTCAGAGCCCACCCAAGGCTTATCGGGGGAGGCCCACTCATGCCACAGCCATCGTAGTCTAAGGGCCCTTGAAATTTTTTCTAGGTTGAGGATTCCGAGCCCGCCCATGGCCTTAGGACGACACACCTTGTCCCAAGCAACCTTGTACTTGCCGCCGCTGACCTTTTCGCTGCAATTCCATAGCATTCCTCTACGAATCTTGTCGAAAGCCTTGATAGTTCGTTTATCTGCTTTGATGGCCGTGAGAAGGAAAATGGGCATAGAGGAGAGCACAGATTTGATGAGCTCCGTACAACCCGCCCTGTTGATGTATTTACCCTTCCAAGGTTGTAGACGAGAGGCGGTCTTGTCAATGTAAGGTTGGAGATCAGCTCGCCGGAGTTTGCCTAGGGTAAGCAGTAGTCCCAGGTACTTAATGGGGAACTGGGCGACTGAGGCCGGGAACTCCGTCATAATTGCAGCCAAGTCGATGCCCTCGCAGCGAATTGGGGAGAAGGAACTCTTGGTGAAGTTTGTAACCAGACCCGTCGCGTCACCGAACCCCCGTAAGGTGTAAGCAAGGTTCGTGATGTCATCAGCCATTGGCACAAGGAAAATTGCAGCGTCGTCAGCATATAGGGAGACTCTGAGCTTTGCCAAATGGTCCGGTAATGGCTGCAGAAGACCCTCCTCAGTGGCAAGCTCAAGGGTTCTGTTGAGGGGATCGATGCCAATGTCGAAGAGCAAGGGGGACAGCGGATCCCCTTGCCTGAGGCCCCTGCCATGGAGGATCTCCAGTCCCGGGACGCCGTTAAGCAGGACCCGAGAAGAAGCGGTGGAGAAGAGCAAGGAGACCCACGCCCTCCACCTGGGAGGAAAACCCGGCGCTGCATGACGTCAAGAAGATAGTCCCAGCGCATAGAGTCGAAATTCTTGGCGATGTCAAGCTTGCGGAGAAGCGTAGGCGAGCGAGCACGGTGGAGGCGCCTTGCGGTATTCCTGACATACATGAAGTTGTCGTGGATGCTTCTGGATTTAATGAAGACGCTCTGACAGTGGGAAACAAGGTCATTCATCTTGGGGCTTAGACGCCGAGCCATAGCCTTGGCGATGATCTTCGGAATGATGTGGATCAGGCTGATGGGGCGATAGTCACTAATCGAGTCAGCCCCATCTTTCTTTGGCAGCAGGACGATGTTAGCTGAGTTGATGATGTGGAAGTTGTTCAGTGGGTGGAGTAGATCGTGTACTTACGATCGCTGCATGAACCCAACCAAAAATCACCGATGAACCCATCGATCGTTTCCTCAGGACCTCAGCTGAACTAAAAAGGCTTTGGCCCATAATATTATAATTCCCTAGAAGCTCTATTAATCAGCTAACAGCCTACACTCTAAGAAAAAAAGGCTAACATTTTATTTTTGCGGGGAAGAAAAAAGGCTAACAGCCCACGCTCTATTTTATTTTTTTGCATGGGCCCACGCTCTATTTGTCTAGACTCGATCGTACAATGTGCTGTACATACGTATTCGCCTCAGTAGCCGGCCGCACGTTTCGAGTCGACCCTTCTCCACCGCCGCAACTCCCAATTACATCGGCTCTATACCATCGCAACGACCTCATCCTTTCGGTCTTGTGATGTTGTGCAATTCTACTCTAGCGCTAATTATCTAATTGCTTTTCCTCTCAAAGTTGATTGATCCTAGGTCATGGAACAGTATTTTTGGAAAACGAAAATAAATCATTAGATTCAGGTAATGACGATGAATGTACTTCAGGACCACCCCTTAAGAGGCAAGCAATCAGATTGCTCCTAATGCCAGTCTCACAAAGGCTTCTACTGAAAGAGATATTGATTTAGAAGAACTAACTTATGAACATGCTGATCAGAAGACAATTTCACTATACATGTTTCACCTTATTGTACTTGTTTAAAAATCATGAAATTTAACTCTTTTTTTGTTCAATTTCGTCAGGAAGACAGAAGCTGCCAATAAAGTTACAAAGTTTTGTACTACATTATTTTAAGTATGTAAACAAGTGGTTTTAGGATTTCAATTACACGGTACACCCTTTAGTATTAATATATAACATTTTAAATGATTTCAATTAATTTATTTTAAATGTTTCTTGTAAGATTTGGAATGAGTGCAACCAAAGAGTTTTCAAGAATGTTAGCGCCATGCCCTCCATCCTCCTTGCTCTTGGGTCCTTGAGGGTGCTAAACATTTGGATCTTGTAAATGCCAGGAGAGTAATTGTAGGCGGTGTTGTGTTTGTAACCTAAAAACCTTGTTCTAAACTCCTTCTTAGTCAATGAATTAAGGGAAGTCTTTTGCCTTAATTTCTTTTTAAAAAATCTATACTTGTTACGATATTTTGTTTATTATGATGTTTCTTAGTGGTATGGCCTTATATTGTGGTGGTCTGAGATTTACGATACAATAGTTAGTTCATGACCAAATCTCGAGTGAACCCATTGACAAAATTTTCTGGCTCCGCCCCTGCGCATGGTCCAAGCCTAGGCCAGTACAACTGTACAATGACTTACCTTCTGGTCCTGGTGTACATGTACTAGTATATACCAACCAACCTATCCATTTATATGCATGTCAAATACATGGATATAGCTAGACGGGTTAATAGCTTCTGTCTGCTACGCACGTAGGTTAAACCAACAAAGACAAGACTAACATGCTCCATATTCCAATGAGTAAAATCCATGGTTGGTACTCGAACTTATCGGCCTGACTCACTTTGGTCACCGTACTCTGCGAATACCATTTTACGGTACCTAAATACGACTTGGAGGTCTATCTACGGTCACTGATGAGTGTACATCGAAGTATTTGATGACATGGCAAGTCGCGGACCCCGTCTGTCAGGCCCCAGTGCATTTGGTTTTTGCAAAAAGCCCCCCAAACTTACCAGCAACCCCGTGGCTGGTGAGCTCCGGCCAGTTCCAGCCCCTGCTCCCGCCCGTGCTGCCGTAGCTCGGCCCCCCGCTCCGGCCAGCTGATACACCGCCGGACTCGCCTTCTTGCTGCGTCTTTGCAACGGTCGTAGCTCGTCGGACGGTGCCCGCCGTGGTTGTGCACGGACACGCACATGATCATCCCCAAGCTGCTCGACCTCAAACACAAGGGATTCAATCTCTCGCCGATATTCGAGCGCGCTCGGCGACTGGGCGGCAGGAGGGCGGCATGCTGTTCGCGAGGCGTGGTCTCCCGCCTTGAAGAGGTCGTTGGGCGTGGCGTACTGGCGTCGGACAAATGCGGGTGACCAAGAGCGGCGTCGGGGGCGTGCGCTTCGAGAGCGCGGGCCAGCTCTCCCTCCCGCTGCATCATTGACGGGATTCGTCGAAATTGGAGGCGGCGACCCTCGGCCGGAGCGGAGGAAGATGATGACGCCGGCGACGAACGGCGCGCCCCGGACCGATTCGTTCGACGGGGAGATACAAGGCGACGAGGAGGAGCGCATCCAGTGACCGATTGGATGCGGGTGTGGCCGGAGATGACGACACGGTCGGCGGCGCGAGGCGGGGGCAAAGTGGTCGGAAACGACGACGAGAGCAGTTGGGGGCTTGGGGCCGATTAGGGCGTGGGAGAAAGGGGACGAGGCAACGGAGACGATTGCGTGCTTGTCTGGATGTTGGGGAGCTCTTGGCAGTGGCGCAAGGAAGGGACGCGGCTGCCCACGAACTTGTTGAGCTGGGGAGAGGACGAGGGAGAACGTGCCCACGAACTGGTCTCTTTTTGCAAATGTTTCTTAAGCTGGGCCTTTTTGCAAAGCAATAAACAGCTGGAGACCGGTCAACGTCTTGGCACGTCATCAAATATATGGTTCTACACTCCCGGGTGACCGTAGATGAAGCTCTAAGTCGTATTTAGGTACCGTAAAATGGTATTTCCAGAGTACAGTGACCGAACTGATTTCGCTCGACAAGTTCAGGTACTAATGATGGATTTTACTCTATTCCAATATATGACGTGTAGTGGTCTCATGAAGAAAGATGACCATCCTAAAAGTTCCTAGCTAGTCTCACTATTGATAGTCGACTCTTGTAAGACAAGGGTCTCCTTGATTTACAAAGATTTTCGTGGAAAGAACGGGGAAGATTGTTAAAGATTTTCTCTTATATCAGTCTGTTCCATAATATAAGCCGTTTTGGCTAGGTAAAACAGTTTACCAAAACGGTTTATATTCTGGAACGGAGGGAGTATATGTTAGTTGTTTGATTCGTATGTTGAGTTTTATAAGAATAGTTATTGTGTGATTTCTAGCACTATGTTCTATTCCGTATGAAAATTTGAATTGAATCAGACTCCATTTTTTCTATGGTGCAATCAATTACAGATTCATGATGTAGAATATTTTAGTTTTCTATTTTATGTTTTTTCCAGTCATGTGAATTAAAGAGGCCGTAAGCTATTTCTAGCACTCCCTATGTACATTTCTTGTCGCGGTTCAGTAGCACCAACTTCACAGGAAATACTTCTATAATATTTTGCGAGGAAGTCAAGTTGAGGCACGTGGCCCCGATTGTTCGACTGTACGCAACTGTTAGTCCATCGAGAAGACTAAGGGCTCCTTCGATTCGCTAGATTTTTAAAATGATGAATAGAAGAATGGATGATTAAAATGGCATGTCCACTTCGTTCCTAAATGATTAGAAAACTACTCCGTCCAATCCTTATATTACACTCCCTCCATTTCTCAATGTAAGGTATATAGTTTTCTTCACGAATATTAAGATACGGATAGTTGGTATACAGTGGACACATTTTTTTCTGCATAAAATCAAGAGATATGAGTTCCTAATAAACACAAACTTAAAATAATACACCCTATAAATTACGATTCATTTGTGGATAGGTAAAATTGTCCATAAATCACATTACACCATGTATTTTGGAATTTTTCTTAAAAAATTATACATCACACATCAAGAAACGGAGGGAGTAAGGTTTATACTTTTTTTCTAATGTCAAAATTGACTACCTATATTTGAGGCTTTGATCAAGATTTTAGAAATAAAATATCAATATCTTAAATACTAAGAAAATATAATATGAAAAATATACTTCATGATGAATCTAAGGATACTGATTTGACATTGCAAATGCTAATAATATATTCTAAATTTTTTTTTGCAAAGATCATATCGTTAGACTTTTCAAAAAGAGCTGTACACCTTGAAATAAGGATTCGAAGGAGTACATCATTTTAACAGTTCGCGTGACAACGGACTGGGAGGTGGATAGTCGGCAATTGGCGGGGTAGCATCGATGTGTCGCCTTCCCCGGAGTCGTTGCCATCACGCTGAGTAGTGTAGAAAGGCGAGCTGGATCGCTGAAGGGGGAAGAATTAACAAACCCCGTCGACGATGGACTGGAGGTGGATCGTTGTCAAGCGGCAAAGTAGCATCGGTGTGTCGCCTTCCCCTGAGTCGTCGCTAACAAGTTGGGTAGTGTAGGAAGGCGAGCTGGAGTGCTGGACCATTCGAGGAGGACGATGGTTACAAGGAGAAGAGATGAAAGATGTGTGTTTCTAGGCAAAAAAATTAACAATGCCAATTGTAAATTCACCAACCACATACAATTTTCTTGGAGAAACATGCTTATTTTACTATTTAGAGAAAGATAATTATATTAGTGGAGAGAAGATAATATTGATAAAAGGTAAATATTACATGAAGTGAAAAAAAAGACTTACATCACATCGTACTCCTGACACCCCCAACCAGGTTTTTACCTCGACATAGTCGATGCACCAACTATCATGGGGTTGTCACGGCACATGTCATGTGTGGATGAATTTCGTAAGTGTGGGATTAAGTATGCATGGAGATCGTCGAGTTGGGTTTGCACACGAGACAAGATTTATACAGTTTCAGGCCCCGGGAAACATCATCCGCTAATAACCCTACATGGTGTTTGAGGCTAGATCTTATTCCGTATGCTCTGGAGTCACCGGATGCGGTGGCTCCTCTTGTTCTGTCTAGATTGTGCCTATTGAGTCTATGAGCGTCTCTATGGACGTCTTACAGCTTATCGAGCTTGGTTCTCTACCTTCTAACTTACTTGTCCCTCAAGGGAGCCCCTTCTTGGTTTATGTAGGTGGCCAAGTCAGGGTTTACATGAGTCCTAGTCGAATATGTATTGGAGTCTCCATCTGGGGTTTTGAGTAACGAGACTTGAGTCTTCACTGGCCTTGGGTCGTCACGGGCCTTGGGTCGTCCATCAGCTCGGCCCTTCCTTGAGTCGTCTATCAGGTCATCCCATCCTTGAGTCCTCCGTCAGCTCAGCCCATCCTTGAGTCGTCACTCAACTCCCGAGTCACCCCAGCATTGAGCTGGTCCAGTCTTGAGCTGCCATGGGCCGATTCAATCCTTCTGCCATGTGGGCCTCCTTTCTTGGGCCACGTGTAAGAGTACCCGTGTCCCATATCCACAACACTAGCTATGCGTCATAAACGATAATCTGGGAAATGCATGTACAAAATATATGTGCCCCGCAAACACTCACATCAAGTCACAGAGTTGTAGGAGCAGTAAGGTGCATTGGTGTAGGTCGCGGTCAGGGCTGATCCAAACATATTTTGGGCCTAGGACGAATCAAACTAAATTTATTTATACTAAACTTTTAGACTTATTTGTGACTTAGTTTTGTCATGTATATTATAATCTTAACTACTGTAGTTTTATATCTATTAGCTTATATAGTTAACCACATTTGAATGTTGCTACTATTAATTAAATAATTCTTTATTGAACAATTGCAATGTATATCAATAAATTTGTGTTATCAGAAATTTAAATCGTGTGTCCTGAAAAGATTCTCCGTGATGCTTTTTGGATAACAACATGACTCATATAGTGTAAATGTATATATTTGTATACGTGTATAGGTGTAAGTGTGGTCGAGACTATTTTAATATCATTAGTTTGGTACTCTCTAATAAATAAATATATTACTAGTGGTTCTAGTGTGTGATTAGGTAAGCACATTTATATAAACTTTCAGAGTATAACTTTAAACATCAACAATGCATCTTGCAAGTTTGGTTGCTACGAAGTTGAAAATCGTAGTAATGACCAAATAATCTACTTTGCATATCATTTCATTCTCTTATATGGTCCGTGCAATCTGTTTGATATCATCTGCTGTAGGCACTGATCTATTTCGCAAATAAAAGGTGAAATGCAAAATTAAACATGACAATCTCGTTAACACAATTTTGAGAATAACAAGTAGAACATCCTCACGAGAGAGACTAACAGTCTAAATAAAACTCATGGTTGTCGATCCGATTGGTTTGTATCCACATGCTACACGATATTCGTCCATTGTGTGGATTTGCTCCTACAAATTGATATTTTTTTAGATATTTAATATTTCTTGGAAGTAATGGAAAATAGTACAAATGTTACAAATAGTTCAATATTAGAGGCCCTTTTATTATGGGCAGGGCCCTGAGCATGTGCATCTGGTGCGGTGGCACAGGGCCCCAAGCTACCAAGGCCCCACCCAGACACGTACATGCAGATCCATTAGCTTAGAGAGCCCAATTACGGGAAGATTAGGTAGGCAGGGAACGCCCAATGTCGCAACTAGCGTTAAAAAAACCTCAAAAAAAAAAAAAACTAGCGTTAAAAAAATCACCGAGCGCAGTCGATTCCAGCCCAGATCGCTTCTCTTGCCTCCTTGGTCTTCGCACCAACCCAATTGAGTTCAGTATAGTGTGGCTAACTTGTTATTCAATTCTGTATAAAAACGATCTACTGTATACTCCCTCCATTCGGATTTAATCTACATCTTGGAAAATTTCAGACAAATTAGACTAGCATTTATTAGTACTACTTTTGCACACTCCACCATGCATCACAATTATGGTGTACCGAGAAGTAAAGCACCCATTGGTTAAACCAAGCTTGATTAATGTAATCCATGCATGGGAAATAGCAAACCGGTGCATGCATGGTGTGTAGACTCTCTTCCATCTTAATTACTGAGGTGGGACCCACTCAGGATGTAGATTAATTCCGAACAAATTTTACACCTAGGATGTAGATTAAATCCGAATGGAGGGAGTAAGTCTTTGTTCATAGGGCCCCTCTGTCTTGCACCATGGTGAACTGCCATGTCTTTAATCGACTTTAGGTCGCGCCGGCTCAAGCCCATAGGGACCGTGTCACTTAATCGACTCAGGAGCCAATAGCACTTAATTGGTTATCTTTGTGATGATGTCAACTTGCGTCACAAGCAACTTTTGGATTTGTTCTAGCTATTTTAACAGTGCCCTCTGACAAGGTGACCCGTCCCATCATCTCGAGACGAGGCGATGATGTTGATAAGGTTTTTTCCCGCTCTTTCGTGGTGCAAAATGCGAATTTTCTCCTTGAATATGTGGCAGGACTAAAAACAATCTCAAGCCAATTTTATTCACATGGATAGAGGTAGTTTCTCACACAGGTGATCCCGTAGTCACGGGATTTGTGTCATCCCCATAGAAGGTGAGGGTTATTTTGACCGAGAAGGTTTCCCATCCCGTTCTCTCTCATTATGCGCCCTACTCTTCTTTTTCCTCGTGCCTTCGCCCTGCCACTACTTGTGAAAAAGCTTTGTGCTTACCCATTGTTTCCACCTTGCCACCCAAGATTAAGTCCGTCAAGGGAAAGGGAAAGACCGTGGTGGAGGGCTCGATCAAAGCCCTCCAACGTATCTTCTGCAATTGGGAGGGGTCTTGGGTGCAATTGGGATGGGTCTTGGGTAGATGATGAGGTGCTACAAGATTTGGTGAAGAAATGCCAGCTGCCAGGAAATGCCAGCTTGGGACATACGTTGTCTTAATGCCATCTTCCATTGGCGGGCTCCCGATACGGAAATAGTTTTGTAGCCGGAGGAGGACGAGGACGAGGTGTTATCAGAATATTTCTAGCTATAGTACAAACCACTGTATTGTGGTTCACTTAATAGAGATATCAGTTAAATATCAATTAAACCTCATGCACATAGTTGATCATCCTTCGAGTTCAAGAACACTAATCGTATCCTGGAACATTTTTCATCAACCTTCAGCAAGAGTAATCATATCCTTAAACCGGAGAATATGAATACAGGTCAGGCTACCTAAAAAGGTAGTATATGTACAATGTATGAAGAGCATGTTCACTTCAAGATTTTGTTCTTTTAAATGGTCAAGATTTCCTTTTTGGCAAAACTTACATGTCTGAGTTGAAATAAACTTCGTTTAGGAATTCTATCAGCCAAATATCTTTAGGTTCAGAATGAAGAACATGCCAATGTTATGAAAGTATAAACTCAGACTTCATATTCAAATCTTGCCCAGGTTTGATAACACAGTATTGTGAGAGGTTTCAGTTTGATAAAAAATGTGCAGACACAGCGCGTGATTTACGGGATAAATTTAACAGCGGAGGAACAGATGGTATAGAAGTGTTGTAACAGAAATACTCCAGATTTGCGGGCGCTCCATTAAACTGCCCGCGCCTATTCACTGGTTTGTGTATGTTAGGCTGGTCACCGTGGGAGTAACTTAGGTAGTAACATCACACATTTCAATACAAGTTTGCTGTGGCATGTACTTAATGAGAAGAGAGATGTTTGTGGTAAGTTAGCTAGTTATTGTAACATCACACTTATCAAGACACAATGAGTCTATAGCCTAATAAGTAAAGCCTTATATGACAAAACACATATGTTATTCCCCACTGTGGATGTAGTAACATTGAATAGTAACATCAACATGTTACTCCCCACTGTGAGCAGCCTTATATCGCTATGCGCATCATAGTATCATGTATATGTATTTACTCCCTCCGTCCTCAAATAAGTGGACGTTTAGGTTTGAATTTTTTCCACAAAAGAGTGTACGTCTAGATTCCCAATGTACTTTGAAGTGAAAAATAATGATTCTCTCTCATCACACGGGAATTTTTGGAAAGGACAGCCGTTCCCTGCTGGGTTTTTTATTATTTATTTATAAAAGTAAAAAAGTACAAGCATGAAAGTAAAAAGTTATCTAGGTTACAGAGAATGTAACAAACTATCTAGTATGCACTGCCCTTTCCAAAAGGCTGAAGCTTTGAATCCAGGTCTTAAACCCTGCAAGCTTCACGGAGTTGGCACGGGAAGCTACCCAATCAAGTTCTTCTTTGAACTTCCTAAGACAACGGAAGAGGTTTGCTCTTAGCCCTTTAAAGATGTGCTCGTTCCTGGTGATCCAGATGGACAAGAGGGCAAGGATGAAAACTTCCATAAAGAACGGATGACCAAATCTCCTTCTGAAAGAGCCAAGGATGGTATGAATGTCGCTCTGTGGTACAGCCCAGCCACGGATGAGGTGCTGCCAGCAGCTAGAAGCAAACTGACAATGGAAAAATAAGTGATCTCGAGATTCAAGGTGGTGAGCTCCACACATGATGCAATTGTAGTCGGGCAGGTGAAAATTCTTCCTTTGAAGGAGAGCTCTAGTGTTCAGCCTATTATGCAGTAAGTACCAGGCAAACACTTTGTGCTTCTTCTTACAGCAGGAGCTCCAGAGCCAATTAAAAGATGGTATGGAGAGAGCATCTCCTTGTAAAAATTGATAGGCCTTGGAGACAGAGTACTCCTTGCCCTATCTATAGGTCCAATCATCATTAGTGTCCAAGGACTGCAGGTCATGAGTCAAGGTGTCGAAAATACCCAGTTCCTGATAAGCTTCTTCAGACAGTGATAGCAAGAACAGATCATCGATCGTGTTTGCCGAAATCACCTTTTGCACCGAGATGTTACTATCCAGAACAAAAGAAAACAAATGGGGCAACTGTTCTTGCATGATATTCGCAGTCCATTTGTCTTTCCAGAACTTAATAGTGTCTCCCTTGTTGGACACACATTTGGACAAAGATAGATATTCGGGAAGAAGCTTCAGGCGGTCACGTCACCAAAAGGAAGCATCTACAGATTTGTCCAGAGGCAGAGAGTTGGTATAATAGGTGCTCCAGATAAGCTTCACCCAAGGTAAATCCTCTTTATTCAAGAATTTGTGAAGGTTCTTGAGAAGAAGACATTTGTTCTGGCATTGAAGGTTGATGACACCCAAACCACCATGAGTTTTGGGTTTACAAACTAAATCCCAAGCTGCTAGAGGGGGATTTTTTTTAGTGAGATCACTGCCTCGCGTGATGCAATGACGTCTGTATTTATCTACCTGCTCACTTATCTTGGCTTGCCCTTGGGTACGACTAAGGCCCCCTTCTTTTCAGCTTATTTTCCAGATTCTCCCAGAAGCTACCCTCCATCAGCTTCTCCCAGAATATCGTTTTTTAAATTTGTTTAAACTTCTAAATAAGTATTGGGAAGACAAATTTAGAAGTTTAAACAAATTTAAAAAACGAGATTCTGGGAGAAGCTGATGGAGGGTAGCTTCTGGAAGAATCTGAAAAATAAGCTAAAAAGAAGGGGCCCTAAGCCAAGAGTTGAACACCTCATGCCTCTTGTTTGCAGAGTTCAAAAAAGACTTGTGGGTTGTGCTCAGTTCCTTGGTTCAGCGGGCAGATTAGAAATGGTCAACTCTGTTTTATCTTCTCTGCCAACCTTTTACCTCAGCTCTCTGATGGTATATAAAACAGTTATTGAGCAGGTAGATAAATACAGACGCCATTGCATCACGCGAGGCAGTGATCAAGGCCAATAATGTCTAATGCATGATCTTCTCATTTTCTACATGCACTTAGCTCATTGGAGGTGGTGCAATTAAGAAAGAGAGAGATTGTGATTTGCACATTCCCAATACATTTTTTTAATCCATTACATAATTTATGTTGAAATTTCTATACGTCCACTTATTTGAGAACGGAGGGAGTACTAATTTACATTATGTAGCCATTTGTGGAGTTCCTCGGTCTCATTAATTACACAACTACACCAGACTTGTATCGCTTCAAGAGCAGCAAAGCCAATACATTTTACATTGTGGATTAACTTTGAAACATTTTACCTCCGTTAATCCAACTAATGTGTGGAGTTTTAACCACCAGCAGTATAACTGACATATTAGTACAGGCAATCAAGATTTATGTAATGACCAATCATGGGACGTTGTAATTTTGCATGCAGTTTGTGAAATCAAAGACAGTAGCCTAGCTAGGCCACCACAACTTTAGTCCAAATCAAATACTTCAGTAGTTAGATATTTATTGGATATGCACCAACGTCATGATCGATTCCTAAGATATCTACAAAAAAAAAAAAATCAGGAACCACGCGCGGGCAGAGAGCAAGGAAGGAAACAAAGATCGAGGCTCACCTGAACCTCACAGGCGCGATCCCCGACGGGGTTTCAGTCGACCCGCGCACCGGCGCCCCGGAGCCATCGGTCTGATCCGCGGAAGCGTGCCTGACAACTCTGGCTGCGGCGCGCGGCGAGGAGAGTTGGAGACTGAGATGGCCTCGGGAGCTCCAATGCGAAGGTGAGAAACGAAGAGCGGGGAGAGGAGAGCGAGGCGACTTCAGTTTGAAAATAGGCGGTTGATGCGGAACAGTAAACCCGAAATAAGTGCAACGCGCGCCTGATGCTGAACAGGAAATGGATCTTAACCGAACACACATCTTCGGATCCTTATCTCAACGCATCGTGCATCTCTATATAAATAGATCGCCACCTGAGGTCATTCACGCCTCGGAAACACAAAAGAATAGCCATGGCGCCATCCAAGTACTGTCTCTCCTTCTTCCTCGCCATCACCCTGATCGCCGCCATGTCGCAGCCTTCGGCGGCGGTCAGGGCCGATCCCCCTGCTTCCTCCACCACCGGTGCAAAGCCATCAAAGTGGCATCTCTCGGACATACTACCATCCTGTTGGCCGTTTCCGCCAATATTTGGCCCACCAGCAACGCCCACGCCACCAACCCCATGTAAGCCGCGGCCAAAAGAGTGTCTACCTGCGATGACAGGGATGCTGCCCTGCAAGGACTTCCTCACCAACAAGAGCGCCCCGGCGCCTCCTTACCCAGGCAAGTGCTGTGACGGAATGCAGTCGTTCATGAAAGACTATCCCGTCTGCCTTGGCCATTTAGTAGATGGCGAGTTCGACAAGTTCATGTCGGCACCCATTGAAGATCTAAACTTTGTTGATCTCTTGGATATCTGTCATAGCGACGATTTTGATGACAACTTTTGCAATGGTAAGCTACTCGTGTTGTAGGCATATAAATAATTTCGTAGCACTACTCTGCACATTTTTAATTGTAGTGAGATTTGAATATTCTTATGGATCTGATTGATTGCAGGACCTACGCCACCGGTGAAGGCCGGACCTCCACCGCCATCTAAGCCGGAGCTGAAAGAGTGTCTATCTCCGATGATGGGGGTGATGCCATGCAAAGACTTCATCACCAACAAGACCGCCCCGGCGCCTCCGAACCCAAGCAAGTGTTGCGACGGGTTTAAGTCGCTCATGGAAGACTCGACCGTCTGTATTTGCCATTTATTCGATGGCGAGTTCGACAAGTTCATGTCGGCACCCGTTGATGACGCAAACTTTGTTGGTCTCATGGATATCTGTCATGCTGATCCGAATCAATTTAATTGCGATGGTAAGTTACTCGTGGTGTCGGTATATAAATAATTTTGTTGCGTTACTCTGCACATTCTTTAATTATGAGGAGATTTCTGTATTCTTATGGATCTGATTGCAGGACCTGTGCCACCGGTGTGGCCCCCACCTACCCCTGAATCTGCTCCGTAATAGGGCTAATCAGGTAACTATTTTCGTCCGGGTAAATTCAGTCATATCATGGCTGCATGAACTGCGTATTTCTGTGTTCTCATCTGACTGGTCTTTGTGCGTTTGGCAGAGCCTTCGTTCGTGGTAGCATTAAGAGAGTCAAAAACAGATGAAGCGACCATGGTGCAGTACGTCGGTCGAGATCCGTGTTAGTAGTAAGAACTACGAAGTATTTCTTGGGAGATGGAGTTTAGTGCTAGTAGGGAGAGATTATATTATATATTTATTTAATTGGAGTCAATGTCGCAGTCGTTTTTTGAGAAATTTTATTTGTTACGATCGACGTCCATTATATATGTAGTGCTTTATGTATGAATGCCCATCTTAATGCAACCATCAAATAATCTAAAAAAAAATGCAACCACCAAATACGCAACTAGTTAACGAATTCTGTAGAGTAGATAGCACACGCGATACAGACTTGCCATGTGAAAGCAAATTAGCTGATAAACGTTGAGAAAACGTGTGTTCAGCACCACCAACTCGGCTTGGACGAGCACCTAACCAAAGTACACTCTAGGACGCATCGAGCAGCTGTATTTTGCGGAACCTGGCGGCGGCGCTCCGGCGTTCCGGCAAGTCCGCAGAGTTTGTTAAGTTTTTCATAGGATAGTGACAGTAACGTCGGACCGGCCTCGAACCAGGCAGAGGCAGGCCCAGGTCATTTCTGCCATTGCTAAAATACCCCAAGAATTCACAGACCACTCTGCCAGTGCCACCGCACGGCACCAGTCAGGCAGCCCAGAATACATACACTATCATACCCCGACAGTGCCGCTGATGGCGAGTGCTGAGGAGACACACTGCCTGCCATGGCAGCGCGAACGACGCCTGCGCGGGTTGCCGGCCGCCGCGGAACACGCCGGCAGGCACGTCGTACGTCCGTCCGTCCCTCTGCTTGGCCTGCACGCAGCAGAGGCACTAATCTGATCACGAGACACACAGAAACCCGGAGGCGGAATGTGCAGCGCACGCACCCTTGCCAACACGTCGCCGTTTCTTCTCTCAGAGAGAGAAGTTCCTCGACACCGTTGGCAGATTAGTTCAGGACATGTACGCATGGTGGACGATATCCGACTGAACAACTTGTCTATGCTCTACAACCAAGTGAAGTGAACGAAAGCATGAATGGAACCCCTACCAAAAGTTACAAAACACACGAATCATGCAGACACACAAAAAATGAAGCAAAAAATATGGCCTACGCTACGGCGCTATGTATGTATGTAGTATGTACAGTTTTCGTCTGTACGGCCTTCGTCAGGGGCGATCCGATATCGCGGTGAAGGTGATGGAGGTTCGGGTGGTGTTGCCCGCGGACGATGATGACGGCGAAGAGCGCGCCACGATGGAGGTCAGCAGCGGCGACGACGTCGCCTGGCTCCTCAGCTTCAGGTCCCTGAAGTCCCGGATCACGTCCGGCTTGGTGATCTCCTGCGAGTCCACGTCCGTCTCGCCCCGTAGCATCCGGAGGACAGAGGACATGTCAGGCCGGCGCTTTGTGACGTTCTTCGTGCACAGGAGCCCCACCTTCAGGAACCTGCAGGCTTCCTCCACGTCCAGGTCGTCACCCAGCGAACTGTCTATGATCTCGTGCAGTTCACCCTGGTCATAGTATGCCCATGTCTGCATAGAGCGAGGAAAGCACACTGTAGATTTATCTATGTTGAAACTCTATAAACTAATGATGGGAATTCGATGATAAGACAGGAAAGCTGCAACCTCATTCACACAAAGAGGCTTTTATGTTGTCTAACCGAGTAATAGCGGTGAGCTGTTTCCATTTCGAACAGAGTAACGTACCTTCTCAAGAAGAATTTGATCTTCATAGGGCAGTCTTGTATCGGTGTTGCATCTTCCACTGACTATTTCTACAAGCAGAACGCCAAAGCTGTAAACGTCTGATTTTCGTGTCACTTGTCCTCGAATAGCGTATTCAGGAGCCAAGTAGCCTCTGCATCCAAAACTTTTACAGTGAGGAAAGCAACAGGGGGGACGGCTACTCATTTATGTGGCATTACATACTAGTCCTGATTTTTCTTTTTTCGATCTTAATACACTTTTTTGTAAAAATAGTATATATTTGCATTTATTATTTCGATAGATAAGATGCTGTCAAGATAAAAGGCCCTTCATTGATACATTTTAGAGGTCCTTTGTTGAGATTATCAAGATAAATGGAGGTACATCTGCACAAGTCTAATTTTCAGTGTTTCCCCTAACCAAACATAGTTTGAAAGATCGCCAAACTAGTACTTTCATTTATGAGTTAACATGTAGCAAAACACACAGGTACGAAAAAAGAGTTACAACTTACAGTGTTCCTGCAACTCTTGTGCTAATATGTGATACATCTGAAGGCAGAAGCTTTGCTAAGCCGAAATCAGAAATTTTGGGGGTAAGATTTTTATCGAGAAGTATATTGCTTGCTTTGATGTCCCGGTGGACAATGTGAGGGCGGACACCATCATGGAGGTATGCTAGTCCCTGGGCAACGCCAATGCAAATATTTACTCGCGTTCTCCAGTTAAACTGGATGCCGCTTTTCCGAGAACCTAGAAACAAGGACAAGAAGGATTATAGCATCTGAAACATCTTCGGGAGCAAAAGAATACAGAGGAATATGTAATGAGAATCTACCTAAAAGGGTTTGTGCAAGGCTATTATTTTCAAGATAATTATAGACCAGGATCTTGTGGCTTCCTTCCACACAACAACCATAAAGTTTGACAAGATTTTCATGGGAAACATCAGAGATTGCAAGGAGTTCACTGAGAAATTCCTTCGCGCCTTGCCTAGACTGTAAAGAGAGCACCTTTACAGCAACAGCCGTTCCATCCTTGAGTGTTCCCTGAAATAGTAAGTCAGCGAATTTCAAGCACTTGCTGTGATCAAGTTCTGAATCTAGTAGATAACAAATACGGTATTACCTTGTATACAGGTCCGTAACCACCCTCACCGATCTTATTGGATTGGTCAAATTTTGCCGTTGCCTTAACCAACTCCTTATAGCTGAATCTTGTTATATTCCCAGCTCCAGAGAGGTCTGCAGAAGGTTAAATGTTAGTACAAATGGAAGCAGATTGATGAAGTGGGGGGAAGTGATATCATATTCCGAGTACTGATATCCCATAAAACTGTAGGAAGCTATTACCTTCATCCCATGGATCGGATTGTTGCTGGGGCCCCCCGTCCTCTTGAAAATGCGAGAAAAACAACTCATTACCAAGTTGTTTCAATTCTCAAGCCACAATACAAACCTCTGTACTGTGGTTCACTTAATAGAGATATCAGTTTAACATCGATCTAACCACAGGCCCATAGTTTATCATCCTTCTAGTTCAAGAACAGCAATCATATCCGGGAACCTAGTTCAGCACCCCTTCAACAGCAGTAATCATATCCTGAAACAGGAGAATATGAACATAGGTTCAGGTTACCCATAGAAGTAGTATGTACAATGTATGACGACCATGCTCAATTCAAGATTTCATTTTTGGCAAAACTTACATCTCTGAGTGAAAATACATGTCGTTTAGGAATCCTGCCAGTCAAACATTTTTAAGTTTTAACTATGAATGTTGAAAGTGTGAACAACATTGATAAGCTCCATTATGAAATGCACTTTGATAATTTATAAATGTTTTTAGTAAGACAAGGTATTTACAAAGAAATCAAAGGTCAAAACGCCACGTCGGAGACCATGCCGATGTCCTAATTGGCATGTATTTTGACTAGAGGCAGTAATCACAACATGGGATGAAGTTCGATTGTAAATAGTTAAGGTACTTTGGTAATGATATAAGTTAAAAGGCAGACTTCACGTTCAAATATTGCCCAGGTTGTTTGATGACATAGTAACTGTGGGACATTTTAGTTTTAATCAAAAAATTCAGGCACACTAACAGCTCGTGCACTACGGGATAATTTAGCAGTAGAGAAAAAATGGTAGAGAATCTGTTCCAAAGAGAGATACTCCAGATTTACAGGTGCTCCAGTAAACTACCACCGAAGCCACTAATTGTGAATGATACATCACTATGTGCAGCATAGTATCAGGAGTACTTATTCACAGTTTACAACTTTACATTAGCCGTTTGTGGGGTTTATATATCCAATTAACTACACCATACTTGCTTTTCTTCAAACCTAAACCTGAGTACCTCCACTAACCCAAGTTGTGTCTGGAGTTTCAGCCACCAGAAACACAATTGACAGATGAACACAGGCAATCAAGATTCCACAAACAACCAATCATTTGAGTTGGGATGTTGCAATTTGACGCGCCGTACGTGAAACTTAAATAAGAGACAGTAGCCTAGGCCACCAAAACATTTGTCTAATTCAAATTGTCTCTTTCATTAATCAATGCCAGGACCGGTTCCTAAAATCGCGAGCGATCTTCAGGACAAAACGAAAAACTGCATAATGTTGATTGATCCTACCTTGGTTGCATCAATAAACAAAGAAAATCTGTGCCCAGACACGTCATTGATTCTTTTCCAGAGCAGAAAGGTTGTGATTGCACATGGAATTGGACATGTTACATCTAGGCTGTCATCTAAATGATTTTTCTGAGAGGGATCTAAATGATTTCTGAAAGCTAGTAATGCAAGATTGGGTCAGACTCGCAGACACTGTATCTGTCACAAGTTCTGTAGCATTCAACATTTCACATTTCTACGCTACTACAGCTCTCCGCATCTAATCAAAATCGACCAAAAGTTCGAACAATTGTGCGTTCAAGCATTCAAGCAAGCACGAGAGGTGCACAGTGAGTACTGAATACCGAGGTACAGTTAGAAATCTTCTTCATCTCTAAGTTGCGGCATCGCAAACAAGCATTCAATCTACTCTAGCGATATTTCCTGCACAAGAGATGCTACAGTCACAGGGCGGCCGGCCAACTGGCCAAAAGTCAATCATGCAATCTACTCTAGCGATATTTCCTTCGTGTTCTTATCAGATCGTAAGCACTTCACTCTCTACAATCACCTTCCCTTCTGTCGCCCAACAACATCAGCAACCAACAAAATTCAGAAACCGCGCGAAAACAGAGCAAGAAAATTAAGCATCGGATTTTCGGTGACAGGATCGAGGAAGAACAGCGAGGCTCACCTGAACCACAGAGTAGCGCGATCCCCGACGGGGTGTCCAGTCCACCCGCACACCGGCGGAATTCCGCCCAACAACAGCACAGCCGGAGGCGGCGAGACTCCGGCCCGGGGCAGCGGCGGATCCTACGAAGCGGGCAACGCAACGGGGCCTGACAGCTCCGGTTGCGGCGGCGCACGGCGAGAGAGGGGGAGATGGAGACGGCCTCGGGAGCTCCTGTGGCTTCTCCAAGGCGATGGTGGGAAACGAAGAGCGGAGCGAGAGAGAAAGCGAGGCCATCTCTTAACGACGCAGTGGAGCAGTCAATAGCGTTGACTTCATAAGCCGCCCCGGCCCGAAGCGGGCAGACGGGCTTGGGCCCGGCCCGGCCCATCCGCGTAGAAGTGACGAGACTGTGGCCTGGGCCGCTGAGGGTGAGTGGTCCACGTCGATCGACGTGTTGACCTAGGCAAAGCTGGCGTAATTGGATCGGGTTTACACGCGTCCACATTGGAGTATGTCCTTCTTTTCGATATTACTGGTTTGAGGCTCTAACCATTTGTTTTTCAGAAAAGGACCGGCAATCAGTGGCCGATAAGATCCAGGGCTTAGATAGCTTTGTCAGCTGACCAGCTTGAACTCGTCAACTCACAGGGTCCGTTTCGAATTCAACAAACGCTGTAGCATTACAATATACTACTCCATCCATTCACTAATATAAATCATTTTATGTTTTCTTAATTTAAATATATCTAGACTTATTTTATACATATATTTACTCATTTTAGTATGTATGTACTTAATATTGAAATATATTAGTGAATATAGGGAGTAGATAATCCCTCCGTACCCAAATATAAGACGTTTCACAAAATTCTGGTAATACCCAAAAATGATGAACCTCACAGCGTCTGCACCTCGCCGCCGGTGCTCCTCGCCTTGTGCCGGTACTCATCGCCGCCCCAGGCTCTCCTCGCCCACCAGGTGCTTCTCGCCCCGCACCTCGTTGCCCAGCACCACGCCTCCCAAATACATCTCCTCGACCAGTAGCACGTCGTCGGCGCCAGCAACATCACATCACCGGACGAGCAATTCTTCCTATAAGAGCCACTCCTCGCTGAAAAGATCACAAGCGCAAGTAGTTCTTCTAGTTCCCGCGTCTCCTCTCGCTGGGAAGATCACCAGGGCCTTCTCAACCTCAGCAGTTCTTCCAGACTTGGAGTAGCTAGAATATGGTGCTTCCAAACCTCAATTGCACTCCACCAACATAAGAGGTTGGAAATATACCTGGAGAAGGTCAAGATGCACGTCTGAGTTGTAGTTCCTGTTAAGTAATTTTAAAATTAAATTTGAAAGTTAGTATACTTCAGTTCAGTAACTTGTAAGAGTTTGCACAAAATTTCAGTAATTGTAAAACAAGATAACAAGTATCAGTAATTTGCTTGCATAAGTTTCGGTAGTTTGCTTGTCACACTAGTACAGAGAGACACGAAAAATAGCCCTTAGAAACGGCAGCGATAAGATCCTCGATTATTCATAATTGCACGTGGCCGACTTGACCTACCAGAAATGGCGGCCTCTGCGGGGCTGACATGGGTCACAGACTCACAGTTATTTTAAAATGTACGTGACCAATACATTGCAAACTGATAATTATTTTTTTGTATTTCCAATAAGTATCTCTATTCTAACAGTGGTTGATAATAGCCATTACTAGAGCTGTGGCTCTATATACTTCCTCAATACCCTCAGAGAAAACCCTACCCCTCACTCTGTCGCCACTCTCTACCCACATCTAAACGCGGCGCGGCGACAACGTTCGAGGTGATCAAGCTGTTTCTTCCATCCTATCCCAGTGCTCAGGTTTCAAGCGGTCAAGCGGGACGTGATGCGGCTAGTCGCTACATAGCGAAGCGGAATTTTGCGCTGGTTGCAGGAGTGTGCGGCCGTCCGCAATGCGCCGCTAGGCTCGAAGCGGGACAGTGCGGCGGCCGCATCGGCCCACGCGGCGAGGCAGCTTGTGGTCTTAGCTGTGGCCTGTGGGCCTATGGCTTCCGGGCGTTTCCTTTTTTTAGTGGCTTCCTGACGTTTTCGTTTTTCTATTTTCTCTTCTCGCTGAGATGGGCTATGCCTATTAAACTTTGTGACCATTACAAACTTGTCATGATTTTATAAGAGACACATGAACTATAGGTGCAAACATGAATCATGATTTTATAAAAAACAATGTGAAATGTGTGCAGCTTATGAATGCACAAAAATTATATTGAAAAACTGAAGTTGCAACTAAATAAAAAGGCTACTATCAAATCCATCCAGACTTCTCCTAGCTAGCACCTCCAGAGACCAATTTCAGGTTAACACGCACCATCATTTATTGAGTTGTGACAACAGATTACAGATCCAACTTACCTAGCAGGAAGCTAACTTGTACACCTTACTGAAACAGCTCACATTACTGCACCGAAACAGCACAATTCACGGTAGTATAAATATATATATATAATTCACTGCTTACACAGTTCGTCAAATGCACACAAAATAGTGAAACAGCATAGGAAATTGAAACGTGAATTGATGCAGAGCACCCATTCATTGGATAACGTCAGGTGCTACATGGCCTCTTGTTCTTCTTGATCAGCATGTAATATTGGATAACATCTCGTCTGATCTTCAGGGTCCATATGAAGTGATCCAATCCTACAAAATTAAGAAACAAATAAAGATGCAGGCTAACTAGAAATAAGCTACTGTTCCATTATTGACTGACAACAAGGACAATTAATAAAATTAACCAAAGATTACAAATAATGTGCAAAGGAACACAGCTTCTAATGATCTGGACAACTGTTGTAACAAATAACAACAGAGAAAGAAAGACCAGCTTGAATAGGAGTTTATGCAAATAAACGTGGAACTACTCTAGCTCATGTATGTTAAGAAGTAAACCGATACAAAACAAGAACAGGGAGACAAAAACCATCCATCCAATGACTATTTTGCATCACGGTAAAATACCAGCAAGAAAACAGAACCAACAGCTAAAACCCATTTTGGCCCGTAGGAGTAGATTTAATACCGGAAGATGCATTTATTCTTTGTTGAGGGATATGCATCGTGCAAAGGACAGGTTCGAATTTCCAAATAAAAAGAGAAACAACTGCTGAAACTGAAAGCCAAAGTTGCTCATATTACCCAATCCCTTCCATAAAGAAACGTGCATACATTGTGCAGCTGGTAGCTCAGCACTAAACGGGCATACACAGCACAAACGCTACTAGAAAGCTTAAGATTCCGCAGACCATGGATAAGACCACATCACCCTAATCACAAACCTTACAGGATCACCACATAGTTTCAATGGTAGGAATATACACAAACTAGTTTTGGATCACTCTAATTCTGGGTAATGCATATAGGAAGCTCTTGGTTCTTTTTACTTCCAGTTATACCTCCGAGATACATGACTAATTGGTGAGAACAAAGGAGATGGCTAAAAGTGAATGCAAATACAGTAAAGGGTAGAGGCTGACTTTATATTCAAGAGTTTGTAACATTTCAGTTAACGTATCAAATTAATTCATGTCCTTTATAGTTCTCTGACTTAACTGCCATCAAAACTCCATCAAACCAAATTGTTCCCAAACAAATGCTAACGTCGACCTAAAACCCAAAGCTAGCATTACTGGAAGAAAATGAGCTGAACGAACATGTGCTCCCATGTTTTTTTGCAGTCTTTAGCTTCCATTAGCAAGAACGTCGACCTTCAGATCAAACCACATGACTACATCATCCTTAAGAACTGCCCTAGAAAGAAGCCAAGAAGAGTGGTTACCTTCAGCAGCCGGGACAGGGACAGAGGTGGGGGGCAGAGGAGTAGCAGTGACGGCAAATGGTGGCGGGGGAAGCGGCGGAGCAACTCCAGTATCGTCGCGGGCATGGGCGGGGGCCGGAGGTGGAGCGGTGACGCCGTCGACCCCGGCATCAGGGGCATGGGCATGGGCGGGCGGCGGATGTACAGATGGCGGCGGCTCTGCCGTCGACCCCAGCATCTCCGCGCCGCCGGGAGTCCTCACGTTGATGTGAAGATGGATGCGGAGTACTCACGTGGGATGCGCCGCCGGGAGCCCCATCGCCGCCATCGGGGGAGAGGATTCAGGTATTCAGAGGGAGAAGAAGTGAGGAACGATGCAATCATGCAGGTATGCGGCAGCTTGGTGAATCGCTAGGGTTGACCGCTTCGGCCCGCTAGGCTTGAGACGGGTGGCCCGCTAAGGGTTTTGCGGGATGGAATTGCGGGGCGGCGTCGCGGCGCTGCGGGACGTCCCGCGCCGCTTGAAACCGGACCCGTGCGAGAGTGCGCATCCATGTCAAGGCACGGACGCTCCTCGTCCTCTTTTCCTCTTTGGCCATACTAGTTGACATGTACGTGCAACGCACGTGTAATTTCTTAAAATTTCTTTACTCGTTCTAATTAGCAGAAAAATATTAAACACATATTTTAAACAAAAAAAAAACTATTACTTACACCGTTATGGAATTTCATAGCCCCATATGTGTTCTTTATAAATTGCACAATTACCATTGCAATTTAAGATTATGGATAGGTTATTTCAGAGTCACATCAAAGGGGACCTAGAAGCAGAACTTCATGGTAAGTTGATAAGTTCTACTACTGGAATTATTAATCAGAGCTCACTGAACCATGAAAAAATCTGATTCAGTCCTTACCTTTTTGCCGATGGTGAGATCGATAATCCATCATGAGGAAATTGTGTATTTGTACAGAGAGAGGGGCAGTCTCCTCTCTCCTGTCTAGCACACGGAACCTTTATATTAATATGACGATGGAATCTACTGAAACGCATTGCACATCTCATTTTATCCACACATTGTCCTCAAAAAAAAATACAAACTTAATTTTCATCCTCGTCTCACGGAGCTCATCTCCAACTCCTCCAATGTACCTATGCAGTAGACTTTGTCCCTCTTTTTGCCTCCTCTTCCTCTGTTCATCCCCTTCGTCAGAGATGATTTTGGTTGCTCACGCTCGACGCAAATGTTGCAGGCCCTTGACAAGATCTGGTTCGAGAGCCAAAATTTCTGAATGAATGAGTATCTGACGGGAAACCTCTGAATTTCTGACGGGCAGACCTGGTGAACAACCAGGGCACCATTGCACGCTCTGACACCAAGGAGCTCATGGAGGCGCTGCAGGCTGGTGCCGACGTGAGATGATCGGCCAGTTTGGGGTCAGCTTATACTTGCCTCCTTCTACACGAGCATCACCAACGACTGGGAGGACCACCTCGCCGTGAAGCACTTCTCGGTGGAGGAGAAGCTGGAGTTCAAGGCGGTGCTGTTTGTGCCCATCTGAACGTCCGCCGCGGCCATCGCGGCTTGCGTGAAGAATCTGCGGCGGCTGGTGGCCAGGGGGGCTGTGGGGGCGAGGCTCTGGAGTACCTCCGCGGCTCCGCCGCTTCCTCCCCAGGCGCCGGCGACGACATCGAGGCCAGCCCCATCCTCCTCCTCCTCCACGCGCTCTCGGCCTGGCCAATACGCGGCGCGTACACGGCATACCGCGTAGGAATTGCGGACGTACTCGGGCTCCCGCTTGCACCCTGAGGCGCAGCTGAAGCGGCGCTGCCGCGCTGGGTGCTCGCCAACATCAGAAGCATTGCTGCAATCTTAAATAAACCCTCTTAAATACTTATTCCAAGAAGCAGTCTCTATTCTTCTCAACTATAGAACCTCAAAGTCAGTAGATTTACTGTACTAACTCCAAATAAACAACTGCGTATAAGAAGAAAACTAAAAGGGGTAACATCAATAACTCAGAAATTAGTTCCCGGTAGTACCTACAGAGAGATGGCTGATAATCTTATGAGGTTGTCAAATGGAAGATATATTAAAATCAACAAAAATCTTGCAGCAGCTGCATTAGTACATAATTACAGTGGTCAATTGTTCATCAGTAGATGTGGAAACCATGGTATTGGAAGTATTGTTATTTCCTTTTTTGATGTGTCCATACCATCTACTGCGATAACTCTGAAAGAACAAGGAGGAGTAGAAAGAAAAAAGACTGCTACAAAGAAAAAAATATAAACAATCAAGAAAAAACTCAGAAATCATAGAAGCTATTAATATGAGAATACAAACTTGCAGGACTTGACACATTCTAATTATACATGGTCAATTTCCAGTACTGAAGGAAAAAGATAAGTCCAACAGTGATGGAAAAGTGGAAGCGACATGGCCTTACAACATGCTTTTGGTAGCCTCAATTGCTATACCATGCACTGGTAATATGGAGAAACCGGATGGAGCATTCTATTTTCTTTATAAGAGTTCAGCCTATTCCCATCCTCCTGTTTTCATAAGATAATCGCTGATCAATCAACCATCAGTCTAAAGAACCAAAATAATTAGTAAATTAAGATTGATGTAAACCTAAATACCTTTGGAGGTGATTTCCTGCCATGCTGTGCCTAGGCCTCAGGACATGGCGTCATCAGGTCGGTTCCTTCGTGCATCGACATTAGGCGGAAATTAGGTGCTTTGCTGATGATGTCCCATGTTCTTGGAAATTAGAAAATACTCATGGCCGTGCCAGAAGCTGTCAAGCATAAGTGGGGCTGATCCATGTCAGTAGCCATCAGAAAATGAGCCATGGGTATGTCACAAGCTGTGCATATGCTTAACCATCAGACAATTAAATCAAGTAATTGAACCATGGGCATGTCACAAGCTGTGCATATGCTTAACCACCAGACACTTAAATCATGGTAAATGAACCATGTCCATGTTTGAAGTTGTCAATGTTCTTAACCTTGAGAAAGTTAAATAAAAGGGCAATGAACCATGGGCATATTACAAGCTATCAATGTTATCAACTTGCAGAAAATTCCGAATACACGAAATGTAGATGCTGCCAACCATCTGACTCGATTTACCACCAGCATTGACATTAATGTTAGCGGCATTGCAAGGAAATGGCATTTTTATATTCGTACTTCAATCTTGAGGTCGTCAAAACGCGGTTCAGAAGAGAATGAGACGTTACTGACTCGTGGGTGGTGGCAGTCGTGAAACTGTATATATGAGTTGAAAATTATAGGAGGATGACCCTTTGAATAAAAAAAGAAGAAGTCAATACAACAAAACAATAAATTTGAATAGAATGTGTTTGTCCATCATTATAAAAGGTTTCGCCCATAATATGACAAGATACCCATTACACTGGATATATCCTCTTTTGTAAACAGAAGTAAAGTCAGGACGACACACAAAGCCAGTATTGACAGAAGGTAATCAAATCACTAAATCGGCACATAACTCGAATATGCTCCAGTAGGATACATAATCGCATGTTAAATCAGCCATAACCCTTAGGGCTTATATATAGGCGAACTAACCTCATCTTACGTCAAAAGGACAACATCATGGAGCCTCAGAGCATGCTCAAGTGCTCTCTGTTCATCCAGGTTCCCATGTAAGAAAGATCTCCAAATCCACCATTTCAGGTTCATACCATTGTTGCTCTTTATCTGAAAAAATATACCATTGTTGCTCTCTGAAATTGAAATTGACACACTTTTTTAATGACTGATTAACAAAAGCACAAAAAAATACAAAATTCGATCTGCACTATTGCTCAAATTAAGAATAAAGGATGTACAATTAAGAATGCACTACTACACCTACACACTATTTTCTCAAGTTCATGATATGGGAGTACCATGGTAGCTATTCCTGAAAATCATAAGTTAACCAATGAAATTGAACAATTCCAAAGCTAGCCACTGTGGTGGAGAAAATGATTCATATGCTCAATGCACTCCACTCTGTTCAGAACATAGGTATGGCATCAGCCTGGAGGGATTTATTCCTATTTAACCCCACAAGGTAGAAGCTGCTTCACTTAAGAATTCGATGGTCTAGTTGGAGCTCAGGAGGAGCAGTACAGATCGGAAATCAGATAGTAACTCTCAAGATTTCACCCAGCAGAAAAAGTATTCAACAGGCTCATGTGTCACATCTCGTTGCAGGTCACGATCTAACACTATAAAGAAATAGCTCGACAAAATATATGTGCTGTTGCAGCTCCTGCCCTCCTTCTCCCTACCAATCTAGCTGTGAAACTGACAGATTTAATTGAGAAAAAGTTAAGGCAATAGAGTAAGTGGTAATCGCAAAGATAAATCTTTACATCTTCGAATAACCGGTAGTCAGTCTACTTCAAAAAAAGAATAACCGGTAGTCAGTCCAATTCGAGATATTCACTCTTACTGCACAGAATCAATCACTTCCGCGATGCCTAAGTACCTATCTTAGGGAGGTGGATCAGTCTGCTGATACGACCACATGGAGGAGGATCCCATCGCTCGGGGAGCTTCCGTTACTCGTGCGTCGGCACCACATGCTAATCAGCACTCTACGATGCCGCTGCTTGTGTCGCGTCGCCGTCCCTCCGCATGCTACTGCTGGTCGTGTCACCGCCCCTGGTCATCTACGGGATCGCTAGGGTGGTGACGGGGGTAGGTGTGGTAGGATGTAGGCGGGCCGACAGAGTTGGGGCGGTAGAAAGGGCGGCCTGGCCGAACGATCGGTGGCGTCGATCTCGAGGTGCGGCTGCTCGTCGGTAGAAAAAGCTGACGGGGGAGAGGAAGAGTATGGCGGCGAGGACGGGGATGGGATCTCTGTGCTGCAGGGTGAGGGGAGGCGTAGGGTGAGAGATCCCGCCGGCGATTGCGGGCAGGAGATGCGGAGAATTCGCGAGGAGATCGATTTTGCGGAAAGGGGATCGAGACGTGCGTGGATGCGCTGGAGGGTAGGCGGACGTGGGGCGGGTGGCAGGAAATTTCTCTGCCGGTCGACAGGATTAATATGGGGCGTTGCTTTGGACAGATCTGATCTGTGTCGTTTGATCCGTTTTAGTGGGCTGGATCTGATGGTCCAGATCGACATGTGTACGCTTTGTCTGGGTGGCTATAGTGAAACTAAAGTTGGCTCTTTTATAAGTAGTGGAGATGGAGATGATCGAAACGGATAGGAGGTGGTACAGTAATAGAGGTCAAAGAAGAATCCCGCCGGATATGGGCAAATCCATTCGGCTCGGGCGCATTTGTATTCTCTCTGGTTGCGAACGTAGAGTGTTGCCTTCGAATCAGAATGCTCAGCGCGCACCTTTTGCTTCGTGAAGCTTTCTTTGTGCTAGTAAAACCACGATTTGGTGTGGCGATATGATTTTTTTTTATTTTGGCACAATGATCATTCCCATAGAAACATATATCAACGTCTGGTATGGATAAGGGGTCATCAGACGACAGCCTTTCATGTTATGATGGCGACCATTGATTAGTACTCTCAACCTCAGACGACATCGTATGCGATTCAGTTTTCCGTGTTTGAGATCATGTTAGAGTTTCTATTTCTAGCTTTTGGTTTAGGTCTGTTTTTTTCACCATGTATGTTAATTCGTACGACTAGTTTCATACTCATTGTTATATTCATGAATTATCTATTGTTTTTATGGGTTACTCATATGTTACATTGCTCGTAAATCAAATGGAATTTCCATAATTAGAGTTCTCCTGCATAACATCTTTTCCTTGATTTCTTTGAGTCTTCTCTAACATTACTCTCAAATATCTCTTCCTCCTGTAATATATACTTCAATATCTTCTAGAGGCTCTACGTAGCTTTCTCAATATTTGTAGAATCGTGTAGAATATTTTCAAGTATGAGATGCTTATTGTCAATATGGTGAGACCGAGTATTTGATAGTCCCGTCAAGCCGGTCATGTTAACTTGTTAAGGAAACGAGTTGACTAGCCGATTGCAGAGCTTTCCGTCCACCCCCGCTGCTCATCCTGTCTACCTTGAGCCCTTGTCTCACGTTGATACTGCGTTGATCGTCGTGAGAATTGGAATTCGAGAACGCAACCTGCATTGAAAACCATCCACGCGAGGAAAGTACACAGGGTCGTACGTTGTTAAGCACAAGCTAGCTATGCTGACGGAGATCGGTCTAGTCTCTCCCTTGCTCGCCGCTCACGGTTCCTCCTTCTCGAGGAATCGTCGTCTAATTCTAATTAAATCCCATGAGGATCTAGGATCGATAAAGGTAATACGGTCAATGGTTAGTCGATGTTTCTCTAGGATTTGACTGACTGACCGACCGACGGTGTGTCTGCTAAACGCCAGTAAGTAATTAACAAATTAAGCTGCACATGTGATTAGCAGCATGTTCAAAGGCGAACGACCGGCCAGCGACTTGATTCCACGTACACGGTGATGCACTTTGGAAACATGGGTGGAAATGGGAATGGAAAACAGCTATTGAGTGGATATTTAGTCGACGAATGAATTCAGTTAGTCTGAGTGCATAGCTCTCATGTACAGTACAGACAGAGAGATGTATGGTGTGGATAAACAAACTACTCGATCGTGACTGTTCCTGTTCCTGTGTCTGCACATGCATGATTTTCCTTTGACGGAGAACAGCCTGTACCGTTCAAACGTTCAGACATCAGACTAATATAACACCCGGAAAGGTTAGACTCGGTGATCCAACTTCTCGGCCAGTTCGAATAGCCGATCGAGAAGTTCCAGCGAGCGTGTCTCACGTACGTCGGTAGATATATTACTCGGCCAAGCGCATTTATCAGGATGCTGACCTGACATTAGAGGAGATAACAGGTTCGACATCCTGACACTAGCTAGGCTGACAGTGAGAGCGTATCATTTTTGAAATAAAGGGAGAGCGTATCATGTGAACCGAAAAAAATAACTGAGCATGAAACATAGCTATCGATGTGTACACGCCAAACGATGTTCATCCGAGCACGTATATCGGACGAGATGATCTGCACTCGCTCATGCCAGGTCATGTCTGTGCAGATCGAGAGAGGGGCATGGTCGCTTGTATCCATGGGATATCTTCCCTCGCATTCCAAGAAGACTCAGGATCCAGTTTATTCACGCTTAAATATCTTTTTTTTGTAATTCGTCTAACACTAATAACGATGAAACAATGAGAGGTACTACTACTACTTGTTTTGGCCCAATTTTAGTGTTTTCCGGGAAGGGCCAACATAGAAAACGACAGAACGTATTGCGTTATTTTGCGGCCCAATCTATTCAGGTTAAGCTGAAAAACGCCATAGCGGGCAGAGTCCATTATTAGAGAGTCGGTCCACCACAGCCCAGTTCTAATGAACGCGCGCGAGTTTTGCCTCACATGGGCCGGCTAGCTCAAAACTGCTTTGCCCCACGCAGAGAGAAAAAAAAGGTCACACTCAGTCCCGTCACTGTTCAGGTGAGTTTTGGCGGAATCCGCCACGGCCCAATCTAGAGGCTATGTGCGTCAGGCACGAGACGCCGTGTTTTTTTTTGTTACAAATTTACTTTGCGTAATATTTGAACTAGATATCTTTTATGAAAAGATTAAACGGATATATGAGTTAAACCTTCTGTATTTCAGCATTGAACTTTGTACAGGAGATCCTAAATTCAAAACAATGAAGCTTTGACTTTTTTTTAAAATAGCACACAATTTGTAACCGAAAATGAAACGGAAATCCATAACGGGTAGTAGGTGCAGCTGCACCCAATGTCCAAAAAACAAATTTTAAAATGTAAAAAATTCAAAATACAATTTCAGATATACTTAAAGACATTTTATGTTATCACAAAAAGTTACGTGAAGAAAAAAAATTTGTGACCTGTGCAAAAAGAAATTCGGACGCTCCAAAATGGTTTTATACGAGACATTTTTTTGTCGTTTTTGCACAGGTCATAAAAAATGTTTTTACTCCACGACATTTTTTGTGCTAACACAAAATATTCTAATGTATATCCGAATTTTTTTCTGTAATTTTTTAAAAAAAGTAAAATGTTTTACATAGTAGGTGCATCTTACTAACCAAAATGCCACCTCCAAAATGAAAGGTATATTTTTTATGAATTGAATGGATCTTTTTAGTCCATACAAAAATAACCGATTGTAACAATACTCGTCATCATCGTAGGTTCAAACTGATAGTGGTTATGTTTGACCCGAAAGAACAATGCAAACCAACCTTAATAAGGTGAGCTTTCCCTCTCTCTGAAGTCAAATAAATTTGGACTCCTACTCAAACCAGTCTGGAGGACCCTATACATATAGAGGTAGAGGCAACACGATGTATACATCTATTCTTTATGGGGAACAGAATAATAAAGGATAGTCATAACACACATCTTGTGTCTACTATCCACATGTGTTTCACCATAATCTCACCACGTTATCAACATGAGGTTATGCTCGATGCCACCCTAACTGCATGTGACGATGGACTACACGTTATCAACAATTTTCATGACATTGACGCATCCTGCATTGAACGACAACATAATTGAAGATATAAGATTGTATCATGATTTTCACGGATCAATTTGTCCTTTGCCTCTAGGCCGCACTTTTATCTAAGCCTCGGTTTTCTCACATGTCGCTTCATATGCTAATTATTTCGTACCATCGATTAAAGATTTCACAAATGCTGGAACAAATGGCTAATTAGGGGTTTAAATAGAATTTAGTTCATCTCTATCTTGCCTTTCAAAAAAATCTCCTGTGACATCTTCCTTTAATATTAAGGGTTCTATTCCATTCTGTGTGCAATTTGTTCACATAGGCAACACTATAAGAAATATGTTGATACACGACCCTCTGTCGGTAATGATAAATAACGACCATTTTTATGAAATCGTCATAACCGTATACGACGATCCAAAATCGTCACTAGCAGTCCCTCCAGTCCACATCAGATCCTAGTGGAAAAACTATGACAAAATGAAATCATCATAAATCAAAATCAGCCAGGTCCATTTCGGCCATCTATATGGGCCGAGCCCAATATATCGTCCTTTTATTTTCTAGGCTGCGACATTTTTAAAATTTATTTTCTTTTGGGCCATGGCCTTTATATGGTACATTTGTTTGTTCGGCCTTCGTCATTTTACGGTCCATTTATTTTATTGGTCTTCACCTTGCCCCTTTTATGGTCCATCTCTTTTTGGGCCTTGCCTTTTTAGTCACTTTTTTGGGCCTTGGCCTTTATCAATATGTGGGTCTCACTCATCAGCTTCCTATTTCTCACTTTTTTACACTACACAAATGCCAAATATTTAAAACGGAACAATAAGAGAACATACTATTTTTTTTCAAATGTTAGCAAAAAATTGTTGGATAATTATAGGGTTTTCTCCATTCTATTCAAGTGAAAAATATTTAGTCAAAGATAATGCATTCCATGAACATGATTACATAATTGAACAATTTATTGTAACTTGTTCTATTACACTATTCAAACTTAGAAGTGCGTCCCTAAGGTAGTGATATGGGACTGGTATCAGATACGGGCTCCCATTGTCTTTGGCTTAGTCCGATCGAGATCCCTCAACCTCGTTCTCGGACGACATGCACCTAGGGTTACTGGACCTTGTCCTCGGCCAGGGCACCGATCAAAATAAATATAGTTTTACACTAAACTTTTATACTTCACTACATCTTATTTTCAGCTTGTTACAATATTACAAGTTTAAATATTTATTTCTTCGCATAGTTTAACCACATAACAGGGAAATATTACTAACTATTAGGTGGTGAATTTTTTATTTGCATTGAATATCTTTGGTACTAAACTGTAGTAAAATTATTTTTTCTACAATGCACAATCTATACAGTTATATGTTTTGTAAAAAATATCTGTAAAGAGTATGATCTAACAAATACTATTTCAGTAGTTGTTTCTAGGTGAATAATTAAGTAAGCATATTTATAGAAAATTCTAGCGTACAAACTGAACAAATGACACTACTCTGTCGTGGTCAAAATTGTCTACCAATTCATAATTAAATAAAGTGTGCATGCTATATACCTGGTATTGAAACAATATTGCTTAGAACAATCACCCGTGAAGTTTTTCATGGAATAAAAATGTGTTGTACAGAATTAAATATGAAAATCTAGTTACACGGAATTTCGTAAAAATCTGGCGAGTTTTTGTGTTTTCGGGGGAATGGCCAACTTAGAAAAAACAATATTCCGAGGGGAGGCGTTTTGGCTCCGGGTGCATATGCTCCTGTTATATGTTTTGAAATTAAAAAAAAAATATGAAGACTATTCGAAAAAATCTGAAAAAAAATTGGGCACACACATATACATGGTTTGAACATTTGTGCAAAATTTTGGAAGCAAATAAAGTGAGAAAAAATTGGGCACACACATATAAAATTGAGAAGTGAGAAATTTTGCAAACGCCTGAACTCATTAAACCATATCCTTTTCTTACTTTTTTTACATAGTCCTATAAAAAAATTCGAGGAGCCTTAGCCCTCACAGCGATTTGTATTTTGTTTTCTTCACAAGTACTCCCTCCGTTCCAAAAAAGATGACTTCCATTTGTCTACATGCGGACGTATCTAGACATGTTACCTGTATAGATATGTTCACATTCACACAAATAGAAGTCGTCCTTTTTACAACGGAGAGAGTATGTGTCATTTTTTATATATTTTTTTCGATTGAGCATTTGAACGAAGGAAAAGGCAGACCAAATTGCGTCGAAGTTTGAAGCGATCCCTGTCAAATGGTACCGTAGTTATCACTGTTTAGCAGCAAAGCCACACCGGTTCGTAGTATTCCATTTGCAAGCACCAGACAACCTACGTACAGTACATTTTACATCGTAGTTGCAGCGGTTGCAGCACACGCACACGTAGTCTCGCCATTTCCTACCTACAAATCTTCCTCATTTGACTCGATCGATCGGCCACTCTCCTCTTTCTTCCACGGCCGCGCGCGCCGGCGGCGGCCCGGGCCGGGAGCGAGCGCCACGGGCAGGCGGGTGGCGGCGCCGGCAGGCAACCAAAACATCCTAGCTAGTGCCGGCATCGCGCTAACTAGTTAAAAACCACGCAACAAACAAATAAACAATTCAGAGAACCAGAGCTAGTTAATTAATTAATCAGTGTCGCCGATGCGATCGACGGTCTTCAGGGCGACTCCGAGCAGGAGTTGGTGGAGACGGTGATGAGCGTGGACGCCGACGAGGACGACGTCCGGGGCGTCGCCGACGGCTTGATGAGCACCACCGGCGTCTTGCTGTCCATCCTCCGGTGCTGCTCCCGCACCAGCTGCTCCGCCACGCCGTCCAGCCGCTCGCCGTTGGTCTCCGGCATCAGCTTCTTGCCCCTGAACAGCACCGACTCCACCCCCCGCTCCGCCATCGCCGCCTCCGCCGTCGCTCCGGCAGCAATGCCGTTGCCCTGAGGAGACAACACAAAAAAGAGTTAGCTTTGCTTCAGATACTAATTCACAGTGGTAATAACCAGGTGTTAATAATCTGTGAAGAAAATTACAGCGTTCATTTACCTGGATGCGGATGTAGTTGGTTGCTCTGTTCTCTCCAAAAGCCATTGATACGGCTTGGTCCACCTGAAAAGCAGCACGGACGACCACACTACTGTTAGCCCAGCGGTACGTGACGACGGTACGATTCTGTCCGTGCAATGAATGCTCAAGAATCAATCGAGGACGTACCATGTCGGCCTGGCACGCTCCGGCGACGCGCAGGAGGCTTGAGGACGAGGACGCGCGGTGGACCGAGGCGGCGTTCCCGCCAAGAGACAGCACGACGAGGTCACCGGCGCCGGCGGCGAAGGGGAACTCGCGTTTGTTGTGGAGCACGTGGGTGACGGCCACGGCCGTGGGGTTGGCCACGCCGGCGCCTCCCGCGGCGGCGGCGCGCAGCCTGGTCCGCCCGTCGAGGGACGCCACCTCGGCCGGCCCCACACCGCAGGCCGCCGCGCAAACCTGCCAGAGCGGGAAGTCGAACGCCTCGGCCTCGACGGCGTCGGCGCGGGAGAAGACGAAGGGCGCCGCCGTGGTCATGTCGTAGCAGGGTATCAGCAGAGGCTTGGCCGCGTCCCGGACGGTGAGGTCCCCGAACGCCTTCTTGAACACCGCTTCCGGTCGCGCGGAGAACAGGCCCCCGCCGCGGCCGCCGCGCCCGGAGAAGACCTTCCGGTTCTTGGCCACGACGTCGCGCGCCTGCTCGGCGGTCATCCGGCGCGCGAACAGCGCCGCCGCGAGGAACCCGCCGGCGCCGGACCCGGCCGCCACGTCAAAAAAGTCCGCGACGCGTGCTGCCGGGTTGCCGGAGAGCTCCTGTAGGCGCTGCTCCAGCCTGACGAGAGCGGCCGCGGCCAGCGCGCCGCCGTCCGCGCCACCGTCGATGGAGAGCACGCGCACGCGGCCCGCAGAGCACGCCCCCAGCTCCACCGGTGTCTGCACGCCGAACAGGAAGTTGGACTCCAGGATGGAGAAGATCTCCTTGCTGAGCCTGTCCGAGCCGCCGCCGCCGCCGAACGGCAGAGTATGATCAAGCAGCGCGAGCGCGGAGGTCGCCATTGGAGGTCGATGCTTCTTGTTGGAAGCGAACAGTGTGTCGTGATTGGGAGGATGAGGCGCGGAGGTTGCCGGTGAACGAGCGAGAGAGGATGTGTGGGTGGAGTCTTGGCGCCTGCCGGGGAATTTATACTGGTGGCGGGCACTCTGTTTCTGTTAGCTTCGCGCCACCGGAGCAGCGTAGCACGCACTCGTGCACATTGGTGCCGGTGCGCCGCGTGTCGGCTGTCGTTTTGCCCCGACGAATGGCTGCTTCCCTGCGTGCGTGCAATCCTCCAGTTGGTTAGTTGGTAATCTACTACTGCATTTTTTCTTATCCAATCTATCGTTTTTCTCATCCAAATGTTTCTCCTTTTCCAAGCTAACCCTAAGCTACCGTATGCACAAGTCGATTCAGAGGCCGGGCTATGTCCCCTTTCTAAAAAAAACGGTAACCTGAAAGTAAAATATAAACCAAAATTGCTACGAGAAGCACATTGTATGTAGTATTAACAAACAAAGAAATGAAGACATGGTCGAGATTATTTAAATTTTGGAATTTCAAAAATAAAACTCATAAACCGTGTGCCTGACTTATGATCCGTCTGCATGGTCTACTCTGTTTCACGCAGAGCTTAAAATAGATCGATATCAGTATATTCAGATGATACTTCCTTTAGCTAAAGACACTATGATGTATACCGCTCTCAATAGTAATTCTTCTATGTGTTCTACCTTCTAAAAAAAGTACTTGTTTATACCTATTCCGCTCTATGTGTCTAGAACACTGTTCAAGATATCTTCCGATATTTCGATAAATTTGCCGATTTATCGCTTACCGGTGCCTGACCGATAAGATAAATCAGCCGATAAAATCGGCCGATATGCCGATCAACCGGCCAATTTACCTCTTATCTTGGGTCGATCGATAACTTTCCGGTAAGCGATATCCCCAACATTAGTCTAGAAACATCTATGTATTGCTAAGTGTTCATAGGAAAATAGCTCTCAGTAGTAATCGCAAGATTACTGTGCTAACTTGTTGGTTGGTTGCATACCAACACACATCGCCATATCTGAACCTACATTTTTGGAGTATGTCATTCACATACAGGTTGCATCTATTTCATTGGGAAATATCTGAATTCTGTATCAAAACCAAGAGAACCCAATGGGTTGAGCTGACATGACAACCCACTATTCATCCTCTACGGCATTGACACCTAGCAACTGTCTTATCTAGACCACTCGTTCTTCATCCTCATGATAGGTCGCATCCTTGAAATTGGTAGCAAATTTGTGATGCCTTGACAAACAGCTCAACATCCTCAATGTTTATGTGTTAAAATGTTGCCTCTGAATCTGAATGTGTCAAGAACATAACTGACACAATCTTTCTACAAAAGGAAAAGAAAAATGAATAATGTGGAAATGATATTATTAATAGTATTATTATAAATATGAGCAAGTTCTGAGGTTTTGCATGACGTGGACAATAAAATTGGCCAAAAGACACTATGTAAAATCTATTATTTACAACTTGATGTTCCATAATTCTAAGTCAAACTCAACAAGATTAGCTAATATATGTTTAACTGGGAAAAGCATACAAAGGAAATGTTGCCACTTGCTTGTTGCGGCTTTATAAAAAATCAAAGTTTAATTTTACTTTACATGCTAAATAATGCTAGGTAAACTACAATTGCGATCTTGGGAAAAAAACACGGGTCAAAAAAAGCTGATACGTCAAGGGGAGAAATATTGAGCGAAAGAAAATAAACTCGGATATCGAAAGATGCCACGTAAATACTCCTCTACGGGGTCAAGGAAAGCACATCCTATAGAAAAGTAATTATCTTCTTTATGTAACAATTTTATTATTCACCTTTGATGAAAGAACCATTATCATGTGAAAAAATGATTTTGATTCTTTATTGTAAGTCTTGAGCATAGTATGTGAATACGGAACTTTATTTAGAGAAACTATGTTAGGAGAATATAACACATTTCTAGAAGTGAAGTTATATTTCCATGATGAAAGAACCATTATCATGTGAAGAAATGATTTTGATTCTTTATTGTAAGTCTTGAGCATAGTATGTGAATACGGAACTTTATTTAGAGAAACTATGTTAGGAGAATATAACACATTTCTAGAAGTGAAGTTATATTTCCATATGGTTTGGCTAGTTCTTATCATTAAGATTGCACCATTTTCCATTCTAATGCTTGATCTTTATGGAAAATCTTTGCTTTCTCGATAGTGACTCATAGAATGTGATACTTTTCTAATGTTTTTCCCGGTATAACATGTTCTAAATATTATATCCTTATGGAAAACTTCTTTATGGAGGTGATAATGGTTAATTCAATCATCTTTTGGCAATAGGGAACTTTATGAAAAACTCCATCCTTCGTAATCCTAGTAGGCTCTATAAGGTTCTCCTTTTATGGAGGTGATAGTGGTCAATTGAATCTATTTGACATTCTGACTTATAGGTTAAAAAATAATATTTGAACCGTCTCCTACCTTTCTATGCTTCCTGATTCCACTAGAGAGAACGTTGAGGCCTTGACGTCAATAGGCTTTTGTATGATAACTTTTGCGCTTTGTAGACCAGCTTTAGGTATTGAACGGTGACCTTTGAATTTATTTCCTTTTTCATCATCGCTCTTTTTGGATATATGTTTAGTCTTTCCTGATGAATCTCATGGTCTCTCGAATGATTCTAATTTGCAAAGCAGTATCGTTTACCTAGTGGAAACTTCTTAGTCTGGCTATTTAAGTGATACTATGAGTGAAAGATCATGAAGAATTTTCAAAATTAGTTCCATGTGTTCTTTGAACAATTCAAGGAAATCTAGGAACTCCTTTGAGTGGTGTGTATCATACCGACTTTTTTTATTACAGGTGTCATCATTTTTACTAGTTAAGTTCTCGGTTACAGTTTCGTAGGGTGCTGATGTATGCAAGCTATGATTAATATTAATGCTACCACAATCCTTGCACAACCCGTCTTGCAAATGGAACCGCAGGCTGTGGCGGCTAATTTCTGGGGGCTGGGAGGAGTATGTTTAGGTTGATTTCCATTGGACAACATGGCCTATTACTATAGGATAGCGATCAATTTCTTTGTGGGACAAGGGGCAGTGGCCCATGCTAAGTTGCTAAAAAACCTACACGTCTTATTCCGAGGGATCTTGTAAGATGACAATGTTGCACCATGACTAGATGCCATGTCGTTGGAGCATGTTTTCCTTCATTCTTTGATACTCGAGAGCCATGTCTTCACGAAACCATATAAGCAAAGCATTCTGAATGATGGATCGATCTTGATCACATCTCTAACATGATGATAATGGAGAGCTGGCGCATGACATGGAATGCAAATCATTCTTCTCTTGAAATTTCCTATGTGTTCTCTTCTTGAACATGTCCATTATCCAAATAAACACGTCGGCCTTTGTCATTGGGGAAACATTGTTAGTCTCCTCTTGAGAATAAGGATCATAATTAGCGATGAGTTCAAATAATAGAATCAGAAAATAATGAAGGATGTAGGAATAGATGAGTTGGAAAACATGATGCATGTATATAGTTTTCTTGAGAGAATATACTAAGAACACAACAATTTAGACTCTTGAGTCATCTTAGTGGCTTTATCTTATGCTAATATATCATGATATGGTGGATCACACAACTCGTTATCCAGAAATACATATGAAGCTTACTCCATTACCACAAAAACAAAAGCAGTGTTTAAATTGAGCACATGCGGGAACAATATCTCTTCTTTTTTAGTGCCGCTTTTCGGCTTCCAAACTTTTACCCCTGCACCGGATGGAAAAGAAGGTACACACTAAAACTTTATATAACTGATGAAAGAGATGTATCTTCGAAAGCATGGAAACATATGGAGAAGCGAACACTCTCTGCACATGAGAAGCCATGCAGAATCTATACTAAGACATTACCAAAGCCTGGAAACATATGGAGAATATAAATTCTAACATAAGTGATCCTAGATACACTAGAGCTTCATAAAGATGCAAAATTGTTCTTCGAAAGCATGTAGACCTTACCGAGTGTATAATCATTCACTTGTCCTTGTCTTCGATTGGAAACCAGGTTTTTTTTGCAATTGTAGTTTCCGGCTTAGGGATAGGAAATTTAAGAAGCCCCCAAGGCAGCATGGACTTCGCCTATCAGATCGCATGTCCTTTGATATTATTCCTGCGAAAGTTAAAACTGATGTAGACAAAAGTTAGAACATGAACACCAACAGGTTGAACCTAGTCCCAAAAACATAGAGAGATCCCAAAATTTTGGTTTCATTCACACACAAATAAATATACTGGCAGTAGACATGTCACTAATATATCTTTTTTTCCAAGCGAACGATATAAAAATGCTAATTATATTGAACACATAAATGTAATATGTGTTCTGACAACAATGACATAACAAGGTAAGAGAAATTATTAATTTCATCCTACTATGAAAATGGGGGAAATATCAAGAGATCATCATACCAGGGTAGAGAAAGAATACTATTTTCTCTGTAGAGTGGGAGAAGAAAAATAGTGTTGTTGCTTTTCCATCCTTTGCCAAACAAAGTACACAAATACTTCGCTATCTTCTGTACACATGGGGCGGGAGAGTTTTTTGTTCAATTCTTCGATGAGCCCAAGAAATGGAAGGAAAACACTCTCACATCCCACACCATACCAAAAATATCAACATGATTAATTATGGTCTCATGGGTAGTTCTCGCTCCTTCACCGACAAGACGAAATAAACAGATTTCGCGTATAAGAATATTAGACACACATGCATTTTATTCCGTTCTAGCTAGGAAACTTCCATAAAGCTACAAGCTTTTAAACTGTTTATCAGAATTACGTTTTGTTTTCACCGTTGGTTTATCCCTCGACCAGGTCTTCCAAACCATACAATACGCTGTTTTGTCACGTTTTGATGAGCATTTTTTAAATACAAATTTAGTGCTAAAGCGAGGGCAGCTTTGTAACACTAAATGCTCACTCACCGAACTAATGTTGTGTTTCATTTTCTATGCCAACACATGTGAATTCGCCTAAGAAGATGATAACTTGACTAACACGGATGCAATTTGTATATAGCATGTTATTTGAGCACGCCTAACATATGTACTCTATCCGTTCTAAAAAGGATGACTTCCATTTGAGTGCATGTGAACGTATACATGTAACATATCTACATACGTCCGCATGTAGACAAATGGAAGTCATCCTTTTTGGAACGGAGGGAGTAGAACAATCCTTGTCCAAAGAAACTTTTCCTTTTCCAAGTTTTTGCTGGGAATAACAAACGAGCCAAAAAAGGTTGCTCCGCATACGTGTCCAAGTATAGAACCCAGATGGTCCCTAGTATTAAGCAAAGGTTAAAATAACCATGGACCAACACAGGATTTAGGAGAGGCTTTATTTTTTTTTTGATTTTTCATACTTGTATTCATAAGTAAAAGGGATGATTACAGAGCCGGATACAAGCAAAGAAAACAAGAGAAGGATACAAAGAACGCCGCTGCTGCAGCACACCATCTTCACCACCGAGGTCCTCCAGCACGCACGGCCTCCACCGCCGGAGACGACGAAGGCAGCGACCGCCCGGAGTCCTCAGCCCTGGATCGGAAGAGCTCCTTGTCCAAAGACGTTGATGGACCGCAATATCCACCAGCTCCAACGAGCTGGATCTGCAGACGAAGAAGGAACGTCGGCCGGGGACGCGCCCCGAGCAACTTCCGGCCCGGATCCGGGGCCAGCGCCACACCACCTCCACCGAGATGGCCGGATCCACCACCAACACGCCGCACACCCCCGCAGCAGCCGTCTCGCACCTCCTCCTCCGGCCTGCACCACACTCGCCACCAATCCGCCGCTGACGCCGGAGAAAGCAGCGGCAGAGAGGTGACTCACCTGCAACTTGGCCGCGCCATCGACGACGACGCCGGAGAGGGGAAGTCGCAGCGCACCAAAAGGACGACGCCGGCGACCCCGCCACGCCCGCGCCGCCCGAAAACCCTCTATTTACACCGCCGGAGCGCAGATCCGGGGATTCCCCACCCTCCCGCCGCCGAAGCGGCCGGCGGAGGGGGAGGAATCCCACGGATACGCCGGCGTCCGCCGGGAAATCCCGAGTCGCCTCCTGGATCGCCTCTGGGTACTGTAGATGGAGGGGAGGTTCCAGAAATATCGAGTGTGCGCTTGGGTCGCTCATAGGCCGCAAAATTGCACAGCTTTAATATAGCCAACACGTACACATGAACGGCCGGCGACAGTTCAGCGAACCAAACACACGAATCACTGCTAAGATGCTGATAGTTACACAATTTTTGATAGTACTATAAACACCTTGCATTTTGCATTGAATATGATGTTAATGCTTCCCAATTTCAATTCATGAAATTTTATGGCAATGCACAATCTATGGCAATAGATGATGTCGCAGTGCTGTGTTTCCTCAAAATATGCGTACTCTAAACTAATTTGGGCCATGTACTAGTATAATTTTGTGGTATTTTGTTTCTTGCAAGACACCACGTAGATATCCACGACGACATGTAGGTGGCGAGAGGAGACACACCGGGTGGCGTGGCAACTTTACCAGAAATGTTCATCCCACGATTCGGTCCAAAGTTGCATGCATGGCTTGAACTCTATGATCCACACGCACGCACTCATATGTTCTCGAGACAAAGCATGGAAGAAATTGCACGCATGGCGCGGCGGCTCAATCAAACTGAAGATCATCAACTCATCCTCTTCTTTTTTTCCTTATCCCTGTTCCTTTCGCTATCACAGAGCAGAACACCCGACTATTTTTCCCAGCTTCCAAAGAAAAAGGCGTACGTCTTCGTATACATATTTTCTAGCCATAGCTACCCAGTATACCCACTTGTACTAGCAAGCCAATCCTTCCATCCCTCCCGTGCGGGTGTGGCTCACTAATCTACATTCCTGTTCATCTGGCTCCACGCTTTTACTTTGATACTTTGAATAAATCCGTCATATCTCTTAACTAATTTAGATGTATCCATTTTCGAATTAATCAAACGAAACTGGTCTGATTGTTCATGAGCAGAGAGCTTAAGCTACACTCAATCCGTCGTCTCTTAACTGCCAACCGCCGGGACGACGACGCACTACGGGCTCCGCCAATCATCACATTTTCCCCTTATCGTCATCTGCCGCGACGATCGACCCGAGCTGCATGGATACAAATCAGCGCTCGATTTAGGCGTTCATCCCATGATTGGTTCGGTTGTTTTGTTCGTGCGTGGCCTCAGTTCGTCTCATCATCATTTGCACCGGCCGGAGCCTAGCGGCGATCGATCGATTGTTGCAAACCACTGAACTTGTTGTGGTGGGTTAGCTAAGCAACAACAACGATTCTCTCTTGTTTGTGCGCGCTACTGGCCCAACATTCCAATGCGTTTTCTATGCGCTAATGATCCCAAATCATTGCTTTCCCCAATCCTAACGAACATCGGCCTCTGGCCTTCGATCTGGTATCCCAAATCATTGCAAGCTCGTCCTCTACGGAAAACAATACTATCAATCATTGAAATCCACTGACGCATGCAGCTTGGGCATATCTAGCTAGCTAGTATTATCTTGCTTGTGCTTTGCCGCGATCATCAGTTCAGTTTGTCGCCTACCTTCCGATCCTAATCCAGAACTAGCTAGATTAGGGCGAGCAGGTTAAAGAAGTTGGAAAAGGGGCTAGCTTAAGGCAAAGCGAAAGAAGAAAAGACCCTTGAGTTGCAAGTGTCCCTCGGTGTAAGGTAGGCACAAGACACTGTCCGGTTTTAAAAACAGGGAGACTCGATCGATGCTAACCACACTATTATTCTCTTCTGCCTTTCTCACGGTCACCCTTTGTTGACGCTTCTTTTGGGCTCACATACTGCATATATCCTACCTTCCCTCCTGTCCCCCTCCGACTCCCAGTATACTTGTTTATCATCACTACCACCGTGCTCGTTCAAATCAGGTTTCACAAGTTCGGCGTTCTGTATTTGATCACCTTTTTATATATTCAGAAGAACCGGGAAAGAGACACGAGTGTGCTTGCACGCGTAAAGTTCAGAAAAGTATTGACAGATTACTAGGAGGACAGCAGTGCTAACTAAGCTGAATGAAGTTGCATAAATAATCTAGCTACTGTATGTCTGTATTGGCACCGTCACACGCGTGTCCATCTCATTCTCATGCACGCATGGACCCCTGATTAATTAACGAGCGTCAAATATCTGATGTCGATACCGATAGAGAGAAAGAGAGACGACGCCCCATAGACTGTGCGCCGGTGCATGGAGGACGACGATGACGCCTGGCCGTCTAGTTGAGCCATCGCCCGTATACAAAGCACTTGGCTCCGCCGAAAGCAACGCCCCGGCGACCGCTCGCTCGCCAGCGATCCGGGCCTGTCTGCCGCCGCCTCCTTCCTTCCTTCCTCGAAGCTTCCCACCGATCGACACAGGCTAATCATCATGGGTGTGATTAGTACTACACAAATCTCCACTGTTTCCTCCGTGTTCTTCGCCGTGATCGAGCTCCATTTTTCTTTTCATCTCCCGGTCGATACGGCCAATGCAACGACGACTTACTCGTCCGTGCCTAATCTCGTCGCCGTTAAATTAATTTTCCTACGAGCGGAGGGATACGCGGCGCATGTGCCGATCGAGCAAAATCTCCGCTAATAAATCCGGGCCGTGCTGACCGCGGAGTCTAAACCGCATTCGGCTATTCACGATGGCTGCCCTCGTCTGCAAATGTGCATGGATGGATGAGTTCTTAATTTCATTCAAGATAGTTTGTAATCTCCTATGAGCACGACGTTTTCTTGCACGAAAGAGAAGCGCACATGAGTGCATCCATCATTAGCCAGGAAAATGACTATGCTGCTATAAGAAAGATATGAAAATGACTCCTTTTAAACTAAACATGGTACAACCAGCAAAAGAAACAGAGTACTAACTACCTAAGTAACGAAAAAAAGGTACTTCAACATTCGGCTGACATGCATCAGCCAGCTACCTTAATTTGCTAAAACAAAAGGTACAGCAGAGAATCTGGTTACAAATCTTGTGCATTGAGATGGATATCCATGTAACTGCATCATGCGACGAAAAGGACGAGCTGGATGTGAGGGTTTTGAGAAATGCTTACAGAAGCTTTTGTTCTGCGAATCAAGGCGTAAATTAATCGACGTCGCGTCCACAAACAACTTCTTTATGTAGCCTGGTTAATTAACTAACCAGATATTAGCTTCCAAAAGACCTCGTTTTGTTTAGATGACCTTCCTCGTGTTGGGTGCCTGGGAATGTGGATTAAACGTTCTTGTTTTATTATCATGCATGTGAAATGGGCGGCCAGGTTATGGATCAAATCTGGTTAATCAATAGGCTTTGTTCTTGCTGTGGACTAATTTTGGCTACGACCAGTTGAGGATTACTTAAACTTTTTTTAGAACCATAAAGTCATCGCAGAGTAGTAGGACTACTCCATACACTAATCTACTGTAATACAATCAAATACAATACTTTCTTGGATCACATGCACTACACACAACATGCTAATCGATCATCATTCGTGTGATTAGTACAAAACCTCCCATGTTGCCTCCGTTTTGTTCACTGTTGATCTAGCTCTTTATTTTCCACTTTTCCTGACTTCTCGAAACAGTCTTTTGCCTCGCTTTATAAATAAGGCAACACTTTTACTGAAATTGGGCAACGACTTGTGTGCTGCATGTGCTAAGTATTAAGTATGTACTCGTCAATTAATTTGATATACAAAGGATATGCGGTGCATGTGCCGATCGAGCAAAATCTCCGCTAATAAATCTGATTAAGCCATGCTGACCGCGGAGTCTGAACCGCATTCGACTATTCACGATGATGGTTGCCGCGACAGTGTGCAATTGTGCATGGATGGCTCCGTTCTTCATTTCAGGATAGTTAGTTTGTATCTCCTATGAGCACGACGTTTTCGTGCACGAAAGAGATGCGCACATGAGTAGATCCATCATTACCCGGGAAAATGACTATGCTAACATGAAAGCTAAGGAAAATGACTCCTTTCAAACTAAAACATAGTACAAACAGAAAATAAAAAATAGAGTACTAACTACCTTAAGTAACGGAAAAAAGGTACTACTTGACCATGCAGCTGACATGCATCAGCCATCAGAATCTGGTGGCATATCTTGTGCATTGAGAATTGAGATATCCTCGACACGCATCAGCCAGCTACCTTAACTTCCGAAAAAAGGTATAAAAGCAGAATCAGTGGCATATATTGCGCATTGAGAATTGAGATATTCATGTAACTACATCCATGCGACGAAAAGGACGAGCTGAATATGAGGGTTTTGAGTAATGCTAAAGGAAGCTTTCGTTCCGCGAAGGCGTAGATTAATCGATGTCGCATTAACAAACTAGCTTCTTTATGTAGCCTGGTTAATTAACTAACCACATATTAGCTTCCAAAATACCTCGTTTCTTTGTAGATGGCCTTCCTTGTGTTGGGTGCCTAGGAATGTGGCTTGAGCTCGTTAAGATAGTTATTATGGTTTATAATTTGTGCTTCATGCAAGAAAACGTTCTTGTTTTCTTGTCATGTGAAATCACGGCCAGGTTATGGATGCTATCTGGCTAATTAATAGGCTCTGTTCGTGTTGTGGACTAATTTTTGTTAGGATAAGTTGAGGATAACATAAAAAAATTAGAACCATAAAGTCATCGGAGAGTAGTAGGACTACTCCATACACTAATCTACTGCAATACAATACAATACTCTCTCGGATCACATGCACTACGCACAAGATGTAATTGATCGGCATGCGTGTGACTTTTTTTTTTAGAAATGGAGGGTGTGCCCCCAGCCTCTGCATGGTACGTGTTCTTCACTGCTGATCTAGCTCTTTCTTTTCAACTTTTCCTGACATCTCGAAATAGGGTTTCGCCAAGTTTATAAATAAAACAACACTTTTCCTGAAATAGGGGAACGACTTACTTGTGTGCTGCATGTGCTAAGTAATTAAGTATGTACTCCGTTAATTAATTCGATATACAAGCAGAGGGATATGCGGGGCATGTGCCGATCGAGCAAAATCTCTGCTAATAAATCTGATTAAGCCTTGCTGACCGCAGAGTCTGAACCACATTCGACTATTCACGATGATGGCTGCCGCTCCGGCCATGTGCAGGTTCTTCATTTCAGGATAGTTAGTTTGTATCTCCTATGAACACGACGTTTTCTTGCACGAAAGAGATGCGCACATGAGTGGATCCATCATTACCCAAGAAAATGACTATGCTACCATCAAAGCTAAGGAAAATGACTCCTTTTAAACTAAACATGGTACAAACAGAAAATAAAAAAACAGAGTACTAACTACCTTAAGTAACGGAAAAAGGTACTACTTGACCATTCAGCTGACATGCATCAGCCAGCAGAATCTGGTGGCATATCTTGTGCATTGAGAATTGAGATATCATCACAACCTTGTAACTGCAACCATATGCGACGAAAAGGACGATCTAGATGTGAGGGCTCGAGAAATGCTTACAGAAGCTTTTGTTCTTCAAAGGCCTAGATTAATCGACGTCACATTCACAAACTAACTTCTTTATGCAGCCCGGTTAATCAACTAACCAGATTTGTCTGCTTAGCTTCGAGAAGATGCCTTGCTTGGGAATGTGGCTTCATTGCTCGAGGCCTCGAGCTCATTGAAATAATATATTATCATGAGGTTTTTGTATGTAAGATATTTTTTTTCATGTGAAATCGGCCAGGTTGTGGATGCACATCTGTCTAATCAAGAGGCTCTATTCGTATTGTTGACTAATTTTGCTACGACCAGTTGATAATACACTTGTTTTAGAGCCATAAAGTCATTGCAGAGTAGAGTACTCCACACACTAATACAACAGCAATACAATACTCCCTCGGATCACATGCACAACGTGCACTATTATAGCTGGCCAAAACCACCAATCAATTGCACCACGCTCACAAGGTGCTCTGCCATATAATAGTAAAAACGAGCTGACAGAGATTTATCATCCTTTGTCGGAGAGGCTTTACGCTTTCACCACGGCTGAATTAACCAACTAACCGTATGCTGCTCAGCTGTGCAGCCAGCACATGCAGGCATGCAGTTAGCGACATGAGCTCATGCATGCAGCAATTAGTTGGTCCGTTAACCTGTGGGCGTACGGACACGTGTACGTGCTGGCCCGGTGGCCCCGTTTTCATCCTCCGTGTCTCTTCTGAATCATCCATCTGTGATCCACCGTGGCCAGTGACGATGAACAGACGCACGTGCCCCGACAAACGACGATAAATCCGACCGGGAGATCACGTACGTACGGCAGGTTGTTATTACATACAGCCAGTGAGCCAGCTAGCTGCATGCATGCCACGCACGCGTCCGGCCTGGTATCCAAACATCGAATTAACTAACACGAAAATGGAAGGGATAGATCGACCAAGGGCTAGGTATCCAAAGATCGAATTAACTAATGTCGCGTAGATTAAACCGGCCGGGCACTGGCAACGCGGATTTTGTGTAATAAAATTGGAAAAATGCTAAATTAAAATTTGAAAAATACGGCATAAATCATGCATATAGAGAATGTATGCATGTATATGCATGTCAAGTTTGAAGTAAATTATGGAAGCATGTAGTTTGGGCGAAAATGACAAAGTGTTCAAGGTATGTACAATGAACAGGATTTTGACGGTACAACAAATTACAAATTTGTGTTTTCTCCTTTCTTTTTTTTTCTTCAGTAGGACGCATGCGATCATTTTTGTTGTTAAAATTTTGCACGAGTATCAATATGTATATACGCGAGTTATTTAACTTTTTAATGAAACTTTGGAATACTATTTTTTGAAATGACTTGAAATCCAGCTTCATGTGCACCCATGTCCAGCATGGTATTTTGGGGGCAGTGGTAGTCTTTCCCATCATATCATCTTTGGGAAAACAATTTGCAGGACTGCATGGAAACGCAGAGCAGAGGGTCGGGGCCCCGTGTACGTAGTGCTGTTGCAACGTCCCTTTCGTTGCTCTATCGGGAGCTAGCTGGCTTGGTGCAGGGCGCTGCAGCGGGCGGCCGGCCGGCTAGTCGGTCGTACGCCAGTCCGGCGCCACCACCTGTCGTACGCGCGCATGCACGGACGGGGCCGCGTCGGCGCAGCATGCAGGCAACGTTGCCGTCCGACGAAAAGGCGAGGCAGCAACGCCGCCGGCCCACCCACCGACGATCGAACAGATCATCAGGGGAGCTCCATCGATCAAGCGCTGGAGACAGCCGCACCGGCCGGCTCTCTGCACCGTCCAAGTGAAGTGTGTCTTCTCGAGTCAAGCTGTCCGTCAAGGCGTCAGATTAAGCGCACTGCCGGCAACTCTTGGAGCTGGCCGATCGATGCAACGAGCGAGATCAGCGGGCCAGCTACTTGGTTGGTCGTGGACGGCCTGGAGGACCAAGCTACACCAAGCGTGCGCGCGACGGTTCACACACGCACAGCTGAGCTCCATGCCAATAGATCGAGGCAAGCCGTTCGTGCCGCGGATGATTAGCTTACCTAGCTACATGATCTAGCAGGAATGGTTGGTTAGGTGCTCTGGTCCATCGGCGAACTGGTGACAGTACCAATGATTGACGGTAGTTGCGCAACTTGGAGAAACTGAACAGCAGCGAGCTAGATAGCTCCTTAATTAATGATGATCTGACTATATTTCTTTTCCCACGTAGCTGGGCTCTACACGCCCATTTCGATCATGTCCATTTATGTGCGCGCGTTTGGTGTAGTACTCCAGCTAGGTACCGTACGTCCACGTCGCATCTGGCAATCCAGTGATGTTGCCCTCGATCAGCGACCGTTGGCATCAATCAGCACAATCACCGGGTGTCGCTGACAGAATGATGGAAACGGTAAATCTGTACACCTCCTAAATTAAAGATTCCTATGATGAGATTCTAGAATTGATCCCGCCGGCATGCATCTCTCCGTGGACTAGTAGACTAGACAATGAACGCGTGGAGTGACTGAGTGAGTGAGTGAGTGACGAGAGTGTGGTGTTATTTGGAGAAAAAAAAAATATATATATATATATTCCCGACGAAATTCGTGCGTGCATGCACGTATCTCCGTGGCGCCGGTGCCGGCCACGAGCCAAGGCCGGGGCTTTCCCACGGCCGACCAGTTAATTACCTGCCATCCACGTACGCGACCAAATACGTACGTATACAGGCGCCGCGTAGACTGCCTCCCATTGCCGGTACGTATGCGTAGCCCATCGGCCGACATACATCGGTTAATCATTGTGGAGCAACTTATTAATTTCCCGAGCTACTCCACCTCGCATAGATACAAGCATGCATGTCCACGTACACCGGTACGTACGGACCGAGCCAGCCAGCCGCGGGGTACGTAGGGCAGCATGCCGACGTCGGCAGCGTATGGCGCATTGCCGCCCATCAGTTTTAGCTCGGCGCGTCCGTCCGGCCCATGCATGCAACGACGCACGCAACACAGCGTCGCAAGAAACCAAGGAGAGGGAGGGGCCCCGGGCCCGGAGATCGCAGGACGCGGGAGGACCAACATTGTCATCCTGCACCAGTTCAATGCACCCAGCTAGCTACGCCGCCGTACGCGTACCTTCCCGCCGGCCGGGTAGGCTCGTCGGCGCGCACGGGCGGGCGCATTTAACCAGGTCAGGACGGGCGGTACTGTTGGTTGGTGCCTGCCGGCCGGGAACGAGAAGCGCCACCGTGCACAATGCCGTCGCCGGATCTCATCTCCCCGTGCATGCGGCCGTGCGCGAGCACTGTGCACCGCGTGTACTGTGGAGAGCGCGCGTGCCACGGGCGGCCCCGTACTCGTATAGTATAATATCTGCCCAGGACACGTACGAATCGCCTCATCGAGGGGCCTCGTGCGGCGGTGGATGTGGCGGGCGCCAGGAGAGCTAGCGGAGCAGATTATTTATTATCCAGATCCGTGTCGCGCGCAGGGGACGTACGGCAGGAGGGTGCAGGGACACTAATGCTCGGCGGATAGATGGATGGATCGAGCAAATCAATGTCGGTCGATGCAATAGACACTGATTTACTACGTACCTGGCCTAGGAAAAAGATCGATCCTGTGGGACGGGACGGGACGGGACTCCTTCTATGCATAGCGTTTTGACCCCCGGCATAGTGGGAGCGGTGGTTCACACAGTGAGCAATTCTACTACTAGAGTTCTGTTCTAGGCTTCTAGCCTACTGCATTCCAAAAAGGAAAGGGAAAAACAAACATGTAGGCCCCGTTTGGAACACAGGATAGGAAAAATACAGGAATAGGAAAAATACAGGAATTGAGATGTCATGCCCCAACAATACTATGGGAATTCAAAACAGAGGAATAGAAAATAGTAGCCATTTGGATTGTAGGATAGGAAAAACGTAGGAAATATTGTGAATTTGAAATTGAGTGGTATATTGAGAAATCATGTTAAGTACTGGTCCATCCAAGTAACTGTGCTAATCAGAGCGAAAATAAAAAATAATCTAGCAAACAAAAGTACTAATCTCACTTAAAAAAATCAGTGAAGCAATCACGGTGAATAAAAATAGGAAATGGATCGATGTCCATGCATGGTTTGTCCCGTTGCTTTGTTTGGTCTTGGGTGGGCTTTACTCGGGCTGTTTTGCGCGCACGAGCGAGCGAGGGAGAGATGTGAAAAGCGACTCGGAGCTTTGTTTCCCGCATGAAACTTTCCAATAGATCGGACTGGATTTTTCTTTTCCTGTGAAGTGTGAAGCGTAGGAAACGAATCCTACACAACTCCTTTTCCTATTCCTGCAATCCAAACGGCACACAAGAAATCTTTCCTACAAAATCCCTTTCCTATAAAGTTCCTACGGAATTCCCATGTTCCAAACGGGGCCGTATGGTATGGATGTTGGGGAACGCTAGCTAAGAGCATCTCCAAGCGGAGCCCCCAAATCCGGCCCCCAAACTGTGCCCGGACGCGTCCGCGGACACTGATCGGACAGCCCCTAAAAGTGGCCTCCTCCAACCATGTATCCCAAAATCCCCCCAAATTGTGGGGTCACTTGCATGTGATTGTTGGAGAATGAGAGAGAAGGATCAATGAAGGACAAAAGAAAAGAAAACAAAGGAAAAGTTGTCCGTCCGGACGCGTCCGGGCGCGTCCAGTCGCCCCCAAACCCTCCCCACATATGGGGTGGGTTTGGGGGTTGCCGGACAGCCCGGACCTATGGGGAGTGTTTGGAGACCATGGTTGGGTGGATGTTTTTACCTCCAATCTTGTCCGGGCTGTCCGCCCGGACGTTTGGGGGCGGTTTGGCAACTCCGCTTGGAGATGCTCTAATCTAGCTAGATATTCGTAGCTAATATAGCTAGATCGACACTGTCGTACTAGTAGGATTACCAATAATTAAAGAGTTAAATACACATGTCACCCATAAACTTGTCGAGATGTGCAAATAAGCTGCCACACGCTGGAGCGCGGCCGGCTTGTAATTATGAAAAAAAAAGCAGTCTCTATGAAAAAATATATTCTCGCTTAGGATAAATTTGGCCAGATAAAATCGTCAAAACGGTCCCCATTTTTCCCGCTTTTGTGTTATTCTTCGTATTTCTAATCTCAATCGGAAATTTGACTCAGCCATGATATGTACCCCCATGACTCTCGAACACGTCCGTTACGAGGAAGGCGCCACGGCCGCTCGTAAGTTGTGATACCGACCGAGACTCACCTGGGAACCTGACGACGTTTTCTTGCACGAAAGAGATGCGCACATGAGTGGATCCATCATTAGCCAGGAAAATGACTATGCTAAATGAAACCTAAGGAAAATGGCTATATGCTGAAAGAAAACTAGCAAAATGACCACTTTTAAACTAAACATGGTACAACCAGCAGAAAAACATAGTACTAACTACCTTAAGTACCCAAAAAAATGTACTTGAGCATTTGGTTGACATGCATCAGCCAGCTACCTTAACTTGCGAAAAAAAGGAATAACATAGAATCTGGTTGCATATCTTGTGCATGGAGAATTGAGATATCCGTGTAAACTGCATCATGGGACGAAAAGGACGAGCTGGATGTGAGCGTTTTGAGAAATGCTTACGGAAGCTTTCGTTCTGCGAAGGCGTAGATTAATCGACGTCACATTCACAAACTAACTTCTTTATGTAGCCTGGTTAATTAACTAACCAGATATTAGCTTCCGAAAGACCTCTTTTTTTAGTTGGCCTTCCTCGCGTTGGGTGCCCAGAAATGTGGATTCAGTGCTTGAGAAGATTGTACTTTCATGCTTCATCTCATTCAGTCGTATGTGCTGATTTTGATCTGTCTAAAGAGTGAAACAACCACTGTTTCCTTACATAATTATATAAAATCAGGTGTTGTTTTTTGTTTGGAACAGTTCTCTCGCTGGTCATTTCAATATGCTTTCCACGTCTAATACATCTTTAAGGTCAACCTCCAGTCATCCACCAACTATTATTCATTTTATGTACAATACATATATTTATCATGACCATTCCCTCGATTTGGTGCTGAAAAAAAGTTTGATATTTATGCTTCTTCGCTTATGTTATACTATATATTTTAATATAGAACTGCTAAAGTGATAAAGGTCAGACAGCATTTCTCTTTTTATCATCCAGTTCTATATAATTCAATATTGGTGTCTTCGATGGTTTTATATTATTTCAAGAATAGCTTATGAAGTTTAAGAAATTACACCATCCGAGTTACAATCATTCTTGGATTTCTGAGTTAAGACATTCATAGGTTGTTGCCAAGACTGCACTGACTTCAGGGTGTTTAGGGAGTATATATGAATTTCCCATGCCTCTTTACACTCAATTTGCATATTAAGGGGCATACATGTTCCACACTCTTTGCGTGTACTTTTGACTATGTCAGTTATGTTGTAGATTATATGTTGTGCAGTGGTTAGCCACTGACCACTTACATGTCATCCAGCCTTTAGTCTGTTTGGAAGAATACATCTACCGAGGATCTGCAACCTGGAGGTTTACACAAATTTTGTTTCAGTGTTTTCGTACTTTCCCGTTCTGTATGAATATTTAGTCTGTTAATAGTGCATGAGTCCAATCTCGAATTTTTAGTGCCAATAGAAACATGTAATGTCCTAAAACCTTCGGTCTGCCAGTTCTCGCTTCAGACAAATTTATACTTCTATCATTGTATTGCTTGCCACTCAAATGCTATCAGGAGATCTTTGTATGAATTAACTCTACATACCAAAGATAATATGTCACTCAAACCCAGTACTAAATGCACAATGCAGATCACAACCATCAATCCTGCTTACAAGATATATTATACCACTAAAACAACAAAACAAACCATACATAAAAATTCTCATGTCCGCCGAATTCAACTAGTCTTAAAAGAAGGTGACAAAGATTTATCGTCGTTTGTCGGAGAGGCTTTACGCTTTCACCACGGCTTGATTAACCAAGTGACCGTACGCTACGCACCTGCGCAGTCAGCACATGCATGCAGCAATGAGCTGGTCCGGATTCCGTTAACCCCTGGGCCGTACGTACTGGCCCCCGTTTTCACCATGTCTTTTGTGACTCCTCCATCTGCGGTGAGCCGACGTTGCTCTATCGCTAGCTAGCTGGCCGCGCAGGGTGCTGCCGCCGGTCCGGCGCGGCGCCACCCATCTGTCGTCGTCCGCGCGCGGGGCCGTGTCGGCGCAGACGTTGCCGTCCGACGAAAAGGCGAGGCAGCAACGCCCGCGGCCCACCCACCGACGAACAGATGGATCAAGCGCCGGAAACAACCGCACCGGCCGGCTTTCTGCACCGTCCAAGTGAACTCCAGTCGTCAAGGCGTCAAATTATGCGGACCAGCAACTGATCAGCGGGCATGCAATGCAGCTAATTTGTTGGTCACGGCCGGTTAGCTAGGCCTATCCTGGAGGACCGACCTAACTAGGTACACCAAGCGTGCGCGCGACTGTTCAGTGTTCACACACATGCACAGTCTGTTAGCACACGACTAATTGAGCTAATTAACGCTAACTCCATGCCAAACTATATATGGTAAGAGAAGCACAGTCCGTACGTGCCAGTGCCAAACTATGCTAAGAGAGGCACAGTCCGTACGTGCCGCGGATGATTAGCAAGCTACATGATCTAGCGGGAATGGTTGGTCGTTAGGTGCTGATCCATCGGCGAACTGGTGACAGTACCAATCATTCACGGTGCTTGCGCGCAACTTGGAGGCACCAAGCTCCTTAATTGATGATGATCTGACTAAGTTTCTTTTCCCACGTAGCTGGGCTCTACACGCCCATTCCGATCAGATCATGCCCATTTATGCGCGCGCGTTTGGCTGTACTAGTTCATCCGCTTGCAGGGAGAGGATTACCCGAAGACAACAAAGTACAGTGAAACACTACTACGGTTCTTGAGATAAAAAAAAACATGCAAACAAAAAACGGCTTAGCTGTCATGACGTTACTTGGCACCGTACAGGGATTTGCTCCTTGAGGAGCGCCCGCGAGCGGTTGTTCGGTTCCGTGCACGCGCAGCGCGGACCCACCCACGTGGTCTTCTCCCTCCCATGTTTCCTTCTTCTTCCTCCATCCGTCCCCAATTTCTCTCTCTCCAAAATTTCTCAATCAAACGAGCCGGCGTCGGTGACGCCGTGCCGACCGTCAGGGAGGCGCTAAGGAGAAGGCGTCCGGCGAGCCGGGACCGAGCAACTTAATGGTGGGGGTGCGGGCCGGGCTTAGAGGGATGGCCTTGGGCGGTGGTGTCAGTTCTGAAGTTCGATGGCATGTCCGGGGACTTGTTGCCCTGGCCTGATTCTTTCAACGACAATGAGTTTACTTCTGGCAAACTAGTTTGGAGTTCCGTAAAGCTACATACCAGCGATGGAGCCGCGTCGAGCTTGGGTGAAGAGGTGATATGTCTTTCGTCCCTTTCATGGCCGCTTTGGTGGTGTCGAATGAGGGGAATAGGCGCTGATTTTTTGCATAGGTTGATGCTATCCTTTCAGTTTGGTTGGTGTGTACGTGGCTTGTAACTTGATCCTGATCTAAGGAGGCACATATTATCATACAAAAAAAGGAATACCAAGTCAGAACGCAACACACGCATCTACGCCCATCCGCGACCGGGCTTTGTGTGTACCTAGCTTTGAGTATTTCCCACGGCCGACCAAATACATACACAAGCGGGCTTGGCTACCTTAGGTGCGCGACCGCTCACGCGGTTTCCGACCGCACGCACGCGAGGCTTTAGATGGAACAATAAAACGACAAGGAGCGAAGGAGTAAGAAGGTCGTCTCCACCTACACATCCACCGCCGGCCTAACCGCCTACCACCCCCGCCCGTGGCCGGCGGCGCACCCGCAACCGCCCCGCACCCTCTCAAATCCCCCGCTCCGTCGGTTGCCCCCCCTCCCCCTCCCCCGACCACCCCTCTAAGCCACCCTGAACGCCCAGATCTCGTCGCCGGCGAACCCCACCCCATCCCCACAGTTAAGTCTCGTCTCGCCGGCGCTGGCACGACCTGGCACCGTCTCTTCGGGAGGAAGAAGAATTTGGGGGGTCGGGGACAGAAGGAGGAGAACGTGGGTGGTTACGCGCGTGGTAGATCGATCGAGAAGAAGCCTTTCCGTACACAAGCACGAGTAGACTGCCTCCCCTCGAGTCGCCGGTATCAGTACGTAGCGCATCGACCGACACACATCGCTCGTTAATTTCCCGATCGAGCTACTCCACCTCGCATAGATACAAGCATGTCCATGGCCCTCAGGGCCTCAACCACGTCCACGTACACTGCTCACACCCGGTACGTACGGCCGAGACAACCAGCCGCGGGGTACGTAGGGCATGGCAGGGTATGGCGCCGATGAGCGCGTCCGTCCGGGCTAGCTCTGGCCCGCCGGCCGGCCCATGCATGCAACGACGCATCACAGAAACCAAGTAGAGGTAGGGGCCCCGGGCCCGGAGCTCGCAGGACGCCGGAGGAGGAACATTGCACCGGTTCAACGCACTCAGCTAGAGGCCTAGCTAGCTGGTTGGCTACCGCGCGTCCTTCCCCGTACGCGTCGGCGCGCACGGCCTGGGCATTACTGTTGGTTGGTTGGTGCGTGCCTGCCGGAAACGAGTAGCACCACCGTGCCCCGTCGCCCGCCGGATCTCATCTCCCCGTGCGGCCGTGCGAGCACTGTGCACCGCGTGTACTGTGCTACATTAGCCCAGATCGCGCGTGCCACGGGCGGGCGGCCGCCTATAATATCTGCCCATGACACGTGCGCATCGCCTCATCGGCAGATCTCGGACACTAATGCTCGGGGGATCCATGGTGTGTCCGGGGCCGTAGTACGTGCTACAGCTACTCCGTGCATGTGCCCATATTTTGGCGGATCGAGCGAGCGAATCAATGTCGATCCATGCAATTACTAGTCCATGTTTTGGCGGCATCCCTAGACCGATTTACTGCATGCATTGCAATTTGCAAAGCACTACCTGGCCTAGAATGCCGCTACAGTTGACTTCCTGGTGCTCAATCGATCTGTGGGACGGGACGCGGCTCGCTCTACGCCTAGCGTACGGCATAGTGGGAGCGGTGGTTCGCACACCACTCTACGAGCCTTAAAAAAGGAAAAGGAAAACGAACATGTATGGATGTTGGGGAACCCAAGCTAGGCTAGCTAGGTTTAGTTTACCCACAATTGATTAAGAACTGCTCCGTACCACACAAAAAAACTGCAAAGAAATGAACGAATCGATCGTCTAGACAGTAGATATTGCATTTGCAGAGTTCTAGGCCACTGCTGCTCGCTATGCGGACGCCCTGAGACGTCCCTCTCCGGCTGCAGTACGTGCGCACGGGTCCCGGCCGGCACCGCCCGCATCATACGCCGGTCGTGACTGGCTCGCCTCTGTTGCTCTTCGCTTTTTGTGCCATCGTCGACGTGCAGCGAGCGAGTGAGCGACCTGAGTGTTTCTTCTTCGTTTTAAGCCCATGCTGGAAGCAGCTCAGCCAGGGCGCCGCAGCCCATATAAATCCCCAAGGAGTGGGCTGGGTTTCCTTGCGGCCCAGTGGGTGAGCTCGGAAGTGATTCCAACGAGCGGTGCAGAGCGGGTCATCGCCCGCAGGCGGCGCTAACAGCCGTTTTAGCGCTTGTTTGGTGTGCAGGGAAAAGGAGGGGATTTCGGCCTTTTCGCCGGTAGGTTCTCCACGTGGAAACTCTACCCTGGTTTTTCTGCCGATGCATTTGGTGGCATACTGGAGCAGGGTTTCCTTGTGACATTTCCAGTCCAGTGGGTGAGTTAGCGAGTGAGTCAAACGACCGGATGGGATTGTGGAAAACAGGAAACGGGGCCCCCAGGCGTAATCGACCAGTTTGCCACCGAACAAAATGGACGGCATCGCCTATGTATCGCTTCAAACGAGTTGGGACGCTTGCCTCGCCTACGTAGGTCGCGCTACATGGGCCTGGGCCGGAACAAAACGGCATGAACGAGTCTTCGCTGCAAAACCTAGCATCTACAGGCTCCCCAGCGCATTCATTTTTTATTTTTGCTTGTTCATTTTTTATCTATTTCTGGTAATGTTTTAGAAAATATATCAATAACGGATTTAAAACGAGCAAGGAAAGAACTTCTGGTCTCTATAATGGGTTCACTATTAAAGGAACCGTTTTAAAAAATAAACATTTTTCAAAATCGGAACCATTTAAAAAAATGAACCATTTCCAAAAAGGAACATTTTAAAAATTAGAACCATTTTTAAAATCAGAACATTTTCAAAAATGAACCATTTGCAAACTGAACCATTTTTAAAAATCAGATCAATTTAAGAAAAATCGAAACCATTTTTAATATCAGAACCATTTTCAAAAATCGCAACCATTTTTAAATCCGAACTATTTTCAAAAATCAGAACCATTTAAAAATGAATATTTTTTAAATCTGAACCATTTTCAAAAAATAAAAAAAATTCAAATTGGAAACCATTTCCAAAAATGTTCAAATTTGAAAAGGATCAAAATTTTAACAATGTTCAGATTTAAAAAGAATATATAGTTATAAAAGAAAAGAAAATAGAAACCGGCAAAAAAGAAACAAACAGCAAAACAAAACGGAGAAGAAGAAAAATGAAACGAACCTGCGCGTAGATGGGCCGGCCCATGGAGCGGAACGCTGCGGGCGAGTAAACTCGCGCTCGCAAAGTGCGATATATAGTGGATGCGAAATGGACGGGCTATGATGTTTACACAAGTTATTCTTTTCGCGATCTAAAAAGGTTCTTTCACGGGGTACACAAGTTTTCATCAGAATAGGAACCTGATGGCGGTCTGCAACGACTTGTCCAACTAATCCACCATGCTTCTTCAGGGAGTATGTATCAATCTATGAACGACGTCTGGACCGATAAGGCGATAACTAGAGTAGATACGTACTCCCTCCGTTTTTTAATATAAAATGTTTTAACTTTTGTCCACATGCACATGCGTACAAATGTATGTAGATATATTTATGTGTGCATGTTCACTCATTTTAGTGTGCATATAAACAGCATGTGTACCATTTAAAACATCTTATATTAAAAAATGAAGAGAGTAGTTACGTACGCATCCACGACAAGAATGAACAGATAAGTTGCTGACCACGACGACTCGGGGTTTCCGGATAAGCCATACTGCAATATCTCCACACAGAGCTCGAGTCCAAACTCGGACGTCACTTGATTTATGAGCTAGGAGCCGGCGGCGATGGCGGTGGCCGGTACGTACATATACGGATGAGGAAATCAGGCCGCCGATCTTTGGCACCACGTTCGTGCATATACGTATGTTGTACCGGCTGGATGCAATCTGGTCGATCGTCACATGGAGCGGAAAACAGGCAGAGGCATAAAGATAGTGCTATGAAACTTGGCCGGATTTGGGGATCCAGTCCTAGCTCGCATGCAGTTGGCCATGTGAGTGAAGAACATAGCGGTCGATCTGAATGTAGATCTTGGAGCTTTACTTCGTTTTGGACACTGGGGCTATAACTGCGAAGGCAACCACGTGCTTAGCTACGGAAACGGAATATTTATAAGGCGATCAGAGTGAAATATTCTCTACTGCGACTGCGAGGCATCGAAACGTGCATCCATCAGCGCAACTTGGCAAATGGCGTCCATTGCTTGCAAGTCACTGCAGTTCATGATCGGCAACCGAAGCCAAAAAAAAGTAAGCACCCACATAATAAGCATAAAGGTACAGGCATCGCCTCACTGATCGTGATAACAACGTCTTCTCGCTTGAAGTATTTTAGATTTGGCAGTGGACACGCGGTGCTCCGATCGATCGCTGTCAGGGGGCGACGAAAAGGAAATCCGAGCCTCCTAATTTGACACATCGTCTTCTCATCATCATTATCATGGTTCTTAAAGCGGTTTAAGTTTCCCCCTTTCTTATCCCTTTAGTTTCTAACGATGCCTACCTTGCTTCCCAACTCTGCGGCTGTGAACTCGCCAGGAAGCATCGAGTGTTTACCAACAAAAGTGTGCCTGCGAAACTGCAATCCATTCTCCGGAAGGACGTACCTACTGCTACTGATGCAGGCTCAAAGACGATATGTTAGTTAATTAGTCGATCGCCGCTGACCAGCTCTGCTAGTAACACATATACTGATATAGTGATATACACTCACTCCCGTTGCCAACAGTGCATATACTGTTTATACTACTACTAACGGATGGTTCAGAAGCAAAGAAATGTACACTTTTGTCGACGATCAATCGGGTGGCGCCACATGGAGATCGATCACCATCCATCGATCGATACAACTGATGAGGCAATCGCTCTGGCGTCAGGTTCCAAAAAACTCTGATGCATCAAACGATCAACTCCGGATTATAATTAAATAACGGTGGCTATCAACAACATTTTAGAAAGGAGAAAAAAAATGAAGGTGTCTCGTTCATGCATGCGTGTCACTGCGTTACATAGGCCTGTAAGTGGGAACGGCACCCCACGGCGCCGCCAAGCCGCTCCACTTAATTTTGTTAGTGGACACCCACGGATTAGAAGAAGATATTATCGGACAGAAGCGGCATCCCCGCTACCGCCGCTACTGCCGCTTCCCCCCTCCGTTCTTCTACTCCGGCCGGCGGCCGCCTCTATCCCGTCCGGCGAGGTCCACGGGGAGATGCCCGCGTCTGGCAAGGTCCGTGGGGAGACCCTAGCTGCTCTCCGGCGCGCCCGACGGGCCCGTGTTTGTCAAGTTGCTGGAGGCGGAGGTTGCTGCGGAGGAGAGCAAGGGCCGGTGGGGGTGAGGAGACGAGGCGACAGCGGCCGGCGAGGGGAGGGGAGGAGAGCAGCAGGTGGCGGCTGTGGGGAGCGGAGGAGGCGGTCATGAGCTGGTGGCCATGGCTGCCACGAGCGTGCAGGAGAGAGAATTGAGGAGATAAAGAAGGACACATCGGTGAAGAAGATAAGACCGGGTCAGGCAGATATGGAGCGGTTGGTGGATAGAAGTGGCAGGCCCGTTACTTTAAACGGCAGATGTGGAGCGGCTGGTGAGCAGCCGTGAGCTTCCCCACTTACGGCCTGAGCGTTACACGCTCGGTCTTTACCGGCCGCCAGAGTGTCGTCGCGTGATCTGCAGCGTCAGAATTCAAAGCGGTAGAGAGCTGTGCAAAGATGACACTGCAACAATAGAATCCATCTTGTATACATCGTCGGCAAAGAGATACTGTACGCCCATCGCAAGGGGATACGTACGGAAAGCGCCGCCATTTTTGAACCCTTGTCCGCCTCTCGTCTCTGCCCGTGCGTATCAGACTCAGATCCAACTAACGCGCGCCTACCCCCATCTTGCTTCGCTCCCTGGGCGCGGTTCAGCGTGAACCACGCCTCCCATCTTCGCTAGCCGTGTGATCGGTGCATGGACGCGGTGCACACAGGCTAATCAGCTAGTAGCTCCAAAGTTGCGGAGCTCGTCCCAGGATTTCTCCGGCGCCCGTGGCCGCGGACGTGGAAAAATAAGCTCATTTTCGCTCACACTCTTTTTATACGGGTGAGGGTCGTTTTCGACAAAAGGAAGGATAAGAACGGCAGTTTCGTTTTGTAGCCTTTATTTATATATATGTTCCCTCCTCCTGCTTTTGGTTAGTCTAGTGGCTTTCAAATTTTCATGGGTAAAATAATAAGCTTGGTTTGAGAGTTGAGAGGAACCGTTCAGCGTGCTTTGCTTCGTACCAACCGGGAACCCATGCGTGACTCTCACTACCACTAGGGCCTAGCTGGTGTGCTTGAGAATAATGCAGAAAAATATATGATGTACTCACTCCATACCATAATATAAGATGTTTTAGATATTTCAGTACGGATTATATACAGGTGTATATAGACATAGTTTGGTGTCAAGATTCACTCATTTTTCCTCGTATGTAGAGAGAACAGTTAAAATATCTTATATTATTGTACGGAGGAAGTGAGGCGCACATTATGTCCATAAGAAAAGGGCGTCAGAACATGGGTCCACGTGAACCCAAATTTCAAGATATCTCACAACTCGATTTTCAAAGTTTTAGAAAATTGAAATTAATCACGCAAGTACATATTGGCATCATAGTTACGCGTGCAAATCTTTTAATAAATACGTATGCTGCTTACATCAAAATAATTACAATGGAACTTTTTTTGGCACAACAAAAAATTGGGTCATTGTACTATTTTTCGCACAAGTTAGATATATTTGTATAACACTTTCAAACTTGACATGCACGTACGTGCATGCATTCTCCACACACATGATTTATGCCATTTGTTTTTAGTATTGTTATGATTTTACTATTTATCAGGGTTCACATGGACCCATGTCAGCCAATCCGCGTCGCACATTCTCTATGGTATAAACAATGTAGCTCTTCCTTGATAGCATGTGATTATAGCAATTGTTTTCTTAAAAAAACACTAACACTGGTTGACAATTAAATTAAAGCTGCTTGGGTGGCTAGTAAGAATATATTTATATTTAGCACTTGCTCAAACTTGGGAGGCGTGGTGCCAATTATTTACTCATCTCCTTGACGCAAGGATCTACACAGAGCACGGTGACATAAGCAACAAATCCAGGGTCTAAATAGACAAAACTGCACTTGCAAAAGTGCCACCCAATTTTCCGGCCAGACTTCTCTCCTCTTTCAGTGCTGCCCAACGGCGCAACGCCAGCGGCCCAGCACTACCTGCCTCTCTCTTTCTTCCTCCCTCGCCCCGAATCCTCGCTGCCTCCCAGAGCATCGATTCGCCCGCCCATGGACGGCGCCGCGGGGCCGCCGCCGGCCTCCGGCGATCGCGCGGTGAGATCCCGCCTGCAACCACTCCTCCTACAGTTCTTTGTCCAGTATTCATGTTTATTATTCAGAATAAATTTCTTTTTTGCTGTGCTGGTTGCTTGCGTCCGTGCTCGGGCAGTGGGTCGATTTCCCTGTCTGCTAAATTGTTCCCGCGTGCTCCGGTTAGATTCGGCGCTTAATTTTGTTCTCTGCGTGCACGAAAGATGCGAGCTTTGGTAGTACTGAATCGCGGTTCAGCTCGACGAATCTCCGTGTGCTTCTTTGATTTTCATTTGTATTTGCAAGAAACTCCGATCAGACAACCAAATGGTGGATTTTTCCCTTGATTTTCTTCCGTCGCCTGTTCGTTTCTGCCTACCTTGGTTTCCATGTCTGTCACTGTCCTCACATGAGCTAAAATTGTAGTAGTAGCATCTAGTATGGCTGTATGGGGATTCCTGACCATTTTTGGATTGTTTTGCATGATCAGTCAGGTAGGTATTTACTATTTTTACCTCAAGTAGTCGCTACTAGTGTGATTGTAGTAGCTACTAGTGCGCTGATGTAGTAGCTACTAGTGTGATTGTTTTGCGTCATCAGTCAGGTAGGTATTTATACTATTTTTACTAGAAGTCATGGTCCTGATGGATTCATCGACTCATGATGCTGTGCACTCCTTGGATAATTTCGGGCAATTTGTGAATTTAGAGTTTCTGGACTATGTGGATGAGGGTGGCACACACATCACTGAGTGCATCTGATGGTGCTACTTCATGTGTTTATAAGCTAAGATGAAGTCTATCGGCTAAACAATCATCATGTTCTCCTTACATTTTACATAGAAAGATTGATGCCTATCTCTTCTTCCTACCTCGTTATTTTACAAGCTCAAATAAATTCTTATTCAGCATGGGTTGTTGACAGTACTGTTTGATTGACCATGTAGGTACCGAACCGGGATGACAATGCCCAAAGTGCACAGGGGAGTAATTCACGAAGGCCAAACCTTTCTTTGCAAATACCACTTAGGACCTTGGATAACCATATGCCTACTTCAACGAGAATTAACATATCCGCCAGCCCCAGTTCGACAAGAGCTGGGTTGCCGCCGAGACCTAATTCAGCTAGACCAAAATCATCTATCAAGAACACCATTCCCCAGCAGAGTTTCAGGTTAAGGAGTTCAGCACAGGAAGGTGACCGGACAATCCTTCTGGTTCCTGGGACAGGATCGGAAGGGTCTCTGGATAATCCAACTCCAAGATCTTTCTCTTTCAGAAAGGTCATTAACTCGTTATCGGCAAAACGCACCTATTCTTTGCCTGTCACACCTGTAGGGGCTTCAGATAAAGATTCTCCTCCGGGTATTCAGCTAGATAACCAGCCATCTACACCAGTAAGTATATACCTACTTTATCTTGTATCCAGATAGATGCTAGATTTTAGCTTTTGCATGGGCCAGATGGAAATGAGGCCTCACACTTTTGCAGTTTTACTAAGGTGGTAACTTTTTGTTTAAATGTGTGTTATGATGTTGGTAGCAACCAGAAGTTCAAGCACAAATTAGGCGATCGCTTTCAGTACCAGGAAATCGCAAAAATAGGAGCTTGAGGAGAGCAGATTCATTAGGTGTCATCCGTGTGATTCCAACAACTCCGCGACCTGTTCTAGCTGATGCAATCGCATCAAATGATGCCATTGAAGAAACAGTAGATGGTATGTACTATTTTTAAACCTTAACTTTAGTCTGATATTTCCGTAGATCAATTACTTCAGAAACCAGCATGTGTTCATTCAAGTGTATCCTTTGTCAGCTCCTGAAGATGGAGGTGAAGACATTCCTGAAGAAGAAGCAGTCTGCAGAATTTGCCTAGTTGAACTCAATGAAGGAGGGGAAACACTTAAAATGGAGTGCAGCTGCAAAGGAGAGCTTGCCCTTGCGCACCAAGATTGTGCTGTCAAATGGTTTAGCATCAAGGGAAACAAGATATGTGATGTCTGTAGACAAGAAGTTCAGAATCTGCCTGTGACTTTGTTAAGAATACCAACTCAAACTGTTAACAGGCGACTAGCAACTGGTGCTCAGCAAAGAGCGTCTCAACAGTACAGGTAAGGATACTTAAGAAGTTGAAAGAATAGGCTGACTCATAAATTATATTTAGTACTAGAGGCAAGTGTACTGTTCTTCCTGTGCCCAGCTTTGTGAATCAGCCAGGGGGCAACTTATTTTAATATGAATTTTCCATTCTTTTGTGTGTCTGGTTCACTCTTAGAAGTTAGAGAACAGTAATACAATAGATATTGATCAATAATTTTGCATTCTCGGCAAAATCTGATACTTGAATCTTCTAGCAGATTTTGGCAGGACATTCCAATTTTGGTGATGGTTAGCATGCTTGCCTACTTCTGTTTCCTGGAACAACTTCTGGTCTGCTTTCCCTTGCTTCTTTCTTTACCATTTCATTTGAATGCAACTGCACCTTCTATTTTTTGTTTGGTTTCTTCTAAATGGCATTTATTCTTTCACTGGAACAGGTTACTGATCTACAGTCACGTGCACTAGCGATTTCGTTACCTTTCTCGTGTGTGTTGGGCCTCCTTTCGTCCATGATAGCATCCACTATGGGTAATTATGTATACTCTCAGCTTTTCTCTTTTAGCTGTTTTGAGAAGCATTTACAACATCACAAAAACTAGATATTCTAGAGTAAACAGGTTTTTCAGTGTTTCCTATTAGTTCAGATGTAGAATGCTAAAACATCTTATATTTTGATACGGAGGGAATATAACAGAACCGATAGTGATACATTCAGTTCCAGTATTTCTGCAGTATAACTGTTGTGCCAATTTGCTCAGAGTCATTTATCTGTTATTTATTGGAGTTTTTGTCAACATTGTAATATGTTCCTTTTTTTTTCATGCAGTGACAAAAGCTACCTATGGGCCTACGCTTCCTTCCAATTTGCTATTGTGATCCTGTTTGCTCATATCTTTTACAATGTGGTATGAAACTTCTTCCTTGAGTACATCTGATGCAGATAATGTGCGTGTCAAACCTCTTAATGCTCTCACACAACTTGCAGTTAAGAGTGAACCCAGTCCTTGCGGTCCTACTCTCCTCGTTCACTGGGTTCGGGATTGCTATCAGTACAAACTCACTGCTAGTAGAGTACTTGAGGTGGAGATATAGGAGGAGGAACCAACGGTTGGCTCAGACTCAGCCTGTGAGCGAAGGTCAGGATCCAGAATCTGGGAATAACGTTGCAAGTGAAAACGGTGGCGATAGGCAGCAACAGGGGCAGCACCTAGAATCTGGCAATAACATCGTCTGATCATTCAGGTTTGTTACCAATAAATTTTGTAAAGTTTAGTTGTTCACTTTTTCTCAAGTATTGAGAACTTTAACCCTTCATATTCGTATGCTTACTCCCTGCTCTCTGTGTGTGACTTCTGCAGACAACGACGTGTGACCATTCGATCTGTGTGAATAGCTAGCTTTGATATGTGCAGTAGTCATAGCTTGTCGGACTTCAGAGTCGCAATCGCGAGAATTGATAATACATGGGAGCAAATCTTCTTGGTGTTTGCGTCGGAGGCAACATGGCACCTAGAGATTGCATATTGATATAGTTAGTCTAGCAGTTTGACATCAAATATGTGGTTTCGTCGATGTAAGCTTAATACATCTCTGAACCTGCAGAATTACATCAGAAAAGTGAGTGCAGTTAGTTGTTATGTTCCACAGCAATATAGGCATTTAGGAAAGTGAAATATAGTTTGGAGAGCTCCTTAGCTTTGCTTGTGAGAAGCTTTTACGAATGGTTTCTTAATAATTCTTTTAGTAAACGAATTTGTTCGGTTGTAACACAATTTGTCTGAACTCACAACCACAGGATTGTGTATCTATTGTGTATGTATATGTAGTTCCAGAGAGCTTGTACATTGCTGGAGGTACCACAGGTTTGTGCTGCAGGTTCTGCCTGCGTTGTAGTACGTCTGTGTTCAACTTTTCATCAATCTGGACGCTAAGGATGTGTTCGGTTTGGGAATGGCAAGGAATGGGACGGAACCGTCCCGTGCCTAGCTCCCGTCCGGGCGTTCGGTTCCAAAATTTTGAGGAATGGAACGGAACGAGGTAGTTCCCCAGAATAGCATATACCCGGAATATTCCGTCCCAACTCGTCCGGCCGATTCGGCCGGACCACGCGGAACCGCGCGTCTTCTCCGCGCTAATCGCGTCTTCTCCGCGCTAATCCCGTCCGAGCTCTCCTCCCCGCCCGTCGCCGTGCGCCCTCGCCGCCGGCCAGCTCGAGGACGGCCTCCACCTCTCGAGGCCGCGGCGGCCCCTGTCTCTCCCGTGGGCGGCGCCGGCCAGGCACGCACGAGGCGGCGGCGGCCCCTCTCCCTCCCAGCGGCGGCGGCCCCTCGTGGACGGCGGCGGCCAGCGTCCCGGTGGCGTCCCGGCGGCGGCCAGCGTCCCGATTCCGTTCCTAATTAGATTAATTAGACATTTAGATTAATTTAAACTCTAATTAATTGAATATTTAGACTAATTTGTTTTGGTTCCGTTCCTCCTTCTTCAGATCAACCGAACAGGTGAATGGAATTGGTTGGGATGGGATGGAATGGAATGGACTGGTTCCGTTCCATTCCATTCCACTTCGTCCCGAAACCGAACACATCCTAAAAGAATGTTCTCCTCTGTCTCTGTTCAACGGTTCATACACTGTGCATCTGTTTTTAAAATAAACAAAAAAGACCGGTGAACAAAATCTATTTTTGAACGATTAACTTAACAAAAAAAATCTGTGGAAGGAAATTATTTTTGAACGATGTTTAAGAAGTGAACAAAATAGGTATTTTTACAGAAACTATTTTTTAAAGTTTTTTAAGAAAAATGACTAGAAACTATTTTAGAACGCTTATAAAAGTGTAATAAAAATATTTATCTTATTTGAAGGAAAAACTATTAATATTTAAAAACAGAAAATAAAAAGAAAAAAGTAGAAGAGAAAAGAAAAGAAGTAAAAACTAAAGCAAAAAAATAAAATAGAAAATAAATACAAACTAGAAGAAAAAAGACAGACAAAGCAAACAGAGAAAAACGGAAATGGAAAAGAAACAGAAACAAAAAATAAAGCGAAAACAGACAAAAAAATCCGGAATAAACGAACTGGGCCGGCCGACTTCGCCCAACGCAATCCCCTCCGACCTATGCGGGAAAACCTATACATCGCCCTATGGCGATGCTCCAGGCACGCGTCGCCTGAAGGAACGCGGGGATCCGACGCTGGTGGGCCGGCCCAGTTCATCGTTTTTTTTTGTTTTCCTTTTTTTCGTAGTTCTTTTTCTGTTTTTTGTTTCTTTTCATTTATTTTTTATTTATGAAATTTTCCGTATTTCGAAAAAATTTCAGATCTAAAAAACTGTTCGGATTTTGAAAATTGTTCAGATTTGAAAAAAAATTCGGTTTTGAAATTTGTTCGGATTTGATTTTTTGTTCGGATTTGAGTTTTGTTCAAATTCCAAAATTGTTCAGATTTTAAAATTTGTTCGGTTTTGAAATTTGTTCAGCTTTGTTTTTTTGTTCGGATTTTGAAAACTGTTCAGATTTTTGATAATTGTTCAAGTATGAAAATTGTTAAGATTTTAAAAATTTGTTCTTGAAATTTGTTTGGATTTTGAAAATTGTTCAAATTTGAAAATTGTTCGGTTTTAAAATTTGTTTGGAATTGAATTTTTTTCACATTTGAAAATTGTTCGGATTTTAAAATTTGTTCGGTTTTGAAATTTGTTCGGATTTGATTTTTTGTTCACATTTGAAAATTGTTCAGATTTTAAAATTTGGTCGGTTTTGAAATTTGTTTGGATTTGAAAATTGTTCAAATTTTTAATTTTGTTCGGTTTTGAAATTTGTTCGGATGTAATTTTTGTTCGGATTTGAATTTTGTTCAGGTTTGAAATTTTGTTCAAATTAGAAAAAGTGATTACGTAATGTAAGAAAGAAAACAGTCTGTTGGGCCGGCCCAGGAAGCAGTCTCGCTTGAGTCGACGCGGTCGAGTTCGGTCGCGGCGATCTACCGGACCTCCCGACCTATGCGGCAACTAGGATTCCGCACGGGTAGGACGGGGTGGACCGATCCGATCGAGTCTCGAGCTGCCTGGGTCGCTCTGGCCTGCGTACATATACGTGGTGTTCCCCTTCCTCGCGGAAACGATCGAAGACGGGATCGGAGTGGAGGCAGGAGGCAGGAGGCGCCGTAATCTCGGGAGTTCGACCGCAGCCCTCGTAACAGGTGCGCAAACGCGGCGAATTGCCTTTTGCACCTTCGTTAATCGCTGTATATTTTTGTTTCGGTCATTGCCGTAGTGCGTCTCTTGCATACTCACGCACCTGTGTCTGAAGCAGGGAGCCGGCGAGTTCGACTGCAGCCTGACACAGGTGAGCAAACAATTTTGTTGTTCGAGTGGTCGGGGATGATTCCTTCGCGCGATCTCTCTTCTTGTGTATTGATCTGGTTTGGGAATCGCTGCTAATTTACGTTTATTTATGAAGGAGGAGCAGAGAGGTCGCGGACATGTCGAGGAGAAACACCTCAACTACTTCTTCGGTTTTTTTCCGATTGGTAGGCAGCATCCTTTAAACAGACTTACACTTCTTGTTGTTTATATTCTTCACGAATATCTATAGAAAGGCAAATTTGTTGGCCAGCAGCAGAAACTCCAGCTCAAGCTATAACCCCCAAAAAAAGAACCAAATTTGCTGGTGTGGCTGCTTTAGATAACTTCTAACTTACATCAACAAGAAGTGTGTCCTATTTTGTAAGCACTATGATATCCATTGCATTAATCTCAAGTTAGAGGTAGTATACGTATATAATATACAGTGCACATGTCATTTTACATATTTGCTGCTAATGCTGATTTAGATAAGACATTAGTACTAATCAGTGTGTCCTATTTTGAATTTGCTGCGATAACTTACTTTCTGTGTCAACATGTCTTCAGAACTTCAACACTTCAACCGATGATTATGCGTTTTTTTTTCTTCACTCATGCAGTTGTGACACATGGTTGGAGACTAGGCATCATCCCATTCCTAGGTTTTCAGAATTTGATCTGGATGAATTTCGTGAGGCTTGTATTAAGGCTTGCAGGCGCAGTGTCAGCCTTATGGCTGCTAGGTCATTAGTTAGGCCTAGTGAGGAGCAGCTTAGGCAAAGAGAAGAGCAGGATCACAAGTTCTTAATGGTAGCACTGGAAGTCTATACCAAGCAAAATAACATGCAGGTCATACCCGTATTAGTCAATTATTACTGTTCTGGTTATTCTTCCATGACTATACTCCTGTATTAGTTAATATTGCTACTTCTTTTTGTTCTTAGAATGGACATGTAGTTTACTAGTACTTGTCTAAACAAACTCATATTAGTTAGCTACTATTGTAAAAAATCTTTACTGGTGTATTAAATAATTGTTACTCCCTCCGATCCACTAAAAGGGGCGTGGGAATTGAACTTGCTTAGTACAAGTACATACATGTATGTGCGACTGTTTTTCTGGATCAGAGGGAGTACTATTCTTATTCAATTTTCAGAATGGACATGCAGCTTAATAAGTTAATCCACCCACAACAATAATTGCTTTCCATTCACTTATAGGATAGACTACTGAATTGGCTCAATATTGAAGCTAGCTTCAGGATTGAAATGCAACGTACTATTTATCTGAAGTGGGCTTGTTATATTGACATACATTTGTAATATATTGCAGCCTACTGAGCTTGAATTTGTGGAAGTGAAAAGAAGAAACCTCATTGATGAAAGCGGGTTGGGATATTTGCATTTCAAGTTTTTAGTGAAAGGATTGGATGGTAAACATACAATGTTTTTTGCTGAGGTGCATCATGATCTCGAAGATGAGAATGATGTTTATCTTTGCATGCCTTTGGGAGAGGATGATTTGAAGTCGTCAAAAAAGAATGACCAAGGTATCTTTAGAATTTTGTTCTACTTGTTATGCGTATACACTGGTTATCTAACTTTGAAGGTCATTTTTCATTTATTTTTTATTTGCATTGGCCATTAACTACTGCACTTTTCTTTCTTTCCAAGCTCGCTGCAAAGCGTGTGAACATGAGGCTGAAGACTTATGCATCCCAGTTGTGGTAGCTTTCGAGGTGGGCACAACAATATTTGTACGGTGGTGTGGGATAACTTCGATGACGATTGTGATTATGAATTCGTTTAGTGTGAAGTTTATGTTATTCTCGCGTGTTAAGAGGAGAGCTATTAATTCACATGGCATGTAAGGATGTAGCAAAGTGACATGATCTGTCAGGCAAGAAATTGTGTGCTGTGGATTCTTTTTTCTTTTGTACTAAGAATCTTAGGGTGTCTCCAATGCTTAGTATCCATCAAGGCCATAAGCTGGGGCCTAGTACGTGTGCTATAGCGATTTATTACCTCCACAATGTGTAAGTAGTACTAGAAGGAACGGGCGCTTTGCCTATAGCGATTTATTACCTCAACAATGTGTAAGTACTAGAATGAACGGGCGCAGCAAAACGCCTGTTGATGTCTTGTGGTCATAATGTTCTGCCAAGTTTGTTATTCTGGCACTAATTAGTTTGTGTTTTGGGCTACGAAAACACTCTCTGGTAATGGCGAAGCCCAAAAATGCATAGGTATTTAGTTGCTGGTACTGAATAGCAAGCAGACACATACATAAGTAAAAAAAAATCTTGCAATAAATCTAAAAATAAGGCTTTTCATTTGCTTCATGAACCTGATCACTTTGGCTATGGAATTGAATGTTTGATCAAAGTGACCCTATTCCTACCCAAGCTAATGCAAAAATTCTACATGACGCCGGGAGCACATTTTAGCAAAGAGCTGGTCATGGCGAAGGTATACTACAAGGAATAAGACCTACTAACCTAGATGGACCATTATGCTATAGTGCTAATACTATATGGTTATAAGATGACAAAATAATCTGCGTAACTAAAGGGAAATCCAGCATAGTAAAAAGAGCAGATAAAACATTCATATGCACTTAAATAAATTCTAACACAAGCTAATCTTTATTTAAGACATGAGATTATATAACCTGATTGCTCAACTTTTTGCAAACTAATAGAGGACATTTGATAGGTCTATGGTTGCTATGCTCACGAAAATTTATTTTAGCTTATAGTACAAAACAGAATTGGAGCAAGGCCGAGAAACCTCTAAAATAGAGACTGAAATGAGTGAATCAACACACTAAAATTCGTCTACATATTACGAATAAAGAAAAAACTAAAAAGGCATAATTTGGGAGGGGGTGGGTGCCGGGGGGGGGGGGGGGGGGGGGGGGGGTACAGAAAGAGAAAAAAGGTTTGTTTCCGGATCTCATATGCTCATGTTTGAGTATAAATTTGAAAAAACTATATAATTTTTTTTTGAACTAAATAAAGACAAACATGTTCAAATGTTCTACACAAATGCAATATTTTGTAAAGAAATGGCATTTTTTGTTCTCTGTGTAAAAAAGCAAAATCAGTGCTCTAAAAAGAAATGTTATTTCTCAACTTTGCACATACTTAGAACTTTTGAATATGTTTGTCCCAGTTTTTTTTCAGAATATTTGGAAGTGGGACTCCTATTTTTTTCGAATTTTACACTCAAACAGGGCATCCAAGCTCGGAGTTATATTGAATTCCGGTAGAGAAGAGATAAATTGAGACAAGATCCCGTACATAATTGAGTATATAGACTTCCCACCATGGACGGCCGGTAAGATTCTCAGTACAAAAGAAAAATACGGCAGCACACCGTATCTTGCCTGACGGATCATGTCACTTTGCTAAAACATTATTCTCAAAATTCCACGTAAATTAATACCTCTCCTCTTAATACAACTGAATAACGCTAACTTCCCTCTATATGAAGTCATAATCACAATCGTCATCGATGTTGTTCCGCTGCACCATACAAACATTCTTGTGCCCACCTAAGAAGCTACCACAGCTGGGATGTACAATATCTTTAGCCTCATGTTGACACGCTTTACAGACAGCTTAAAAAGAAAGAACAGTGCATTAGTCAATGGCCAACAAAAATAAATAAATGAAATGACCTTAACAGTCAGAGCACCATTGTATTGGCCTAACGAAACTGGAGAAAACTGTGAAGATATATACCTTGGCCATTCTCTTCTGATGACTTAAAATCTTCCTCTCCCAAAGGCGTGCAAACATAAACATCATTCTCATCTTCGAGGTCATAACTCAACTCAGCAAAAAACATTGTATGTTTACCATCTAATCCTTTCACTAAGAAGTTGAAATGCAAATATCCTAGACCGCTTTCGTCAATAAGGTTTCTTCCTTTTACTTCCACAAATTCAAGTTCAATTGGCTGCAGTATATCATAAATGTAAGTCAATATGACTGACCCACTTCAGATAAATAGTAAATTGCATTTAAATCCTGCAGAAAGCTTAATTAATGAGCTAAATAAGTAGTCTCTATCGTATAAAAGAATATAGAACTCATTATTGTGGGATCAACTTATTAAGATGCGTGTCCATTCTGAAAACTGAATAAGAGTAGTAACAATTAATTAATATATCAGTAAAGATTTTGTACAAAAGTCAAAAACTAACTTATATGAGTTTTGTTTGGACAAATAGTAAACTACGCGTCCATTCTAAGAATAGAATAGAAGTAGCAATATTAACTAACACATCAGCATAGTCATGGAAGAACAACTAGACCAATAATTATTGATTGATATGGGTATGACCTGCATGTTATTTTTCCTGGTATAGACTTCTAGTGCTATCATCAAGAACTTGCGATCCTCCTCTTCTCTTTGCCTAACCTGCTCCTCACTAGGCCTAACTAATGACCTAGCAGCCATAAGGTTGAAACTGCGCCTGCAAGCCTTAATACAAGCCTCACGAAGATCGTCCACCGTAAATTCTGATTCCCTAGGAGTGGGATCATCCCAAGTCTCCAACCTTGTGTCATAACTGCACGAGTGAAAAAAACATATAAACGCATATTCATCAGTTGAAGTGTTGAAGTTCTGAAGATATGTTGCACATGGAAAGGAACTTATTGCAACAATTCAAAATAGAGGACACGTTGATTAGTAGGAATGTCTTATCTAAATCAGAATTAGCAGCCAAAAGGTAAAACTACATGTGCATATAGTGTATATATTGTCTACTACCTCCAACTTGAAGATTCATGCACTTGATAGATAGTGATTAGAAGATATGCTCAAATTGTTTTTTAGGCTACCTTTGCTGCTCTTGCTATTGTTGCTGTTGGTGGCGAACAAATTAGAAGTTATCCAAAGCGGCCACACCAGCCAAAAAAATGTGTGCTACCCTGCAAGATTGAGCAGTTAAACGGAAACTGACACAACCTAAGAAGGCGTGCTTTCATTCTTTGGTTATAACTTGCGCTGATGTTGCTGCAGCTGGCCAACAAGTTTGCTTTTCCTAGAGATACTCATGAAGGATATAAACAACAATAAGTGGAAGTCTGCTCAGTTTTGAATTGAGTTTCTTCGAAGATCAAAGTATGCTGCCTACCATCCTGAAAAAAAGGTAGGAGTAGTGGTTGAGGTGGTTGTCCCCAATCTGTCCGCCGACCCCTCCTCTCCTCCTTCATAAAGAAACGGAAATCAGCAACGATTACCGGACCAGATCAGTACACAAGAAGAGAGATCGCGCATAGGAATCCACTCGATCAACCAAAAGGTTTGCTCACCTGTGACGAGGGCTGCAGTTGATTTCGCCGCCGAGCCGGTTCCCGGTATCATCCACTGCCTATGCTTTAGGAACCCCCTCCTGCAAATCGAATAAACCTTGTCTCAGCTTCAGACACAGGTGTGGCAATGCGGGCATCTACTGAAATACTTAAGGTTGACGAGCGCTCGAGCCAGCCTCGCCGGCTGCCTCCCGTTGAAGTGGAGGTGGTGAGTTGTGTCCAAATAAAATTAAGATTCAAGCGCTCGACAACATACCAATGAGTGGTTGGGGTGCTTGTCCCCGACATGGCCGCCGATCTCTCCGCTCCTCCGCCCTTCATCATAAATAAACGTGAATTAGCGGCACCAGAGCAAGTACACGATCGAGCAGAGAGATCGCGAGCGGGAATCATCCCCGATCGATCCAGTCGATAAAAATAAGACAACAACTGACGTAGGGGGGGGGGGGAGCAGTTCGCCATGGTTGCTCACCTGTGACGACGGCGTCAGGCTGCGGTCGAATTCGCCGGCGGCTCCACGTACTCCCGTCTTCTTTTCCGCGAGGAAGAGCAACCGGATATGTAAGCAGGCCAGAGCGGCCCAGCCACTCCGAGACTATCTCGTGTCCGTTCCGTCTGGAAAATCTTATTTGACGCCGGCCTAATATGCATCGGGCTCGGCTGTCCGTGCTGCGTCCCGGTGTGAAGCTGTGAAGTCGGACCTGCGTGTCGCGGGGCGGCAGGCTGGCAACGATGCCACTTTTTCTCCTGTGGCCACGCGGACTCCTCCGGTGCAAGGTGTGCATATTTCTGCGGTGAAGCTCTTCGTTGAAGTCGGAGCTGCCTCTTCCTCGACGCTTTGGGTCGATTGTTTGGTATGAGCCGGCATGGTTTGCCGGCTGTGCTTGCGACGAGGGCTTGGTTGATGGTCGCGGAAGGTGAAGTCAGAGTCGCTGCCTCACGGAGGTGTGATGACGATGACGCCGGATTGCAACCTCGACGATAGTCTCTCTTCTAGACGGCGTGTGTGTGCTCCGTGTGGGTGGCCAGGTTGGCCGGGTGCACAATGTGGTCGTGCTCCATGACGACATTGGTGCATCACTGTTGTAACGGTTTTAGGCCGGTTCCCCACTAATGAACCGGTCAATTCACTCTACTTTTTTTTAATAAAATGAGGCAAATTGCCAGTTTTGTTTCAAAAAAACGAGTAGGACAGGATGGACCGATCCACTCTGGTCTGCGTACATATATATACGTGGTGCTCCTCTTCCTCGCGGAAACAAAGACGGGAGTGGAGGGCAGGAGGCGTCGTAATCAGGGCCGGCTCTATATTTTTCAGGGCCCTAGTGCAAGGCTCAAAAATTGGCCCCTAGATTTACTATATATCTCCGCACATGCCGTAAAATATTAAAAGTTTACATCTAACCACATATTCGTTTTCCAAGACATCCATAAATAATTGATATAAGCAATTAAGCAATGCCATATTACGATAAAAAGACTAAACGAGTTGCAAAATATAACAAATAATATTCCCTTCTAATTTGATTACCTCAAATAATGCTTCATTGCTTCACAAAAAAACTTCTTCGGACATTTATGGATGCAAAATCATTGAGGACAATTTCAAGATCAATGTAGTCCAGAATCCTTCTCAATACAGCACGTAGCTAAGCCATTCAATCTGTCTTGTAACATAGTTGACCTCAAACAATTTTTCAGTAGTTTGAGTTTAGAGAAACTTCTTTCAGCGGAGGCAACAGTCACAGGTAAAGTCAAGAGGATCCGATAGGCAACTGACACATTTGGATAGCAATCTACTGTTGTAACAAACTGAAGAATCTCAGACGCCGACGTCAAATTATCTGGCGAAGTCACTTGCAACACTTTTAACTCAGAGAAAAAATCATCAAGATCAACATCATGTGACTTGCCATGAGTAAAAGTGTTTGCAAATATGGTGCAAGATTTTCATAAATTACTATCATCCAAGGACTTCAGATTATTTGAGTTGAACAAGAAACCGAACACCTTTTCAAATGTCTTCAGCTGCTCCATCAATACATTGAAAAGACCCAAACCTGATGTGTCATATACTAATGTATCCATTCAAATCAAGAGAATCTAATGTATCCATCAATACATTGAAAAGACCCAAACCTGATGTGTCATTTACCTTTAAGAACTCCAGAAAAACTCCTCCACTTTCGGAATGCCACTTGACATATTAACACAACGCACAATTAACGTCATTTGTTCTTCATGGCTCACATCTGGGGTACGAGAAATACTTGGCATCCTTGATGGTGCGTAAGATAACCCTTTTCACATCATCAGCAAGGAGTGAAATCAACTCATTTTGAATAGTGTGACCAAGATAATGGTGATGTATTTCATTACTTTGAATGCGCCTAATATGTTCTTTCATCACAGGATCGAATTCAGTAATCATTTCAACCATGCCCAGAAAATTACCATTATTATCTTGATACAACTTCTCATTTGTTCCTCGAAAGGCCAAGTTACATTTCGCAAGAAACTTCACAGCAGAAATTATTCTTAGCAAAACATGTCTCCACCGCTCTTTTTCCTTTGCTATTTCCCGTTGCATCTCATCATCAATAGTTTGATTTTTGCTTAACCTCAACTTTACATCATTCCATGTGTTCATGTTGGTTAAATGCTCAACACTTCTCTCATGTTCTTTGAGTCTTCCACTGATACGCCTCCAGTCCCTTAATCCATGAGATGCTAGCAAAGACCTACTCTGATTTGATTTGAACAACTTGCAGGCAAAACAATAAACTTTGTCCAACTCTTTAGAATAAACCAACCACTTTCTGTCAATAACCTCTTTATTAGCCAATTTTCTGGAGTAATAAGCATATGAAAAACTTCTACCTTCCACTTCTGGAAACTCTAGTCCCATTTCTCTCACGGGCCCCTTTTCAATCAAAATATCCCTTTTGTGATTGTCAAGATTATCCCATCTTCTAAGATCATATATAAATAAAAGAGAATCATCTTGTTCATCACCATTCCGAGCATCAGGGGAAGGATGCACATTTTCCTCTCCCATTCTGTCCTCATTATCATCAACATCAATATCTGCATTTAAATACAATAATTTGTAATTAGTTACTTGCTTACTTCTACAAAATCGACCATAGTTAATTAACAATTACTTACTGTGATTTGATTGTTCGTTAGCTTCATGATCATCATTTGAATTATGCTGATCATCTTCTCCGTGTTCAGATTATTGCCTTTGATTTTCAACACCACTAGTACCGGCTCCCGGAAAATACCTATTTAAAGCACCTGTTTGTGACTCAATAAGTTCTTTCTCTCGTTTTCTCCTTTTCCTTTTCTCAGCACCGGATTTATGTTTCGGCGGCATTGTAACACCTAAAATTGCAATTTAGGAATTAGGATCACATCAACTAGACTAGGGCAATATCTAGCCACCGAGAGCAGACTAGCAGAGGAGAGATTGCACGGACGGACGTACCTGACGGTGGAGGATGATCGCCGTCGCCGAACAGGTGCAGCGCGCTCTGTTTCCGGCGGTCCGATTTTCTCCGGCGCGGCGAAAGGCGGCAGGCGGCAAGCGGAGAACACGAACAGGCGAGGCGCTGAGGCGTGAAAAGCTAGCCAACGGATCGACTGATCGATTGATCGATCGATTGGCCTAGCTAGGTGTGTGCGTGCGTACTGTCTTTTCCTCTCCCCTTAGGGCTTGTTTGGTAACTGCAATATCGGGGGGATCCCGGTCTTTTCCCGGGGAGAATTTTCCCCTAGTCCGGAGGTCGCGAATAGAATCCCAGGGTTTTACACGTGGTTCTTCATATTCTCGACCGGGATTATTTTCCGGAAATATTTAACCCAGACAGCCAAACAAGCCCTCATGGGTTGCTGGCCTGCTGCGCTTGGGCCTTTACATTTTATTTTTTTCAGCTTACTAATACATAGACATACATATGTAGGTATGGGCCCCCTCCAGCCATGGGCCCTTGTGCGCTGCACAAGGCCGCCTAGGGCCTAAATCGGGCCTGGTCGTAATTCGGCGATCTTCACGGAAGCAGCATCATCACCAAGAATCCACCAAGCACTTGACACAACCAATATGTTTTGTTAAAAACAGCAAACAGAGCTAAGAAACAGAAGCAATAAGCAGTAAACAGAGCAATATACAGAGCTAACTAGAGAAAAATAACGTAGCAAACTGGAGTGAGATAAGTAGCTAAAAAAGGAAATACATAGCTAACATAGCAAAATAAGTAGCTAACAGAGCAAATACATAGCTAACATAGCAAAATAAGTAGAGCTAACAGAGCAAATACATATATAGCTGAACAGAGCTAAATAACAGAGCAAACCGAGCTAAATAAGTAGTTAACAGAGCAAATACATAGCTAACATAGCAAAATAATTAGCTAACAGAGCAAATATATAACTGAACAGACCTAAATAACAGAGTAAACCGAGCTAAATAAGTAGCTAACAGAGCAAATACATAGCTAACATAGCAAAATAATAGCTAACAGAGCAAATACATACCTAAACAAAGCTAAATACAGAGCAAACCGAGCTAAATAATTAGCTAACAGAGCAAATACATAGTAAAAAGAGCTAAATAAGTAGCCGACCGAGCAAATATATAGCTAAATAATGGAGCAAACAAAGCTAAATAAGTAGCTAACAGAGCAAATACATAGTAAAAAGAGTGGTCGTTTACCTTAGGCGAGACGGGGTCGCTTTCTGTCGCGGATTGTGTCCTAGGCGCCGGAGCCACTGCCTGAGGAGACGTCAGAGGGGACCTCATCCTCCTCGAATACTGGAGCATCCTCCTCCTCCGCCGCCGCCGCTGCCGTCGCCGCATCTAGCCCAGGGCCCTGGCCAGGGAGAAGAGACCGGTGTATGGCCGCCCGGAGCTGCGTCTGGAACAACGACGACTTCTATCGCGTGCTCGGCGGCGGAGATGCGGACAGCTCTCTCCATCGCAGACGCCCGAATGACACCGTCGGCGCGCTCGCGCTCAAAGACGGCGCGAGAGAGGAGGAGGCCGACCTCCAGATCCGAGTCATCTTCGTCCGAGGAGGACAAGATCCAGGCGTCGGGGGCCGCCGCCGCCGTGGATCCGGAGGGGATTAGACGGCTCCGGATGAACTCGCGACATTGGTCGCCCTCGACCTCAGCACAACCATTGTCGGCGAGATGCAGCTCCGGTTGGCGCTTCGGAGGGTTGGCGGAGGAAGATGCTCTATCTTGACTTCCGTCGGCGCCGTTGGGGTTCGCCATCTAGTGAGTGAAGTACGTGGAGAGAGTGTGCGGCTAGGGTTAGGACCTGGGGAGAGTGAGAGTGAGATACACTGGAGTGAGTGATATTTATACGGGCAACGCTTAATGAGTCTTCACATGGAAAACGGAGATTGACAAAACTTTGTATTTGTTGTCGGTGTATCTGCAACAGAGATATTTTTCCTCTGTTGGCAATATATGGGCAACAGAGATATGTTTGCCCTCAGTTACCATTGTGTCGGGCCCATCGACCGACTAGCGTACGCACACTCTCGCGAAAGCGCGCGGAACTCATTTCTTCTATCGCCTAACTCGTGACGTTTCCATATAGGGGTATCTGATGTGTCGTTCTGTACTAGTGCATCAAGCTAAATAAAAATATGCATGTCAATCTTCACCTGACACGAGACAAAACAGAATTAAGAGCTGAGTGATATCAGCGAGGATGATTGGAAGCACTTGTGAGAGGATGATTTGAAGCCGTCAAAAAAGAATGACAAGGTATCTTCTCACTTTTGTTCCATTTGTCGCAAACGGCGTCGATGCCTTGGCCTCCACTGCCCCCATGGCTTGCGCGCTGCGACGGGAAGATGAAGAAAGACACACTATTTATTCGCTATGGCCGAGCCACACCGGTATGGTCGACCGCAATGATATTTTGCTTAGGACCGAGGCTCCATGTAATTTAGTAGGGAGTTTGTGTCCTTCAATTCTGTGACCTGAGCTGTCTTAATTAACTAGAGGTATACCCCTCACGTTGCTGCGGAAATTCTTGGTAATATCTAATGGGTATTAGTTGAGTTATTATGATGCAATGCCTTGTAAAAATATCTTATTAGAACTCAGAAGGACGATGAGGCTTTAGTTTAGAACAGAAAAATGACAGTAATTGCGGTTTAGTAGGGATAGTTGGCTTAACACATGCTGGAACAGTGAAAACATATACTCATCTTTATAATTATTCTCATAAATAAACGAAATTGTGAGCTGCTCAATGTAGTATGGAACTGCGACCAACATGGGACGCATGTTTCACATCTTAGTCAGGGATTCATATAATGGACATGAATCACAAAATATCTAAAGAAAGCTGGTGAAGGATCTAAATATTCAGGTCTTGTATCTCCACCGGTCTCTGAAAATGAATATCCAAGTACATCGTTCTAGTAAGTTGGGACTTGGGAACACAATGATACTTACTTTTGTGCGAAGTTGTCGGAGGAAACAACATGACAGATTCATTCAGTTAACTCCAACATCCCTACTATCTTAAAAGACCAGCCAAATCCGCGCCCCTCCGTCGCTCAGGCACTGTTCATCCGCGAAAGACACAGTGCCTGAGCGGCTCCGCGCCGTAGATCGTCGATCAGACGGTCTATCTGCCTTTTCTCCGTCGGAGGGACCTATACGTGATTTTCCGAAAACCTAGGGACCTTACTGCAAACACACCTTATCCCCTCCTCTCGCGCGGACGCACCCAACTGCCCTCTCCTCTCGATCCCCTTCTCTCTCACTCCGCGCACCACCACCGTCGACCACGCCTCCTCGTGGCCAAGGAACTCGAGCTCGGCGGCGTCGGATCGGAAGGCGGAGGCGGTGCGGGATCTGGAAGCGGCGGCCGTGCCCCAGAAATGCTTGGATCTTTCGGCCCTTCTCTTCTCCTGCTGTTGGTGTGGATGGAATGGTTCAGATTCGAGTTAATTTTGGTATAATTTTTATCGTTTTCGCATCACCGAGAAGCAATTCGGCTGCTGGTTCAAAACGTCATTAAAAAATTAGGAGATCCTTGGTTAGATATGACTAACTATGGACAATTCAGATGCCGTTCCTACATTGTCACCTACACAGCTACGCGAGTTATACAAATCAAAATCACCACTTCTACTTACAGAATATATTATGCAGCTAAGACAAAGAAACAAACCATCAAGAATTTTTTGATCAAGGGCGCGGCGTGTCGTCGCGCCGAATTCAACTAGTATGTAGAATTGTAAACCGCGAAGATGGTTCAACCCTTCGCCACGGTTGTCACAGATTTCTTGGCTTCAGGGAAGCAAAATATCATATAGAATACCAATGACTCCTTGAACTGCAACTTGGTGAGGTGCATAGGGCATGTTTGGTTACCCGAATGATTTTTGAGCATTTTGCATTCGTGGCTCCCGGGGGCCTGGTCCTAAAAAAGTGGCTTGGACCATGTTCTACACCCCATTTGGTTGCTCACAAAGCGATAGGCAAGCCCATTTCGCGTTATACGAGTTTTTAATCCCGTTGTTTGGTTTACATCTTTGTTTCGTGTAATCTAACCTCCTATCTACCTGGTGATCTTACATCACACCACTGCACTTGAGCCATGAAAAGCGGCGAGCAGGACAATAGCGCGGCGTGACACGGCGGCGATCCGGGGCGAGGTCGCTTTAAAAACGTGCATGCTGTGTACTAGTATTAGACTACTCATAGTGGGGAGTAACATTGAGTGATGTTACTACCTTCATAGTGGTAGTAACTTATTTGTGGTGTGATGCATGATAGCATTTATTTGGTTGTAGACTCATTTTGTCTTGGGGTGTGTGATGTTAGGGTAACTATCTATGTTACTCTATTTGTCTCTCTCCACGTTAATTAGCTGCCACATCATTTTTTCTGCTTATGTGACATGCATGCTACTACCTATGTTACTCCCACTATGGCTAGTCTTAGGAATTGCCAGGATAGAAAATGGACCAATTAATGTTGCAATTAATGATAGAAAGGGTAACAGACTTGACCTCAAATGGTTATATTAGTTGCGGCGTGCTAGCAGAAAAAATAGTGAGGTGGGAGGGGCAGGCACGTTGGTGTGACGATCGATAAAACATGAATGGACGGTGAGATGGCTAGAATCGGATGGTTGGGAAACATAATGACGTGGATAGTTTTCATGTCAAGAAAGACAAATTAAATGATCTCCTATTGAGGTTTTGTTTTATAAAAGGTATAGATAGATAGATTAATTTCCGTGCATGCTACTCCAAAATGAATGCAACGAATTTGTCAAAAAAAAAAATGAATGCAAAGAATGCAAAATGCTCAAAAATCATTCCAAGGCAAGCTCCACACTTTACTATCCCAAGGCAAGCTCCGCACATGTCTTAGACAAATCCCATGACCAACGTACCCACCGAAGCGATGGTCGCAGTCGTCCCCGCTGGGGCCGATGAGGTGATGAAGTCCAAGAAAGAACTTTACATGTTAGAAATAAATGAATTATCATTACCTATGCTTGCATAACATTAACATGTCTTTAAATATATAAATTATTACTTGGTAAGTGTGTATAATTTGGGTGATTACCGTTCATACTAGCATGGTAGTCATAGTCTCATAATCTGGTGACCGATGATGTTAAAACAAAAGTTCATCGAAACATGTAAGATCTTATTTTAAATCTCTCGCCAAGACGAACTCAGCTGTAAAAACAACAACTCATTTGTTTAACTTTTTAAATCATTTTGAATATGCAGACCTTATTATTAAAGTTGGTGATATCAACCGTGAGATGAAAATAATATTCACTACATACATACATTTAGTAATTCCGACTATCCTTGTAGGAACCAACACAGTAAAATAGACACTGTATGGGAGCACTTGCGTGGACACATATCCTAATTAGCATAATCATTAATATTTGGTATAGATTTGGGTCGTTTGCAGGGTCAACCCATAGGTCAGGCAAAGGCGGTGACCGCCTTGGGCCCTAAAAGAAAAGGGCCCCTCGGAAGCATATTATAAACATTGTACTATTTTCCAATACTTTATAAAATATTAATTTGCAGGTTCAAGTCGATTGTGTAACACCTAGAAACAAACCAATCTGATTAATGACGACATGTTTAGTTAGACTATTAGTCTCTTATGTGAATGTCTAAACTCAAATATGTGTTGACGGGATTCTCATGTTTAATTTTGGGTCTGATCTTTTATTTGAGAAATATATATGATTCTTGCATACACCAAATGATACGAAGTGCTTTGCAGACGAGCATATCAGATTGAAATTATAATGATATTTCTATAGTACAGAACCTGTGTATAATTTCAACTTATCACCATACCAATTTGGAATACTATTGTTGATATTTCAATTTATACTCAAAAAGTTCATTTAAATGTGCTTACCTAATCATACACAAGAAACTACTATTCATATATTTATTTATTTGATGGTTCACTTTAGAGGTCTCTACCATAATATTAAGAATATTAAAATAGAATGAACACACATGCGTGTACATATACACACATAAAAATAAACACCCTATACGTTATGTAAATATGAAAATAATTCATGTTGATTTTTATAAAAAAAGGTTTAAATTATCATGACATATTTTTTATTCATACACATCGGAATAATATAATAAACAGTGATATAATTAATATTAGCAACATTCAGATGTGGTTTACTATGACAACTGATTGACAGAAAATTATATGTGCTAAGATTATAGTTTGATAAAAGAATTCACATATGAGTATAAAATTTCAGTATATGCACTTGTCTTCTGTTTTTATGTCTTTGCTATGGGTGTAATGAACGAGCCACAGATGTTGTGCACCCCATTGTGGTGGCTATTTGGGTGGTCACAAAGACGTTGGATCTCCTTTCATGTAATTCGAGAGCAAGAACGATGATGATGAGTGAGGGTTTCATGTAATTTATGAGTTCTTAGGTCTTAATATATTCAAGGAAGAACAGCTTGGCCTCTAGCGAAGTGACATTAATTTCTGCAAAGCAACATATATTATGTGATGTTATTTGTTCGATGTTATGCTTGGGAGCAATTCTCTGGTTGACCCTACTCTGAAGCAAGTCTGAGCATCCGTGCAAGTAGTTGTAGCATGATGTAAGTGTACTTTTCTTACATGGATGTGTTGTTTATGCTCAAGAAAATGAAGTTGCTAGAGCAATGACGATTCAAGTTGTTTTCCGTTGTTTTCCTAGCTGGTGGAGGGATTTCGTTATATTCCGGGCCCTGTTGACATGATCTTCACCCATTGTCGGGTCAGTAGGTGTTGTGTGGTGGCTTCGAGTTTTTTTATGTATGCTCTTTGTTCGTCTTTTGTTGAATAAATTAAAGAAAACCGTATGCATCTTTTCGATGCAGAGCCTAGGGGTCTCACCCTCCATTTCAAAAAAAAGTTGTTTTGTGTGATCCAGCATTCATGCCGGTACTTATGGCAACTTAAAAAGCAAGCCACTCCCTCCCAACTTCTCCCATCAGCTCTTAATACCCCACAGCCACAAGATAATCCCCTTCCATCTCTAAAACGCCCACGTTAATCTGATCTTTGAGAACGCAATTAGCCCTTTTGTTTAGTTCGCTGAGCTGTGCTACTGCATGCTTCTTGTCCACCTCGTTGGTTTGATTCTGTTCGGTCTGGATATGCATTTACTAGGAAGGTTCGATGGGATGGAGTGAAGGGAATATATGTGTTATTCACGATAAGTAAAAGGTGAATTTAGATAAAAAAGTAAAAATGAATTAATTCTAAAATTAAATCTACGATCTACGGCCACTATCCACGGCAGAATTTGACGCACTACCACACAAGATATATAACACAAGGAAAGATCAAGTACTAAATAAAAAACTATATCGAATTAAACAACATTGTTTTGTGCTCAATATAGCAAAATTGTAAAAGTCAAAAAATATAGCAAAATTGATAGGAACATGCGTTGCACTTTTCATCTCGGTCGCACACAGAAATAAAAGTCAAATTTTAGGTTCAATTGTATGGACGCAGCTTCAGTGACTTTGTTAACCTAAGTCAACGAGTGACTTAGCCCCACATTTGCCCTCCGTTTTAGATCCAACGTACAAGATTTTCTCAAATTTAAAACTCAAAATAAAAAGTGTTCAGAAAATTTTGAAAAATTCCAGTAAATCACAAATGCCTCCTTTTGTATTCTGATTTTTTTCATTTTCATTTGGACCAATGGTTTATGAATACGTAGATTTTATAGCTTAATAGGATAAAATGCTATTTATTCACAAAAAGTTAATCCAAATAGGGTGCAACTTTTAAGAAAACATAATAAAATATTGTGATATACTGCATTTATTTCATATTTTTCTGGACAGATATTTTTTCCTTCAAAGTTTCAGTCAATCTTGTACGTTGAATCTAAAACGGAGGGCACGTACGTGGGGTAAGTCTCTCACCAAGTCACTGAAGCTGTGTCCCAATTACATATATCGTTAAAACCAGGGTCAACTTTGTGCACCCAGTAAAAAATTCTTATCTTCGCATCTGGTTGTTGTAACAGCTAGTTCTGCCTTCCGTAGAATGAAAAGAAAAAGGGAAAAGAGCTCGCACTTCCATTACAGATTGATTGTTCTTGTTCATGCTTAACAATTTGTAATTCGTGGCCAGGAGCTCTTCTTGTTAACTTGCTACACTGCCCAGCTGGCCATGTGTATGTATGCACGCACTACTGTACAAATCAGATGCTAGCTCATCTCGACAGAGTCTCCCTATAGTAGCACCCACGGTGTAAGGTCCTCCAGCTATAAATATAAACACAGGTGAGGGATGGAATCTGAGGAGGCAACGCAATCCAACTCAGTTTCTTGGCTCCTCTTGGCAATGGAGATTAGACGGTGGCTGTGCATGGTGGAGAAGCAGGGCACGTGCATTACCATCCGGTGGCACAACTGCATGCCTGGATGGATGGTTCTTCATGTGCCCGTCTTCTCCACCGAGCACAAACCGTCTCAACATTCAGAGACGAGAAACCGGCGTCACAGGGCGTTCGGTCCGCCGGCTCTTCGGATCAGTGGTGTTCAGTTTGCCAAGATCCATATGGATGCTCGTAGGTAGGAGGAGGAGGTTTGCTTGTTACTCTATATCTCTTGTATCTTTGGTGTTTGTATTTGTTCTCTGCTGCCGAATTTAGCAGCGTTCCTACCTCAAGAATTTCTTAATTCCTTCGAAATAAGTGATGCTGCCGAATTTAGCATAACTTTTGCATAGATCAGCTTGTAGTGTTTCTGTTTAGAGACCTTTTTTATGAAAATTTAAAAAAAATAGGGATGAGAGAGACTAATTTCTCTCTCGTCCAGCAAACTCTTCACTGCTCCAACTTTTTTTTTTGCTGCGAAAATTAATGCAGGCCCTCACCGACACAGATATACTGGTAAAGCACTGAGCAGTAAATTCACTGTTCCACTGCGCGGTTAATGCAAATCATGTCGGTTGGAACTTGGAATGTTATTCATGCCTCCGTTTGGGGGTCTCATCACTTTTGTCGCCATCGGCCGGCTGACAGCAGCGCTCTATGTTAGTACACACATCTGCCGTACAAATAACAACAGTCCTGAAAGCAACAACCCATATATAGGTGCTGTTGATGTCCTTCCTGAAACTACATCAGAGAAGAAATGAAGTTTTGGTCCTCGGGTCATGCTACCCAATCTCTTAATTAAAACTGTTGATTTGCTACAGTCATCGTTTTGGGATGTTCTGAGGAGGACGTACACAGATTCAGCCGGCACTAGCTATCTCCTATCTGGATTAGAACTGTACAGGATGAGGCCATGACGTGTGAGCAACTGAGCACAGCTCAACCGGGCAACAGAAGCACTAGAAAAGTGTCTTTTTTGGTACTGCTACTACGATCGATTGAAAGATGACTCTACTGCTTCTAATTATATGTGGAGTTAAATGCATGATGTGCATTCACCACTGTAATATAGTCGGGTATGTACCTAATTATATGCATTGCAAGGCTTTCAATCAATGTATTAAAGCACTCCTGTTATCAACTATTTGTTCTTGAAATGGACCTGTCAATTCTTTCCGTAATAACGCGAACACCAAGCGTTTGAGTGAACTTATACGGGGAGAGTAGTTCCTAATGTATCATTTTCATTTAATTTCTTGTAAAACTCCTTTTTAATAATAGATTCGAACAAATCTTTCGCCCGTCTCAAAATAAATAAATATTGGTGACCAGGTTATATTCTGAACTTGACACCTCTTGCCTTTTGAATTTCATGTGTTGATTACCTGAAACTACTAGAGCTTAGAGGGAACAATGGATCGCACTAGTAGTAGTACCCTACATATGTTTGGTGACATTCTAATGATTTTGGATCTAACACCTAATAATACCTCAGTGGTCCTCTGCTCCCTACATAATACAGAAGAGAGTGGTCCTCCTGCATATCTTTCTGTGTACCAACTATTGCATATACCTGAGCTCATTTCAGGCAAGCTTGCTTCCAGATCTGGAAAAGGCCATCTGCTTGTGCTCAGGTGGCTAGGCAAACCTCAAGAAATCTTCTATGCGATCTTCCTTTAGGGCAGTAAGATTTGCGTCATCTTTTGATATTTGTTCAGTCCTCGTGGGTGAATGAGGCAAGACGATTAAACTGCTTTGTAGTTTACTAGTAACCATGCACTTGCAATGCACGTCTCTACGACTCTATCAATATCAATATATAGTGTCCTGACATGTACAACACACATATCTCCTTTTTGTTGAATACTATAATTATTATCGAGAGTTTAATAGCATGTAATCATAACCAAAAACTCATTGTTTACCCTTTATTTGTTAGATTCTAAAGAAATTCTCAATTATAAAATTATTTTGATCGGTAAATATAAGTCACGTTATAAGACCTTGATGTAGCCCTGGGCCTGGACACTAAGTTCTTTGCTAACTTCACGATATTTTTCCGGCAACGCCAACATTCTCAAGAAAGTCCATGCAGCATAAGAACAATGCTAACCATGGAAAGTATTATCAAGGTGACTTCGCTTCCATTTCTGAAAACGTGGCAGCATTACTAAACATTATTTGTAACATCAATACCTTTACAAATTATCGCTACCAAAATTACAATGTTCTATACACATAGAAAATAGTCAAACTTTATTGGATTAAGGCACGTGTCTCAGTATCTTTATCTAGGTAAACCATGCCTCTGTCTAGTAACATATCTCTGATGTTCTCTTTTGCGTGCCAACTAACACATTTCTCTGGCATAGGTTGGAAACAAAAAAAACAAAAAAAATTCTCTTCCATCTCACCAAATGCAACCGAGTGGCATCACAATCTTTCAAGTTTTTCCAAGAACCTTGTGCTGAACCTTGGAAAGATGGAGTACCGGGTCCTACCCCGGCCGATGTTCCACAAAGAAGACAACCCATCAGGTTACTTTAGAGGTCTACAAGCACGGTGGCACGAAGATGATCCTCCTCCTCCGATAGCGGAAGGTCGGCTTCATGGCCACTACTTCAATAGCACACACATGGCTGCAAAGATTATGTGAACTACCTGAAGAAAAAAATCTAAGTATTTATACAAACCAAACAAGCTGTCCAAGATAATATGCCATATGATCACAACTGATGTAACATTTAGCTTATTATTACTATGCCACTAAGCAAATTGATTGCACCCAAAGTTTATAGGTGCTCGTTTCACAGGTTACAGTCAACACCACATATGGATCTGGTAGCTGAAAAGAAATCTAAGTATTTATACAAACCAAACAAGTTGTCCAAGATAATAAGCCATATGATCACAATTAACTCATGTAACATTTATCTTATTATTACTATGCCACTAAGCAAATTGATTGCACCCAAAGTTTATAGGTGCTCGGGCTTTCACATGTTACAGCCAACACCAAATATGGATCTGGTAGCTGGAAAAGATCACGTAAAAGAAATTACAAACCTATTTCTACCTGATTTTGGCTTAGCCACCTCCCAATCTTGACCCATCCATTTCCCACTGAGTGATTAGGGAGGCGACTGCTTTGCCCCTCCCTCCGCCGACAAGGACATGGGTCTCTACCTCCTTCATCCGTTGATCTGACGAGAACGACGAGAGGGCACGGGGACCTCGGCGCTTTGACTTTGCTAAGCAGTTAGGGTTGGTTTAGATTTTTTCAGGAGCATCACATCGATGGCGGGGATGGCGTCGCCTCGGAATAAGTTGCCCCTACTCCTCCCCATCTTGGCAGTGCTCTAATCGGTGGCCGTGTGGAGCAGGTGGTTTGGTCCTCTGGTCGTCAGATCTGACGAGATTAGTTTTTGGCGTGTGACTCGCGCATGTCACTTTCCGTCTATCACTTTCCGCGGCAACGCTAGCATCTTGGGCGAAGTGGATGCTTTGGATCGAGGATGTTGGTCTAAATTGAGGTGGTGATCTCTATTTCTTTCCTGACTTCGTCAATGGGGCAACCGATCTGGCTACGAGGCAACATTGACCCACAAAGCCTTTTTGGCGATGGTCGCTTTTTTTCCAGGTTCTCCTTTAGTATTTTTTTTAGATCACGCCTTTATATATCTGAAAAGACACGTGAGCAAGTCCCTCGCGTCGCTCCCCAGGCAACGCCAGGGACGAACCCTAGCGCCATCGCCAGCCCCCTCGCGGCTTTGTCCTCCGTCGCGGCCGCCGGCCAGAGCCACAGTGGCGACGGGACCGCTACCGATGGGTGGCGGTGTGTTATTCGTGTAGGGAAGGCTGCTTCATGTAGGGCGATGGTGGCCAAGGGCAGGGGTTTCCGGGTGGCGGCCCTGCGGTGAGTTGGTTGGAAGACGGCGACGTCAGGCTGCTGGTGTGCGGTGCGACAACGGGCGACACAGGTGGCGCTCGTTGCTTCTTCTTCACCAACTCGTGACCCTAGATCACATCCTTGTTCCCCTTCAAGATCACCAATCATTTCCCCGCTGAACCTCAGTGGTTCACGACGAGGATGTGTTGGCTCTGCCGAGTCTAGTGGTGCCATCGCAAGGTCCCGGTCTGCTCGTGCTAGCCAAGGACGCTTCCTCCTGATCCGCCACGACGTACGCCTCCGATGCGGATGCATGACCGATGCTATAGAAGGCTGCGTGCTTGGTTGTTTGGTGATTGTAAACTGCAAATTGTTGCTACCTTGTAAACATCGGCATCGACACCTTAACGCGGGGATTCATGCGGTCGTGCTTGAAGGTCGGTGAGGCTTTGAAGGTATTATCTCGCATGCTCATGTTGAATCGAGATTGCCTATATATTGTTGGTGGTTGTTTCAGTGAGTACTCGCAGTGGATTGAGAAAAGATGAAGATCCACTGCTCATTATGTGCATACCGTTTGCGGAACTGTGCACATGATGATTCTGAGCCGGACGATCGGCAAATTGCAGCAGCTAGGCAAGTGGGGCGGTGACACAGGATGACTTCATTATTGGTGGTGTTCTTTGAGCTCTGTGTCTCAGTTTCCGGAGTGAAAACTCCTAGGCCTAGCCTTCACTAGTTTTATCTGGCAATGACGGCTCTCTAGTTGTTTCCTTGTTGAAGGCATTGTCTGAAGATTAGATCTCTCCAGGTGAAAACCCATGTTGTGACTTTTGTGGTTAGACAGAGCGACGATAGCACTTGTGAATTGTTAACTTCTTAGAGGCGCCGTTTCAGAGAACCCTTACACAGCATAGGAGTTCGTCAGTGGTTGTGGTTTGTTAATATTGTTGCGAGGCTATGATCGGTCCAGAGGGGTCTCTTCTTCTTTTCTTCTTCTTCTTCTTCTTCTTCTTCTTCTTCTTCTTCTTCTTCTTCTTCTTCCTTTGTTTTTTCCTTTTCGGCTATGTGCTTCCTTAATGTCTAAACTAGATTTGAATATTTTGTCATTGCAGAGGCTAGGAGTGTGTGATATCTTCTTGATATTAATATATTTGCTTTATCAAAAAAATCTACAAAGTTTTCAGGGTAACCATTTTCATTCTGTTTAGGATAACCATTTTTTTCTGCATGTCTTCCATTTTTTTTGAAACGAGGCAAAAGCTTTGCCTGTTATATTGATATAGAATGAGTAAACACGGGTGGCCTAGGCCAAAGGAAAAAAGGCCATTCAGGCCATCTAAAAACAACTTAAGCGATAATCTCCGCGAGATGGCTAGCGCCCGCTAGGATCCAGTTTTTACTCTCGTCTTTGATTTTTTGGAAAAGGGCCATCGGGCGGTGAATTTGTTGTTAAAGACTCTTGCATTCCTCTCCTTCCAAATCTCCCAGGTCAAAGCACAATGGAAGATCTGAGACCCTTGGGGTGCGCCGATGGGGTGTTTGCTACCGCCTGCCAGTATTGAAGAGCCGTGGCCCTGCCGAGCCTAAATTTTGCAGCATATCAGGACAAGAAAGCCAGGAGGCAGCCCCAGATGCGCTGGAGAAGCGGCACTCGAAAAGGATGTGCCTAGCGGTTTCCGGATGTCTTCTATTTTCACATGTGTTTGTTTCAGTAGTCTCTTTGCGGAAGTGTTTTTGTCTCCTTGAGTTCGAGTGATCCCTCCATTTAAAAAAAATCTTGATATTTATGAGTATGAAAATCTGGAAAAAAAATCATATGTAGCCAATGGTGCAACCCACAAACGTGGAAAATATTAATTTCAAATATTATGGGCTAAAAAAATAACAAAGATATTTGAAAATATGCATACCGAGATACACCCTTTTGTCATTTTTGTGTAGCTCAAAATATAAAGTACTTGAAGTTGATATTTTACAATGTCGATATACCATTGGCTACATCCACATTTTTTCAGATTTTTTGGGAACATATAAATATGGTTTTTCGAATTTTTTGAAACGGAGTGAGCCAAAAAAAATCTCCGCTCTTTTCTTTGTCCTTGGCTCGGCGTGGCGTGCGAGGCTCTCTCTCAAGGTGAGTGTGATGACTCGGCGCCGGCGAAGCGATATGCATGTGACGCCACGCCACGCCGGAATCCCACCACCAGCTCGGCCTCCTGCTCCTGCTCCTCTCCCACCGGTAAGCTCCCGCTTCTCACCCTCCCTGTTTCTTCCAGTCACTGGGCAACGGAGAAATTGGGGGATTTCGCCGAGGAGAGAAATCCCCTTTGTTGATGACGCATGGATCAATTTTGATGTTTTTTCGCTTGTGATTTGCGCAGCGAAAACAGTCCAGGTTTCGCATTTGAATGTACTACTTGAGAATTGAGAGCAGGAAGCATGGGTGGTGTTAGATGGAGGAGCGTTGGTTCCAAGGTGCAGAGATGGGGCTGGGAGAACTGCGTCCGGGCCTTCTCTTCTGCAGCGGTTCCATCTCACATGGAGGTTTCTTTTTCCTCTGTGTCAATTCTTTCACCTAGTTTGTCCGCTTGTATCAACTTGAAATTGAACGAGAGCTTGCTTAGAAAAGAAGGAACTTCGATTGATCTTTCTGATTTAGGGACAGATACCGACGTTGTATATTGCTTTGTTGGTTTATGAGTTCTTTATACTTTGCAGAATGTTGGATTCATAGGGCTTGGAAATATGGGCTCCCACATGGCAAGGAACCTGATAAATGCTGGATACAGAGTGTCCGTCCATGATGTGTAAGCCCTGCTTTTACTTTTTGTGATGGAAGGTTCATCCGTTTATTCCTTGATCAAAATTTCTCTTTTTACCGATTATTATATTCCATATATACAAAAGTTGTGTACTTAGTCTAATGCGTCGTCCTACGGTTTCCTTCAAACTATTAGGAGACCATCTAACAAACGTTGAGTCTATGATATTTAGCAACCAGAATGCCATGAAGAGGTTCTCGGATGATGGAATTCCCACGAAACAGTCGCCATTTGAAGTGTCTGAGTCAAGCGATGTTGTAATTACCATGCTTCCTTCGTCTTCCCATGTAAGTTTGTTACACATAACATCACCTCTTATTTTTCAGTTCGTATCACCTTCTCGATCATGATACTAAAGAATTGATATCCTTCTTGAAGCATGTCCACTATATAGCAATCTCTACAGATTACATTATTTGTTTGGCGGGAGTATTGATTTAGTATTTTCTTTTAAGAGAAGATGCTTAACAGATAAAATGCTTATTGCTCATAGATTCTTTTCAGGTATTAGATGTGTACAGTGGACGGAATGGCTTGCTCGGTAATGGGGGACACCTTGGACCATGGTTATACATAGATTCATCTACCGTTGACCCACAAACATCAAGAAAGATATCCATGGACATGTCAAGATGCAGTTTAAAAGAAAAGAAAGGTTAAGATCCTGCCATCATACAAATCCACAATCTACATTTAGAAGTTGAAAACTTGAATATTTTAGTCTGCACGTCGAGAAGATAAAACCAACTGCACATTTCCTTTCTTTATTTTTTTGTGCCTGTGAAGGTTAAATGCTGGAGTCTAAATGAACATTTGAGTTATGAATGTGTGCCTTTTCTGAAGCTTCAGGCTATGCTGAAAAGCCGATGATGCTGGATGCTCCTGTGTCCGGAGGTGTTCCTGCCGCAGAAGCCGGGACACTGACTTTCATGGTATAATCCCTTACCTCCCACTACTTATTGTTACCACCAGGAAAGTACTGAGACTTTGTTGGGTCAAACAATTATATTAGACAAAAGGGCTTGAGTCTTACTTTCGTGCAAAGAATAATATATTAGGTTGGTGGTTTAGAGGAAGCATATGTAGCAGCGAAACCTTTACTTCTTGCAATGGGCAAAAAGCTAATCTACTGTGGCGGGTCTGGAAATGGCGCGGTAAGTTTGATTTCCTCCAGCTCTTTACTGAGTTTTCTGTATGTCAGTCTTGATGCACAGATGATTCCAACTCACGTCTGATACGTATTTCTAAGGCTGCAAAGATCTGTAACAACATGGCTATGGCCATCAGCATGCTCGGGGTCTCCGAGGCCTTTGCTCTTGGTCAGAATCTTGGGATCAAAGCAAGCACTCTCACAGACATATTCAATTGCTCTAGCGCTCGCTGCTGGAGTAGGTATTGTACTTCGCACATATTCTATCGTGGTTTGTGTCTTTGAGATGCAGTAATTACGAGTTTTGCTTCTCCAATATTAAATTGTGGCAGTGGAGCATAATGTTGTATTCAGGAGTAATGGTCTGTATAAAGTAGTTTTCCATAACGTTGTATTCAGGTGTAATGAAACGTTGAAAGTAGTTTTCTCATCTTGAGCTCATGACTTATAAGTTGCATCAATGAAGATAATAACTTGTTTGGGGCTAATTTCAACAGTGACACATATAACCCAGTTCCTGGAGTAATGGCAGGTGTGCCTTCGTCAAGGAATTATGATGGTGGTTTCACCTCCAAACTAATGGTATGATTCGAATGTGACTAAAAATATTTTGCATGTGGAATTCTGTTCATAAGTGGTTGCTTGGTAATAAAGCACTCCTCTTCAAATCTTGTAATCACAACAATATGTGTTCTATAGGTTTCCCTTAACAACACAAGAACATAAAATGCGAACTAACTGCACAGGATTATCATATTAAACCCGGCTCATACTTCATCGTTCGCATTCCTCTGCAGGCTAAAGATTTGGATCTGGCCATGACCTCTGCATCTGGTGTTGGCTTCAGAAGGGTTTCTGAAGCACTTGAGATGTAAGACTGTTAACAAAAAAGATCGCCAAAACTTATGATGAACCTTACATTACACCTCTTGTTTTGTCGCATCTTTTGTCACGTGACTGAACACTACTTTCTGCAGCTACCGGAAGCTATGCGACGAGAGTGGCTGCGAATCCAAGGACTTTTCCTGCGTGTTTCGCCATTACTATACCGGCAAGGATGAAAAGTGATCCTGTAGTTATACCAGCCGCCAGCTTACCACTGGTTGAAATAAACACAATGTTCTGAAATTGATTGGATATAATGTTAAACAGTGCCTGGCAAGGTTGTCTCTCCTGTGGAGTGTTGTTTGTTTGGTTTGCTTCTCGGCTACCAGTTCAATAAATTTAGGTTCCCATTTGCGTTTCTTACTCCGTTTCTGTCTGCTCAGAATTATGTGTTCATAAAGTTCATCCATACCCTTGCAAAAAACTGAAATAAAGTTCGAAATGTCAATGGAAAGTGCAGTTATCTCTGTCTCCAGTTTTGCTCTTTGATGCTTGATCCATCCGTGAAAAGAAATGTTATTTTAAGTCCTCCTGTTGTTTCATGTAGCATGGTGTTGCTGCGACGCGAATGAAGAATTTATGATCCAGTGGATTTTACATGTTCTTTATGTACGGATTTAGTGGTTTTGTCTGTCTGCTTTCTGAATTTTGGTTAATCGTTGTGAGATTAAGAATCATTTTCTTTCTTTTTACAAGTTCTTTGTCTATGGATTTAACTAGAAGGAAAAGACGCCCGTTGCCGCGTCTGTCCTAATACGAACAACGATAGATGGACAAACTTTTTTTAGCATGACATATATAAAAAATAGTACCAATGATAGAGAAAATAGTACCACTCGCTCACTATTTTACAACACGATTACTCAGACATCCACGCATAAACATAGAGGAGTAGAGAAGGGACACAATTATTTAGTTGTAGTAAGGTTAGCAGTACACCACTCAACAGAAAGAGCATGACCCCACTTAAAAAAGGTTACACTCAGTTAGACGATCGGGATACAACGACAATTAGGAAATGTCATGAAAGTTAAATTGTGTACATGGTTCTATAATGATTTGAACAAAAAAATAAATTGATCAAATTTCGATAATCTGCAAACAATGTACGATATGATGAACATTGCAAACTCAGAGAGATTGATTAGTTAAGATTTGATTAGCCATCGAGGTCCTACAATGAAGGTCATTGATTTTAATATAATGAAATCAAGTAGACTTTTCTGACATAAATTATCCCGAATTTAATAATGGCGTAATTATGTCCTGACATATTTAAATAAATTGCATCGAATACGATTGATACTATATAAAAACAGAGAACATTCCACCAATAAATACTAAATAATTCACCAAAATATAGAGCAAACTAAGATCGGTCATTGATTTTAATATAATGAAATCAAGTAGACTTTTTTGACATAAATTATCCCAAATTAATAATAGTTGGCGTAACTATGTCCTGGCATATTTAAATAAATTGTATCGAATACGATCGATACTATATAAAAACAGAGAAACATTTCACCAATAAATACTAAATAATTCACCAAAAAGAGCAAACTGAGATCTTAAACCGTTTACATGCCATATTAATACGTGCATTGGATCCAGATTGCATAACATAAAATATAAACAAAAATAAACTGGAATGAATACCACCAACAATTATATATCTAATTGCAGGAATGCCTTCTCTTAACATGTAGTTTGTCATGTTCATCACACCACATGCTATTTTATTATTGTACCTCATGGTCATGACTTTTCTACACTCTAATATTGCAACTGAGGCTAGGCAAACATATGTCCTTTTTTAGTGTATGCATTCAACCATCTACAAAATACACATATGCATTTCTTACATAATTTGGCTCGTTCTCTGAATACAAGTGAGATATAAGCAAATATACCGCTGAAAAATGTTCACGGATAAATACCCACATAATCTTTCATCGGTAATAGGTGGCATCCAACAAGGAGGCGTATAACTCATCCTTCCACCCCCATTCACCATCGATTTGTCGTTCACGGTTTCAACCGTAGCTGCCACCACCACTGAGGCGAGCACTACTAACAGCAACGGTGACAGCGGCGGCCGGTGCGAGAGGCGACATGGGTGTTCACGTGCAACTACTGCGAGAGTTGTAAGAAGTCTTTCAGCTCACTCACTGGGGTTGGGTGCCACCAGAGGGGAGCACACGTGGCGTGCAAGTTAGCAATGGACTTGAGTCGCGACATCAGGGATGGAGGTGCCATGTTGTCCCAGGTGCTTGACGGAGCCAGAGGTGTGTGCGGAGAGACGGGCAAACTTTACGTAAGGACGGTTGTTTTCGGTAGAATACGGCTCGAGGAGGTGGAGGGAGAGAAATGGTGTCACGTGGCACAGGTTGCGCGATGCTATGGTGGACGCTGGCGGCAGAGATAAGAGAGAGAGTTGTCGGATAGCGCAAGTAGCTCCGAACTCACCGCATCTCTTTTAAAAAAATCAAAACGGCATGTTTAGGTTTCAATATTTTGAAATAAAAGATACAAATACGTGGACGTATTGTACGCACTCTAGAAGATTTTTTTTATATTTTGTCTACACAAAAAGAGTAATTTTAAGGGGAAACTGAGCTATTTTTCCTTTTTTTTACAGCCACAATTTTCTTTTTTTTATAGATGGGAATCCCCTTTTAGTTCACCAAAAATTTAGCAGATAAGTACAGATAAGTACAAATATATGTATATATCCAATAGAATTTTTTTCAAACTAAATTTAAAACTATGAATTATAAATAGATAAAGTGAGCTAAGTGGGGTCTACCATGATGTGGACATGTGGGAAAAGGAGAGGGCACCAATTCTAGAGATTTTTTTCAAACTGAATTTACAACTATGAACTATAAATAAATAAAGTGAGCTAATGGGGTCTACATGATGTGGACATGTGGGAGAAGGAGAGGTCTCCAATTTTAGGGAGCTTAGTATTTAGAAAGATGTCAATTGGCCTTCTGCTCCATCTAAAATGAATCTGAATTTTGTTTTGTTGGTCGATGTCCATTAGCTGCAGGTGTACCTACAGATCCCAGCCATCCAAACAGATTCATTGCGTCACTAAGGGCGAGTGCGCAAAATCTGAATTTAGTATCTTTTGCTACGTTTGCTCCCTCTGTTGATAAAGAAACAAAGGTTTACGTGCAGGTTACTGATAAAGAAACAAAGGTTGTGGAGGACCTGCGCTTGGAGATCCCAGAGCAACGCAAAAAGGGCGTCCTTGATTGATTTGGTTACTGATACCTGATATTGACAAGATGCTCAATATTTGTTGTAATACTACTTATGTAGCCGGGTAATACCTGATATTGACCATTTTGTTGGAGATTTATTGTTTTGAAAGTTGGTCATGAGTCCTGACTTTACCAAAGAATTTTCCTAGCATCATGAACCAACTGTGATGTCGAAGGAAATGAGAGGTCTCTGTCTTCTTCGGCCGCCGGGGCGTGCATCGCGGTCCTTCTCAGGTGATGGCTTCGGTCGCGGGTTGTCCCACCTGTCAGCAAGGTCGTGCTTGAGCAGATGCGGTGAATCTGGAGGAGGAGCTTGCAGGGAGCGGGGCCGGCGTGGGTCTCCGGGACGGCGCACCGCGGTTGGTCGCCGGGGCAGGGAGCATGGAGGCGCTCGGGGCAGCGAGTGGTGGTGAATTCTTTGACGTAGGAGGGAGACGCTGGGCCGACGTAGATTTATGATGGGCCGTAGACGACGGCTAGAATTCTCCATTGGTTAAACTGAGCACCGAGCAGACACGTCTGCCTTCTGTTCGCAAAGCCGAACTAGTCCCACCTCGCTAGCTTAACAATGTATCGACCAGCTTACATACGCCGTTGTCGACGTATCCATCGCCGAGGACGCACGTGGGCCGGTGACCGCTCTGTCGAGGCAAGTGTTCGCTACGTACTCCTGGTTGGACATGTCCGACTGTGTAACCCTATGTCACTCTAGTAGTGCTGCGGGAAGCACATCCTGTGCGGTGCGATGTAAATCTTTTGTCCCTTATTCTAGTTATTTTTCTTTAATATTATTCTATCTCTTATATTTATTCATAAAAGAGCATGTTTCTCTAAAACTTTCGCTTGCCTTCATGCAATTATTTTACCTTAGTATTATTTTCTTTCTCTTATATTTATTCATAAACGAGCATCTTTCTTTAAAAACATTCGCTTGACACTAAATTATTAGACTTAACGCGGTAGATGTATGGGTTCCCACGTGTCTGGAGGTTGAGCAATTTTCGCGTGGTGGTGGATTCCATGCGTCTGGAGGTTGAGCAATTTCCTCGCGGTGGTGGATTCCCTAGCCGGATTTAAGTATGAGGATCGGGGTGCTTGAGCGTGATAATTTTTGGGTTTGGATTATGGCTAGGCGGGCACATAGCTTTCAGGTGGTCGCATTGGATGGCATGGCAGCAAAATGGAGGGTTGCGATTCGAAGTTGGGGCCGTCACGCGGATTATGCTCCAGAGCATGCTGCGGCCGCACATGTCTTAGAAAAATCCCATGGCCAACGTACGCACCAAAGCAACGGCCGCAGTCGTCCCCGCTGGGGCCAATGAGGCGATTAAGTCAAAGAAAGAGCTTTACATGTTAGAAAGCAGATGAATTATCGTACCTATGCTTGCATAACATTAACATGTCTATAAATATATAAATTATTACTTGGTAAGTGTGTATCATTTGGGAGATTAGCGTTTATACTAGCATGGTAGTCATAGTCTCCTAATCTGGTGACGGATGGCATTAAAAGAAAAATTCATCGAAACATAATAAGATGAGATCTTATTCTAAAGCTCTCGCCAAGACGAACTCAGCGGTGAAAATGATCACTCATTTGATTAACTGTTTAAATCATTTTGAATATGCATACCTTTTATTAAAATCGGTGATGTCAGAGTGAGGTGAAAATAATATTCACAATATACATGCACTTAGTAATTCCGACTGTCCTTATATGAACCAACACAGAAAAATAGACACCGTATGGGAGCACTTGGGTGGACACATATCCTAATTAGCATAATCAGTAATATTTAGTATAGATTTGGATCGTTTGCAGGACCAACCCATAGGTCGGGCAAAGGGGGCGACCGCCCTGGGGCCTAGACGATAAGGGCCCCTCCGAAGCATATTAGAAAACATTGAAATATTTTTCCATTACTTTACAAAATATTAATTTGTAGGTTCAAGTTGACATAATGGTCAAATATTGTGTAACACGTAGAAACAAACCAATCTGATCAACGACGACATGTTTTAGTCAGACTATTAGTCTCTCTTATATGAACGTTTAAACTCAAATATGTGTTGACGGGATTCTCATGTTTAATTTTGTGTCTGATATTTTATTTGAGAAATAGATATAATTTCTTGCATACACCAAATGATACAAAGTGCTTTGCAGACGAGCATATCAGATTGAAATCATAATGATATTTCAATAGTACAGAACATGTGTATAATTTCACCTTATCACCATACCAAATTTGGAAGACTATTGTTGATATTTCAATTTATACTCAAAAAGTTTATTTAAATGTGATTACCTAATCATACACGAGAAACTACTATTAATATATTTATTCATTTGATGGTACATTTTAGAGGTCTCTACCACAATATTAAGGATATTAAAATAGAGTTGAACACACATGCGTGTATACACAGATAAAAATAAACACTCTATAAGTTATGTAAATATGAAAATAATTCATGGTGATTTTTTATAAAAATGTTTAAATTATCATGACATAATTTTTATTGATACACATCAGAATAATATAATAAAAATGATATAATTAATATTACCAACATTCAAATGTGGTTTACCATGACAACTGGTTGGTAGAAAACTATGTGTGCTAAGATTATAGTTGGATAAAAGAATTCACATATAAGTATAAAATTTTAGTACAAACATATTTTTTCGCTTTGGGTCCAAAATTTGTTGGGCCGACGCAGATTTATGCTGGGCCATAGAGAACGGCTAGATGAGTTTGGGCCGAGAATTCTCCGTTGGCTAAACTGAGCACCGAGCACAGGCGCGCCCGCCTTCTGTTCGTGAAGCGGGAATAGTCCCACCTCACTAGCTTAATGAAGTATCGACCAACTTATATACGCCGCTATCGACGCATTCATCGCCGAGCACGCACATAGTCCGGTACACCGCTCTGTCGAGGCAAAAGTGTTCGCTAGGTACTCCTGGTTGGACCTGTCTCGACTGTCTGTAGCCCAAATCACTCTAGTAGTGCTGCAGAGGGGCATGGGAGTGCGGTGTGATGTAAATATTTTGTTCCTTTTCCAGTTATTTTTATCTAATATATTATTCCTCTTTTATATTTTTTCCTTCTTCCACTAAATTTTCTGCTCATAAATTCACTAGCAATGCATGGATTTCAGGCATCTATGAGAATTTTCAGAATCCATTTTCTGCTCATTAACCTCACTAGCAATGCATGGATTTCGGGTCCCTGGCTCCCTGGTGTGGTATTTGGTCATTGTACAGAAGCTGAAAATCACTTCATCTATTCATCTTAACCTTTGTTTTCTTTTTTTGGCAATGTCTGTCATGTTATCGGAGAGCAGGGGACGGTTTTTGATTGCATATTTCTGCTAGCTGCTAGTACTATTCAGTTAATCAGTTACATCAACGGGCCGTAATTAAGGAGAAACAGTAGGATGTATACGCAAAAGCCGATTCACCGCATCCGCTCACTGACAGGTGGGACAACTCTCGAGATCCAACTCCCAGCCGTCACCGGAGATGCACGGCCAGCCTCGCCGCCCGAAGAAGCCGGAGGACGGCGCGGCGGCGGCGGCAAAGGCCGCCAAGCTCCGGGACCTCCAGGCCCAGGTTCTCCACAACCACCACACCTGCACGTAAGCCGCCTCCTACTTCCTCCCGCTCCTCAGAAGCGGCTCCTGTTCCTCGCTCTCGCGAGATCGAACTCAGACCAGTCGTAGCGACGCACGATTAGGCCCTTCTTGCCCGCTGTTGTAGATTTGATCGGATCCTCGACGCAGCTGTTCTAGGCTTCGACCCCCGTTTCTTTATCAATATGAAAGGGAGCAAATGTGGCGAAAGATACTAAATTTCAGAGTCTTCGCAGTCGTGCTATCAACAACATGAATCTGTTTGGTCTGTAGGTACACGGAGGAGGCGCTCGGGCTGAGCTTTAAGCTCCTCGAGATCAACCCGGAGGCGTACACGGCGTGGAACTACCGGAAGCTCGCGTTGCAGCACAACCTCAAGGAGCTTACAGAACCAGAGACTGTCAAGTCTGTTGTCGATGACGAGCTCAGAGTGGTAGGTTCTGATCCATCTTGCTGGATATCATGCATCGAATGATTGCTTGATAATCCTCAACTGTGGAATTTTGAAGGTGGAGGCTGCTTTGAGGGCAAACCCAAAGTCCTATGGAGCGTGGTACCACCGTAAGTGGTTGCTGAACCAAAAGCTTACCCCTGTGGATTCCAAGCGTGAATTTGGCCTCTTGGATAAACTACTAAAGGTGGACGCGAGGAACTTTAACGGGTGGAATTACCGCAGGTACACTTATTCTTATTGGAAACTTCAAGATCAAGATGATGTTTGGACTGATTTCCATCCTGCACAGGTTCCTCGCACAATTTACGGGGGTGCCAGAAGAGGATGAGCTTAAGTACACAATGGATAAGATCTGTGAAAACTTCAGCAATTACTCGGCGTGGCATAATCGTAGGTATGTACTGTAATTGTTAATGGACGTCAGTTCTAAACGCTCTTCCCACATGTCCAGTTACTGACTCAATGAGAACTTAAGCTACTCCAGATGGTGTTTTTCCTGTAGTGAAAGATGCACAAGTGTAGTTGATCCCTACAAATTTGCTGCATGTCATGTAAAATAGCAAACAAATATGACGATTTAGTATTTTATGATTCAGACTGAATATTGGTATACTGAATATGCTTACTTTCTTTATCTGGTGTGGCATGTTTTGAGTACCATTGTGTTATCTTGGTCTTAGTTATTTTTCCATATAAAGTATTACTTTTACCCACTGATTTTGGTGATTAATGTTTATGATATTTTCTTGTGTTACATGCTGCAATGTCTCACTCTGTGTTTGCAGTATACTTCTGTCCAATCTGCTAATCCGACAGAGCAAAGGTTTTGAGTCAAAGCAGGAGATTTTCTCGGAAGAGTTTGGACTTGTGACCAATGCACTTTTTACTGACCCAAGTGATCAGAGCGGATGGTTTTATCACCTCTGGCTTTTAGCTCAGACATCCAGTCCAGAGAACCCGCAGCTGATTGCATCTTGGCCCTGCAATGATGCAAAGCTCAGTTTATTTCCAATCAGGAAAAGTGACGACCTACACATGGTGTCTTCCTCGAGCTCCATTTGTTGTTACTCACTAAAGGACATGACTGTACCCATTGTTCTCTATTTCGATGAGCCTGTCAAAGGATTAAATCCATCAAATGTGAAGGTGAATTCTGATTTGGTGATTGGAAAGGATATTAAGTGGAGGCCCCTCTCGGTAACAGACTCTGGGCATTCTAATTGTTGGATTACGTATCTTGAAATTATCAACAAAGAATGTAGCAGTTCACAACAATTTTCTGTTGAAGTAAGCATACCCTGCTGGGATGACATCGTGTCTAGAAGTGGCTCCAACACCAATTGCCCTGTGCATTTTGCATTTACCATTGAACTAAGCAACAATGATGATAAAACACAGGATATTGATTTGTTTCATGAACCAATTTCCTGGAGTTGCTCAGAATCATTCCGATCTGATGGAAACCCCAGTTGTGTGGCTTTTGATCAGCTAAATATCAAGACTACCGTGGTTCGAGAGAACTCAAAATGGCATTTGGAAGGACTATCTGATCAAATCGACCTCTTCAGAGAATTACCTGATGAGAATAGGTTAAGCTCTACATTAATTTTGCAACAGCTGCTTAGTCAATTTGACCTCCGTTTCACATCATAATCTCTTTTGCAGCAATTTCGCCAAGTTGACATTAGCACGCCTACTACTTGCTTGTGCTGCAATAAAGTCCCGTGGAAATTCTCTGATAGAAAGGAAGGGGTACTGTGAAGAGGCACTAGGGTTCTTCAGTGACTTGATTAAGTTGGATCCATCACATAAAAGGTATTATGAAGACGAGCGAAGCTTAGTCCTAATGGATCAGGTAACATGGACAATGTTTGAACACCTTTTTAATGTAATAAGACCTAAACAATTTAGCATTGTTTGGATTACTTGGTTGTTATGAAAAATGTTGCAGAACCGCCAACCTAAGAACATGTATTCCACCATTTCGGCATTTTAAATTTGCTGATATTCACATGAAATTTCTCGTATCTCACATATAGCATTGAGTGGGCCTTATTTTGTAGCACAGAATGTGCTGCTATCTAACTTGTCGTTTTCCTGCAGTTAACATGCAATATGGAGACTTTCATGAAGTACTGTTCAGTCCAAGTGAAATCGAATTCAGCTCCATTAAACCATGTGCAACTCTGCAGATTGTCCTTAACACGCATTGGATTTACTGAACGCATGTTGTGGGTTCAAATGCTGGACCTAAGCCATAACAGTCTCAGATCAGTGGAAGGTTAGATCTTAAAATCTTGTAACTCTTGTCTCTACTTCAGGAGAGGTTTGACATTTACCAGTTTAATGGGAGTATGGTACCTGCAAAAGAAATGAAATTGACAGTCAGGCTAAAATTAATTGCTATCTGCATAGGTTAAGTGCTCAAGTTGTAGGTTAGTACCTGATGGATAAGCTCCATGGTGCCATGCCTACAAGAAACTAAAACTAAAGTCTTGGTGTTTTTAGGTTTGGAGGCTTTGCAGCAGCTTGTGTGCCTGAACATCAGCAACAACCAGATCAGTGGTTTTACAACACTTGAACCCCTCACCAAAATAATTTCTCTGAAAGTACTGGATCTGTCTTTTAATGACATTGGAGCTCGCTCGATCGACACGACGCGGTACATCTGCTCGTCTCCGTTTTCACACAAAGTTGAACCATGTGAAGCCTTTCAAGCGTGCCGAAACAAGAACGTTGACGTGGAGGAATTCTGGGATGCCATACTGTTCTTCAAATCTCTGAATTTGGCGCAGCTTGACATCAAAGGAAACACAGTTGCTGACAAGGATGACTTCAGGACTGTCGTGACCACACTCAGTCCTTCTCTGAAATGGCTTGATGGCGCATGTGTTCATTAGCTGAATGATTTTGTCGGAGAAAATACTACAAACTTGAATAGGATGCCAAAGCAAACGTTGTATACCTTTTAGAGCTAGCAGCCATTGATTTGCGTCATATGTGTATTACAACATTTTTATGCAAATCTTAGACGGGAACAAGATATAGCAATGAGATATTGTAGAGATTTCTTTTTTGTTTGCAATGATATTTTTGTTACTACTACTCCCCCATGTACTACTGTACAACTACTTCCAGACTTGTAGTTACATACAGGGCATTTTGCAGTTGCCGTGAACCTTCGCAGCAGAAGTTCAGGACTGAAAAATCAACCGACGGCAAAGTAAATTAACACTGTCATCTTGTAAGACCTAAACAATTTAGCATCGTTCAGATTACTTGGTTATGCAAAATGTTGTAGAACCGCCCACCAAAGAACATGTATCCCACCGTTTATGAAGGGAGTCTCCACTCTCCAGTATGACAGAATCAATTACAAATAAACTCACAGCAAGAAGGTTTCCAGGCACAGATTCATCTAAGCTATGTATAGCTTGAGAAAACAGAAGAAACACCAAAGGCATCATTCACTTGTCCAAGGAGAGCAGGGACATCTGCTCTTCAATAAAGCAATCAACATGGCACGATGAACGGCAGGCCGCTGGAATTAGGATGAGCCCGAGGCCCCGCTGTTCCATTGGAGATGAAGAAGAATGGCGCGCACTTCGGTACTCCACCGCGTCCTGAAGGATTATGTTCCCTTGCTTGTCGATGCAGTGAAACAGCCCAAGGAAATAGCGTCCATCGTTCACCCCGATGAGCATCCTGCGATAAAGCAGCCTCTGCAGCTTTGCAACATGATGTGAGCCACGGATAGTGGTATCCACGAGTGCAGTCGAGTTGTTGATGTAAGTATCTTCAGGGCCCGAAATATTTTGACCATCAGTTGGTCCTTCCATTATGGCAGCGATGACTCCCTCTGCCAGGAGATGCATTCCATAAACAATGTCAGGTAACAGAGAATAGAACAGTCTATTGTAGTCCATACCAACTGGCGGCAACAACTTATGCATACAGAGTTTTTTCGTTGGCAATTTATATTATGCATACAAAGTTGACAATCACAACGGCTTAAACAAAAATCAATCTTTAAGTCTGATGCACAGACAGAGCATAGCAGATGAAAATTATATACGAAACAGCCAATGCTGCTTACGGAGTTGTAGAGCACGGTTCATGAAATAAGGAAGTTCAGATTTAGACTCCATGGGTTGGCCAAGACTTTTTAGCCACGAATCAACCAGAGGCAATAGAATTTGCTACACTACACATGCTTAGGATCCCAGGAGCACCAAAGGGAAAATATCCACGAATCAGTGCGTGCCCAAAATTTCGATTTAACGGATGGATCGAATCACTGCATTTCGATTTGGGCATTTGGGCCTAAAACCTAGTCTATAGCATGCCGTTCCTACAAAAAAAATCCTGCACCGCAGGCTCCGCTCCCTCGTCGGCTCCTCCCGCCGGCCGGCGCGCCGTAGCCGCTAGGGTTCGGCGAGAAGTGAGGGGGAGAGCGAGAGTGACGCTGTTTCGGTACGCGCGAAACCTTGGGCTGGGAGGTGTGAAGCGAAGGCCTTACCTAAGCAGCGGGACGATGGGCGAGGAAGGTGGTGACGCGACCCGCAAGGACAGGACGCCGGAGTCGAGGGAGGCAGCGAGCGGCGGCGTGGGCAGGCGGATTGAAGAAACGCGGCGGTGGACGGAGATCGGAGGAGGATCGGAAGGGCCTGGGCCTTGTGGGCTATCAGACCATGCGAGGGCCTCATTCTTATTTTGGGGAAAGAAAAAAATCTCAAAATGAAAAAGGAGAGGAGATTTCTGGCTCCCGATCATATTTCTTTTCCAAAAATTTAGAAATAGTAGTATTTGCTTTTTAAATCATAAAAAATTCTGCATTTTACTAATGATGTTTCCCATAGACGTGTAAAATCTCAGTTTTAAAATATTTCTGTTCTAAACAAAACAAAAATAACAAATACATATTAGAGTTAACTAGTTGAATGCACGTGCGTTGCCACGTTCTGTTATATATTTTTTCACCGCCACATATGTCGAATATAAAGACGTAAAATGAGCATAACTATTCACGTACAGAAAAAATATAGCAACATAGTATTGTAAAAAAGTTAGAATTTTCAGTCATGTAATTCGATAACATATGCATTATGCATGTTCGTTGCTATGGAACAACAATATAATTGAGAGCTATCGGCTACATGGAAACCAAATATCAGAGACAGTGTAAGGTAAAGTCGTCAAGCTACTCAAGATGTCAGTTTCAAGGAGTGATATTTAGTACTGAACAAGCAATTATTATGAATTATCTTGGAAACCAAGACTACCAAGTTTGTCCCTCGTCACTTACAAAATTTTATTCCAACAGGAACGAATTTATTTATTTATATTACAAAGTTAAGATACTAACATTGCAAATGATATGCCATGAAACACACTAATAAGAGGTTCTGCAAGGAAGCTTTTCATATCACAACGGGAAAGAAAGCTATACAAGAATAATCTCTTATTAGACCGCCAATCGCTACTTGTTATCAATGTACACCCGATCATGCCCCACATCTGTCTCATTATTTCTTTCTTAATTTATACTATACCATGAAAACAACATAACCATGTCAAAACTAACAAATTCAAAACATCAACAAAGCCATTTTGTTATGCTGCCAGGTTTCCAGAAAATTCTTTTCCTTTCATTCAATATCAATATCAACAGAAAGTGTGTGCAAGTCCAGCAAGCAAGCTTCTTCTTGCTTCCTCCTTATTTATTTCAGCAGAGAACCTAATAAATCCATAAGTTAATGTATCAGGTATCTCTCTCCAAATCACAGGATTATCACCTGCAATGTCGTTGTATCGACCATCATTCGATGTTTCGAAACAAGAATTCTAGCCCGATGTATACAATGATGTTGTACGCTTAATTACCACTATCAGCTTCCCGACGGTTTCTGGTCTCTTGGAGACATTTATGGTAGCGTCATCATCAGCTGCACCTGACGACATCCCGACCTGCACAACATAAATACATCTTCAGCATTCCTAACCTCATATCCATAGACGATGAGAAACAAAAATGCAGGCTCCTACTACAACGTTGCCAATACAAATCATGAGAAATGCAACAAGCACATATGACAGACTGACTCATGATTTTGCTACGGGATTATATGGCGATCTCCTACACCCTTGGTGTCTTGTACATGAAGTATGCCACTGAAGGTGGATATGATGCATCATATCAAAATTATAATGGGATAAATGGTATATATAGCAGCGCTGAGATGAGAAAATGAGCAACTAAACTGACTCAAACATGGTGTCTATCTCAACTCATTATAATAGAAGTGCTTGCAAAAACTGAGAAGGAACTGCTCGACATAGAAGAAAAGGGTCGGGCTTAGGCAAAAAAGAAAAGTGTCGGGCTTGAGAATTAAATATGAAGCAGCTAACTCTCCTCGGTAGTGAAGATAAACCTATCTTCATTACCTCACATTCTCTTTCGAAGAAATTCTAGTTGTGTATTTGTTGGCATTCAAGTTGTGTGTTTATTTGTTGCTTAGGGCAATGTTTGGCTTGCTCTACAGAGATGTACTTCAGCCAGTAAGTAACAGAAATAAATTTGCTACACCGAATTAGATTCAATGGAATTTTAAATATTGGAAGAAAATAAGATATATTGCAGATAAGGTTTACCTTGTATGCACGAATAGATAAAGCAAGAATTGTCAATTGAAGACTGTTACACAAAACAGTGCTTTAGTTTCTCATCATTATAATTACGTAAACCAAATATTATCCTCAGTTGACATTTTGAAGTTTCTGAATATACTACAGGCTGCAGCTAATTAAAAAAAGAAACAGTGATCAGTGCAGGAAAATGCATGAAACCTGTGTAAAATATATCTCATTCACCTCAAACATATATAAACAGACGGCTCCCATGTGATTATATCCATACTTGTCTCCGACGCTTTTCGAAAATGAATACCTACGAGTAGCAATTCTCACTTGGAAAAAAGAAAAATATCCACTAAGAAGAGCAGTACACCATGACAACAACATCATAATGAAACATTATAGCAGGACGGAAGAGAAAGCTTAGAGCAATGAATTGTAGTAGAACATACTTGCGTATAGAGAATAGAGATGAGTAAGAACTTGAAGATGCAGCGGCGAGGCGCTGTCCTTCGACAGTTACACAAGATGGATTTATTTTGATACATTATTCAGAACGAAAAGAAAAGAAAAGTAACGACTTATTCCTCTTTTATATGCTAAAACAAATCCTTGTTTTATAAATGGTTCCTAAAAGAGGGAGGAGGGACATGAATTCTGTCATTTGTTGGGATTGCAAGAAAAAACAAATTATTTCCAAGCGACAACAATTTCTGATCACTACTAAGGACAAAAAAGCAGAAATGTCTTAGGATACCTTCCGTCTTAACATCTCTCTTTCTTCCTTTGTCCAATCGGCAGTCATAATGCTTTGTAGTGATTCCTCATCATACAACAATCCTACATGTAGAGAAGGCCAATCAGATAAAAAGCTGATTAGAGTTTTGCTGACGACATGAAAGTTACTAATCGATACAGTAACCATAATCTTACACCAATGTCTACCACTCCATATACTGTAAATGAGGCGGTGTAGATATACAAAACAACTGCAAGAGTGAACAAACAAAACCAAAATGCAGGCAAGGCAGAGGCACACAAAAGCTCCTCCATGGGAGGTCATTAGCACATCCACGTATTGCTCAGTTCTGCGACCAAGACCAAACTGTAATCAGAACTCGTTCACATGGAAAGAGAAAGCCTCATTCACGTAGGAATTGTTTTTCAACTAACGAGGGCATCAATAAAATTGCTTCATTTTAGGCAGAGAGGAGCGAGTCGTTCAAATGAATGATTACCCAAATGAGTTATAAAAAACAAAAGGAAGCATCCCGGAGAATATTTAGGTTATGAAAAGCTATGAAGCAAGTACCTTCTTAAACTGAGAAACCCATTTGGTTTTCTTTCTTTGAAGGGAGAATTTGCAAATATTCCTGCTGCGATCTGTTGCAACGAGCCAGGTTCCTGTCAAAGCAGAGCAGTAATGTAAAGTGCTAGCCAGTACTATTCCAAAAAGCATTCCAGGGCGATCTCCATCAAGAATGGGCATCAAAATCTGCATAGAGTGAACGGGAGAATCGAAAACGGATTGGACATGAGAGGAAGGGGGTGCTAGCAGACCTACAGTTGCGCGTCCGCCCCCTCACTGGAGGTGCTCAGATCACGACACCACCTCCTTCTCCGATCACCCACCCCTGCCACCAGAGCACCAGTGGCGCCTGCCGGAGCTCACCGCTTTCAGGCGGATCTAGCTCGTGGAGGTGAGACCCGCTCGTACCTCGAGGAGAAAGGGACCGGAAACGGCCGCGAGTTGCGGAGGCATAGGGGCGCCGGTGGCAAGTCTAGCGCACACACGTTCGCTTTGGGGCTTTGGGAGGAGATGGGTACGTGGCGACGGCGGGAGAGGAAGATGCGGCCATGTTAGGAGACGGGAGAGGAGCTCCGTAGGAGCAGATGGGAGGAGACGCAAGGGCTATTCTGCAAACTGCCGGAGGCGTTGCAAGGGATGGAGAGAATGAAGGAGCAGCCATGGTGGACCGATGCCCTTTCTCTAGCCGCGCGTTGCGCCGCCGCACCACGACAGTAAGAAGGGGGAAAGGAGAGGGTTACGGAGGAAGGGGACGCATCCTGAGCAGCGTATGGGCCGTGTGGACTTTTTTGGTGGCCCATGCGGGAGCGACGATCGAGCGAGCGGGGCGAGCCTATGCGTCGACCTATGCGACGCGTGCGAGGCGTCGCACACCCCGCGCCAGCTTCTTCCTCCTCTCGCCTCGCCACACTTCCTCCTCGCCTCGCCGCGCCATTGCTCCCCCACCACCACGTGCCGCCGGCCATGCCGCCAGCCACCGCCACCCGCGTCCGGCGCCGCTCCCGCGCCGCCTCGGCGCCCCGCCCTCCTCCAACCGCCGCCCACCGCCGGTCTGCCGACGCCCGAGCTTCCCTCTAAACCCCCCCACTCCGGCGAGCTCCCCCACCGCACCTGCACCCCGCACCCCCCCTCGTTAAGTTTCTTGCTCGCCTCCACCGCCTCCGCCGCGTCTCAGGTGGTTCCGGGTCGCTCCATTCTCGTCGTCGCCGTCGGCCGCCACGGCCAGCCGCGTCACCCGCCCGCCGCCGACTCGTCCGTAGCTCTCCCCTCCCCTCCCCTCCCCTGGCCTCCCGCGCCGCCGTCTTCTTCAGCTCCGGCAGCTAATGGGCCAGGCCCATACGCGCGGGGGGGGGGGGGGGGGGGGGGGGTGGGGGTGTGCGACGCTGCCTATCATCGACCAGGTCGATAAATAGGAAATGTCGGGCGAGCGTGGTTCGCCGGGTTACACGAACGACCAACTCCCATTTAATAATAAAGATGATTCTCCTAGCTGGAAAACCATTTTGAAAGTTAGGGATGTGTACATGCATGGAAGGAAAGTTTCCATGAAGAGTGGTAACATTTGTCGCTTCTGGAAAGATTCTATTGAAGGTAGAGCTCCAATTTGTGAGCAAATTCCTGGGGTTTTCAGCCTTTGCCAGAATCAGGACTTGAATATAAACTTCCCGTTGCCTTTTAGGAGACATTTGACTGGTGATTTGTTGAGACAATGGAATGATATTGTTGGCTGGGTAAATTCGATTCAGTTATCCGAGGAGACTGACTCCATCTACTGGCCGTGGAATAAGAATGGAAAATTCGTGACCAATTATGTATATAATTTCTTGAAAAAGACCTGGCTGGAGCTAATTACAAATGGGTATGGGCAGATAAGATTCCCTTGAAAATTTAAAAAATGTGGCAATTGTTTCAAAATGTTGTTCTTACCAGGGATAACATGAAAAAAAGAAAATGGCAGGGGTCTCCTCTTTGCTCCTTTTGTACTCAAAATGAATCAGCTGACCATTTATTTTTTCAGTGTCATGTATCAATAGTGGTTTGGGGGGCTATAGGGCAGATTTTGGGTACTAAACTCTGTCCCGATAACCTGTGGCAAGCTATGGCCTGGTTTCATACTTTTCTCCCCTTTGGTGAGAGCTTTTATGTGATTGGAATTTCTGCGGTGTGTTGGGCTCTGTGGAATACCAGAAATAAAGTGACCTTTGAGGATTATAAGTTGAGAACTCCATGTGAAGTAATTTCTCGAGTGTCTTCCTTTGAAATATTGGACAGATCTACAAAAGGAGTGCGACAAGGAGATGCTGCATATGGGAGCTGACAAGCTGATGGAGGCAGTGACGAACCTGCTACATGCTCAGGAGTCAAGGGACAACTCACATGCTGCTCATTCTGGGGTCGCGGCTGGAAACTGGCTGATGGTGGATGTTGTGTCGACGTTGGGTGCTGTGATGTTCTGGTGCTATGAAGCTTAGCCTGGTGGGAGTTGTTTGTCTGTGGTAAGATCTGCTAGTTTGGTGTTCTAGCTTATGTGTTGTGGTTTCCTGTAGTGTTTGAGTGGTTTGTTGGTTGCTTATAGTTGGATTCCTGGTAGTTTGTATTGGATATTTGAACTGTGATGTAAGGTGGTATCAGGTTTTGCCCCATAGTGGGCACTTCGATAACGAAATGTTCTGAGTTTCATGGTACTGCCCAACCCGCTTCCCTTTTTTCTACCCCTTTTCTCTGGTTGTAAAGACTGATTCTTTCCGTTTTGAATGAAATGGGAAGTTGTGGAAGCCTGGTTGGAAAAAAATATTTGATTAAGTGAACAATACACAATTTTAAATATTCAATTATTTTTGTGTAGCCCATAATATAAAAAACCGCACGGTGATTTTGCATCCTAGGTTTAACTACATCCAAATTCTCTAGATTTTTTAAAAACTTTAAATATATTATTAAAATTTTAAAATTGAGAAATCACTGGAGTTCGGGAGCCAAGGTGTTTTTTTGGAAAAAAATTGGGAAAGAAAATTACTGCTGCTCGTTAAGTCAAATCGATCGCTGCTGCGAGTCCAAGTTGGGCTTGTCCTCCTTCCTCTGCGACGATGGCGACTGCCGCCAGGCCCGACGACGCCGTGCTCTTCGCCGGAGTGTCCCTCGTGCTGGGCGCCGCCTGCCGCCACCTCCTCCGCGGCACCCGCGTCCCCTACACCATCGCCCTCCTCATCCTCGGCGTCGCCCTAGGATCGCTAGGTCTGTCCTCCCTCTTCCTCTTCACTAGTCCTACTCCGTCAATTTGGGGTTCCTCTGCCCCACGATGGAGCCATTCTTTGACTATTATTTCCTCCCAACATCCAGAATACGGGACAAAAGGCGGTCTAGGCAAACTTGGAGCTGGCATTCGCATATGTGAGTTCATTCACCCTGGATATATATTTCAGCAGTGAAACTCATGCCACAAGTGTTCGAGAATTGATTATATGTGTTTCTGAATTAAGCACTTGCTAATTGTGCTTCCAAAATTGCAGGGGCTAACATAAACCCTGACCTTCTCTTGGCTGCTTTCCTTCCGGCCCTTTTGTTTGAAAGCGCCTTTTCGATGGAAGCACACCAAATTAAGGTAGAATTTTCAAGTCTGTCTATCAATATGATGAAATATGAGCTCCTTCCCCGTTTAATCGTTTGAACGAATTCTTCATTTTGTTAAGGTACTTGTGGTTACTCTTTGTCCTGTATCCGGTTGTGCTTATGTTGATCTTCCACCTGCCAATTTTCTGCCATGATATAGCGCTGCATTTGCATATATATCCCTGTTTGATGTGTATTACAATTGTGAAGTGTTTATTTTGTAGAAATGCATGGTACAGATGCTCCTGCTTGCTGGTCCTGGTGTGCTAATGTCAACATTCTTACTTGGCACTGCTCTCAAGGTCTGTACCTAAGTGTAAAATGGACAGATACCATTGGCTTTAATGTTTTGATACTAGCTTGTTTACTGCTGCAGCTTACCTTTCCATATGGTTGGAACTGGGAAATATCGTTGTTGCTTGGTGGCCTGCTTAGTGCCACCGATCCCGTTGCCGTGGTTGCGCATCTAAAAGAGCTCGGAACAAGTAAGAAGCTCAACACCATTATCGAGGGAGAATCACTGATGAACGATGGGTATGCCTTTCATTTCTAAACATGCTTTTATGTTTCATGTCTGTTTTTTTTTTTGGAGCAACTCTGATTATGCGAACCAAAATACATCCTGTGACTCAAATAGAGAGATTGCAAGTTTTTCTTATAAATTTCAGCTGGTTTATTAACTGATTGAAAAAAATGCTCACTAGAATTTGTTCTTCAGACTTAAATTTAAAGTGTTCTCTGAAAAAAAAAACTCGACCCTTAGGGGAATAAACCCGAAGGCATTGTTGTTTAGGTCGACGAAAGCACCGAACACTGGCTCCACCCGCTGCGGTGGCGCAATTGGTGACCTGACATGCCAGGGGAACATACTCATCGAGGGGCCTTTTCTGTGAGAACCAGGGTTAAAGCCCTGGTTGGCAGCCCAAGACTTGTGGGTCTTGCCACCATGACATCAGCACGTTAGTAGTACTGTGAGACTCTGCTCACAGTTTGAACTTCATTTAAGTGGCTGAGCCACCTTTGCCGAAGGCTCTGGAGAACCTATGGTGTACAAGTTAATTTGTGCCTCCTTCAATGAGGGAAGATTCCTCTCATAACTATACTAAAATCCATGGCTATTTTTCTTTCCCAGCCTAAGGTACTATAACAGAAGCATACCAAAAACTATGACATAGTAATTGTGTTCGTCAACTACATCGTGGGATATCTAAGGTGCTAGAAAGCTAAGTAAAAAGAACTTTGGGATGTTGTAAAATTGTAATATGCGCCATTGTAAGATTTTCCATTTTGAGCTGCGTTCATGCTAAGTGTCCACACATAATTCTGCAGGGTTTCTGTTGTTGTCTATCAGTTATTCTATCGAATGGTGCTTGGAAGAAGCTTCAATGCAGGGTCGATAATCGTGTTCTTATCAGAAGTTTCACTTGGAGCGTATGTAGAAAGTGTTTTTAAAGCTAAATTACCCAGTATGCCTACCATGCTTATAATGCTAACTGGTATCTTCTTTGACCAGTGTTGCGTTGGGAGTTGCGTTTGGAATCATATCATTACTATGGCTGGGATTTATTTTCAATGATACAATCTTAGAGATGACACTTACTCTTGCTGTCAGCTATCTTGCTTTCTATACTGTAAGATATCAAAGCTCACGTACTCCTGCCTTCTGTTGTTGAAGAGTGTGATTGGTTCATTTTCTTAAAATATTTCACAAGAAATGGAAAGGGGCTTCTTATCAGTCCTATTATTATGTTTCTTGGTACCTCCTTTTTCAATATTGCTTGTGATGCTTTTTACTGGTAACATGAGTTTACTTACTTCTATATATGCATATAGCAAAGTACCTACCTGATTTAGACATCGAGGATTTAAATAGCTTCACAGTTTTCATCTGAAAGATAAAGAACATATTCAAGCTCTTATACTTATGCTTCTTTTTTTCAAACTATGATGGGTTCAGTTCTCGAAATAGTTCACAGCAAATCAAAAGAGCTTTAGTATCAGTCCTCAAATTATGTTTCAGGGTACATCCTTTTGCAAAATTGCTCGTGATGCTGTTTTACTGGTAATCTAGTGTAACTTCTAGATATACATAAACGAAAGTGCCTACCTGATTTAGATGCCAAGGAATTGAACATAGCTTCACAGTTTCCATCGGAGAATATTTGTTTTCCTATGACTTGTGTTTATATGACCGTCTCGGTTTAAAGAATTTAAGTGTTTATTATAGGGCTTGCGTTGTGATCAAAATGCTGTTAATGTTGTTACTTCTGATGCATACTTGAATAACGGGGGATGTTTGGTGAAGATTTGGATTTGTGTCGTGAAAGAAGAGTATTGTTGTTATTACTGTAAAAATCACGTGGAACATGAATTTATTCTGGTATGCTGAGAAATTGATAAATTGTCATTTTTTGCATGGTAGCATCAGTTTACTTCCGTTGCAGCTTTGCAAGCTATTGACTACGTACATTGTACTGAAGACTATCATGCTTCGATTCCATATCAGCTGTCAATTTGTGTTTCTTAGGATAACCAGATATCAATATCCATTATTGTTACTTTTTTTTGGGGGGGGGGGGGGGGGGGGGGGGGATTATTGGCAGTTTGTTATTCCCCAAAAAATGGCACCCATGACTCCTGATATATGGCTGCTTTTAAAGTCTTTTTGGAGGCTATTTTCTTTTGCTAATATTTTTCGTACCAGGCACAAGATGCACTGGAGTTCTCTGGTATTTTGACTGTCATGACCTTGGGAATGTTCGTATAACTTATCTACACATCTTATTGGCATATCCTTTAATATTGTTTCTCTAGACTCCAGTGTTAACTTAGCCATGTCTGACAGGTTCTATGCAGCTTTTGCAAAAACTGCTTTTAAGGGAGAAAGTCAGCGAAGTTTGCATGATTTCTGGTATTGTTTTCGCAACATATATAATTTATATTATCAGAAAATATCAAGACTCTCAAAAGATGATCATGGTATTCGTTGTCACATAGGCGAACCTTTTCACTTCTTGTGCATTCCATCAGTGCCGTAATGCTGTTGGTGCTCCTTTTCTGTTAGCGTTACCAGGACTTCAGTAGATTTTTCTTTTAAATTTACGTCGTCGCATAAATATAAGAGTAACAAGTTTGCTGGTGCTCAATATGCAGTTACTTGTCTGTCGCTGTGTTTTTCATTGCAAAATACACACCTGGTTTGATAAAATTTCTGCTAATAGCCATGTATTACCATCATCGTCCTGAAGTAGCCTTACCAGGATTTAAGAGTATGTAACTGGCAAAAGGAGTGAGAGTAAAACACACCCTCAATCTTTACTTCTAAACTAGTAATTTTCCATGTACAAGGCATGAAAGACAACATATACAACTATGGAAAATTACAAACACATCACCCCATGTATTCTTGTAGATCAGCCACATAAGCCGCTACGGTAAACCGACATCATTCACATTGTCATTGTTATTCGTATCTCTCTTTTTCTGAGGAATAATGTGGTTATTTGGTTACAAATATTGTTTCATATCTCTTCAGTCGACACTAAATTAAGTAACATTATCAACTCTCACTTAATCGGCAATGGGTTTATGCGTGCTTTCATATTTTCCGAGGCACACCTATTTGACTCTGACCGCTGTTTTACTTATATCCAGGGAAATAGTTGCCTACGTTGCGAACACGTTAATTTTCATCCTTAGGTATCATCATTTTTCCAACTTCTTCTATACTCCTGGCTTACCTAGATAAACCAGACTATGCTTCCTTTTCTTTGGTTTAATGTTTTGCTTTATATCGACACCATTATAATGTTTCTTACATGCTTATTTCCCTCAGTGGGGTTGTTATTGCAGATGGTGTACTACAAGATAATGTCCATTTTGAGAGGAATGGTATTCATCTTCACTTATCTTTATCTAAATTTTGTTTTCACGCAAAGAAGGAAGCATTTCTACTTTGTCATCAAACCTTCTCCTCGGTTTATTGTAAAAGCATTTTGTTCGTAGTTTTCATCATCTGTCATCATTTCAGGCCTGTGCTGCCGCAATGTGTGCTTTTTGTACGCATCATGGTAAGGAGTTACCGACATAGTGATTGTACTATAGCTCACTCTTTGTCCTGCTTATCAATTTTACTATCAGTAGGGCTCATCTTACTTGGCATCTTAGTTGGCCAATAGTTCTGCGGAACCTACCAAGCCACGTTCCAAGGATCGATCACCTGCCCAGCCTGGAAACTCACGTGGAAGACATGGGCGCCGCCGAGGGTCAAATTTTTCCACTGGCTGGCCAATCTTGACCGCTGCTGGACCGCTGATTAACCCTGCTGCCCCTTGTGCGATCAAACTCCTGAAACAATGCGACACCTCCTTTTGGAATGTCCATTCACCAGGTAAATCTGGCACGAGATCCTTGCCTGGCTCCGTGTGCCGATAGCGGCGCCATATCAGGAGAACTCCCTGGCGGAGTGGTGGGCCAAGACCAAGACCAACACGCCCAAGCCAATGCGCAAGGGCGTCGCCTCCATCACCCTCCTCACACCGTGGATGGTCTGGAAACTGCGCAACGACTGCGTATTCGAAGGAGTGCAGCCTCTCGTACACACCCTGCTAGCCAAGATCAAAGAGGAGGCCAGGATGTGGGCACGAGCAGGCGCCTTAGGCCTGAGAGTCATTTTGCCACCCACCTGGGATGTGCACTAAGCCATGTATTATGAGACTTCGCCTCTTAGGAGGACTGTAAAACACTCTATCTTTTCAATGAAATGAAACGCAAAGGTCCTTTGCGTTTTCGCGAAAGAAAAAAATCTTACTAGTCAGTGGATTTTCAGTTTGATCATAGTTTGCAATTGCTTAAAAGCAGCTTAATGTACTATAATTTTTGTTCTAATTCATCTGCAGTGTGTATAAATTCTTTTTATCTCTTGCTCTTCCAGGCACTTCATGGGGGTTGCTTCTTCTACTCTATGTCTTTGTTCAGATGGCGAGGGTTGTTGTTGTCGGTGTTTGTTATCCGTTGTTGTGCTACTTTGGGTATGGTTTGGACTTCAAAGAAGCCACAGTTCTTGTTTGGTCAGGGCTGCGAGGTGCTGTTTCTCTATCACTAGCACTGTCTGTTAAAGTAAGTTGATTTTTCTTGCACCAATTGACCACCTCATTTGTAACTATTTTGTCTAATTATTTTTCTTCAAAAACAGTAATCCAGCATTATAATTTGAGTTATTACTGAGTTACTTCTTACCAGCGTGCTAGTGATGCAGCTCAACCTCTTCTGAAACCAGAAGTCGGAACAATGGTAGTCTTATAATATTCCCTGACAAAATCTGGGATGCTTAATTGAGCAATGATTATTTTTAAATATTTTTTTCAGTTCGTGTTCTTCACTGGTGGCATCGTGTTTCTAACATTGATATTGAATGGTTCTACGACACAATTTTTATTGCATGCACTTGGTATGGACAAACTGTCAGCAACAAAGGTTAGCTTTACAAAAATTTATCTTTTTTTAGGCTTACAAATTAAAGGATTTGCTTGCCTGTGTGCTCATAGGAATTAGAATTTTTTTGAATATGTTATATACATTTTATTCCAGTGCCTATGAAGTAAAGGTTGATGGAATTCTATCGTCTACATAACAATGACATAAAAATGATTAATTTCTCTTTTGGTTGAACCCACTTATAAGTTCAAAATTTTGTTCTAAGTCTTGGTTAGTATTTATAATTAAGCCTTTTTATTCATCAACTGCAACGTGAATAGGTTTTCTCTGACTGTTACCTTGCTTCCAGAAACAGCAGTTTTTTTTGGTTTCGCATGTGGTTGATGAATATTTATTTAGTATAGTAAGTTTTTTTCATGTTTCCATATTACACTTCTAATCTGATTACTGCTGCAGCTTCGTATGTTGAATTATACAAGACATGAAATGCTAAACAAGGCATTAGAGGCTTTTTGTGATCTCAGGGATGATGAGGAACTTGGACCTGCTGACTGGGTTATAGTGAAGAAATATATCACATGCTTTAGTAACTTGGAGAATGAACGTGTGCATACACATGCTGACAGGCATGATCAGATACATACCATGAACTTAGGGGATATTCGAGTGCGTTTTCTAAATGGTATGCAATCTTGTTACATGACTCTCTCTCTCTCTCTCTCTCTCTGCTGAGTTACTAGGGTTAGGGAGGCTCTCGCCCAAGGTAGAAGATTTTTTGTTCTATTTCTTCCTTGCTTTGATTCCTCATAGTCATACCTTGTGTTAAATACTTGACTTCATACTTCGTCCATGATTCTATCCTTTCTCTATATGTATATGGAAGTATTTAGTTTCATACTAAATGCAATTAATTCACACAAGAATAATTTTTCCTTTTCGTAAATACTGTATTCAGGTGTGCAAGCCACTTACTGGGTAATGCTTGAAGAGGGACGGATAACTCAAGCTACAGCAAATATTTTGATGCGATCAATTGATGAGGCTATGGATCTTGTTTATAGCCAACCATTGTGCGATTGGAACGGTTTGCAGTCCAGTGTCCATTTCCCAAGTTACTCTGGGCTCTTTTCTGCGAGCAGTTTGCCACAAAGGCTTATCACATACTTCACAGTACAAAGGTTGGAGTCAGGATGTTACATCTGTGCTGCATTTCTTCGTGCCCATAGAATTGCGAGGAGACAACTACATGATTTTCTTGGTAAACTCTTGGAAAACTTCTTAAATGTTTTGTGCTTGCCGTTTACCATTTCTTTGGGCTACGAATTCCAGAATTTAGTACATGAAGTTCTGTCACAATATGTTGTGCATATGACTGACGTATGTGTGAAACATATTCTTAGTGTAGGTACCACATTGTTGTAGTTCATAAGTGGGAACAGAAATTAGTATTTGTTACTTGGCAAAGAGTGGATGGCGGATGGTTTAGCTTATTAAGGTTGGACCAGAAATGGTTTACTTTGTTTGTAGTTACCATGCAAAGCCTATCTGAAGGAATCTTTCTCAACAATTTTAAATCCTTCTCTTTTCTGTACTGAACCTGTTTTCTAGATTTGTGGAGTTTAACTTGCATGTATGATTCTAATATGCTTGACCAGGTTTCAGTAAATACTTTATGACTTCTTTCATCAGGTGATAATGAGATTGCGAGAATTGTTATTGATGAAAGTAATGCTATGGGAGAGGAAGCTAGAAAGTTTCTGGAAGAAGTTCGCTGTACATTCCCTCAGGTTTGTATTTACAATGTGCTTTTATTAATTGACTCGGCTATTATGTAACCTTCAGCCCTAACACAATATCTTGATAATTCATTCAATTAGCAGTTATCTTTTGCAAAATTAGAGAAAGCACATCATCTCAACTGAAATGGACTAGTTTGGTCTTTGAACTTTCCATGTGCTTAAATGACATATCAAGGTCGGATAGTCGTAAATGGTTAGCTTGGGAGTTTGGAACCGAAGGATATTTTAGAAATTATTATTGTTCTATTTAATAGAAAATTCTTGTGGACCTCCCCTATAAAGCTTTATTATTCTTCATACCATATTTGTGGACTAGTGAAGAAAAACGTCACTATATGAATAAATAGAAGGAACTCCCATTTGGTGAAAATGCCTGGATTCTGAAACCATTTCACATTTTTGTCAGCTGCTTTCTGTGCTGAAGACTCGGCAAGTAACATATTCGGTATTGACACACTTGAGTGAGTATGTTCAAAACCTACGGAAGACTGGGTTGCTGGACGAAAAGGAAATGATACATTTGGATGATGCTTTGCAGGTAGTAAAGATTAATGACTTTATGGTCTCTTCACAAATCAAAACAAATATGCTAATTTTTCACTTCTCAGACAGACTTGAAGAAGCTTAAGAGGAATCCACCATTAGTGAAAATGCCAAGTGTTAGCGACCTTCTAGACACTCATCCTTTAGTTGCGTGCTTCCTGCTGTTGTGCGTGCTCCTTTGTTACACAATACAAAAGAAACTGTAAAAGAACATGGCACAACCCTTTATATGGAAGGCTCAAGGGCAACTGGTGTATGGATTATTTCGACTGGACTAGTAAAGGTTTTTTGCTTCAAGACCACTATACTATATTTTGTTTGAGTATTTACTTTACTCTGTTGGTTCGTTATGTATGAGCAAGTCCCTTAAGTTGCCCCCTTTTCATGACAGTGGACAAGTCAGAGGCTAAGCAGCATGTATTCATTGGATCCAATTTTATCACATGGAAGCACTT